>JAQJVL010000078.1:545000-879852 GCA_035578905.1 Stictocephala bisonia | reverse complement strand
ATAGCACTATACGTGTATAGGTGGGCAGGTGGGTCAATACTACTGTATATGTATGGGTGGGTGGGTGGGTCAATACCACTATACGTGTGTAGGTGGGTGGGTGGGTCAATACTACTGTATGTGTATGGGTGGGCGGGTGGGTCAATACCACTATACGTGTATGGGTAGGCGGTTGGGTCAATACACCTGTACGTATACATGTACAGGAGGTCTTATGGAGGTGTTATAAGACCCACCCAACTTATATAACACTTACCACTGCACGTGTATGGGTGGGCGGGTGGGTAATTTCCACTGCAAGTGTATGGGTAGGTGGGTGGGTGGGGTAGGGTGTGTGTGTGTGTGTGTGTGTATGTGTGTGTGTGGTTTTTTTTTTTTTTTAATGGAACTACTATAGGGTAGTACAATCAAGAAGTTTGACCATTGTACCTTCAGTAAATCCAAAGATAGACGGAAAACTAAAGGTTTTAGGACATACACCTTCATATGAAGTTTTTTGCTCATTTTTATGTATACAATAACATCCCAAATTATTGAAAGAGTTTTATTGAACACCCTGTATATAACTGTAAGACAAGGTTATTTATCCACGGAGATATGAACCAAATAGAGTTGTAGGAGTTTTAAATCGAATATGAGCAATTAATAGTTTATGTATTTTACAAATATTACTTAATTTATAATTTGTCTGTTTGAAGGCCCCTTCATGAGACGTTCTTATGCAATATTACATCATCCTTATCCTTAAAAAACGACTCGATGACGAGTAACAAGCGCGTGCGTGCATGCGTGCGTAAAAAGTCGAAAATTTCGAAAAAGTAGAAAATGTTGAGAAAAGTAGAAAAACGTTGAGAAAAGTCAAAAATTTTGGGAAAAATCTAAAATTTTAAAAATTTCGAAAATTTCGAAAATAGTCAAAACAACTCTTCATGTATTATTTGTATAACACGACTATTTTTACCCATGCAGTTATATTTTGCTGCAGTGATTCCATTAGCACTGTACGTGTATGGGTGGGCGGGTGGGTCATTAGCACTGTACGTGTACGGGTGGGTCATTAGCACTGTACATGTATGGGTGGGTGGGTCATTAGCACTGTACGTGGATGGGTGGGTCATTAGCACTGTACGTGTAAGGGTGGGCGGGTGAGTGATTAGTAATGTACGTGTACGGGTGGGTGCAATTGGGGGTCCGAATTTACCGCACCTCCTCTATCATTGAATTTTGCATACATTTCTGGTTTCCTAGGTCGCCTCCGTTTTATGTCATGAACGGAAACAAGGCCTGCTAAATATATTGATTGCTCATTATGAGATCCGTAGCTATTAATTAATTAGTTTTCAATGTCAGTTGATACTCATTCGCCCATTTTTCAACAACCGGTGCCTTAGAAATGAATAATGGGTGAAAAACAATTTACATGTATTTATTCATGTGAGGACACTTCATGAAAAACTACCCCTACACGTACCGTGGTATTGATCCACCCACCCACCCATACACGTACGGTGGTATTGACCCACCCACCCACCCCTACACGTACGGTGGTATTGACCCACCCACCCACCCCTACACGTACGGTGGTATTAATGAAAAGTAATGTGTGTGTGTGTGCGTGCGTGCGTGCGTGTGTGTGTGTGTGTGTGTGTGTGAGTGCGTGCGAAGTTTGCTGATGGGGAAGGGGTTGAAGGGAAGTGGTCTAACTTATGTTCAGATTAGGTGGGTCATAGGATTTTGTTATCCATTGGTGTGGTAATTACATCCTTCAGAGTTGAGAACTATTGGCATGGGAAGGAAGGGATCTGATTACTTAAGTGGTGTAACACTGATCAAAATTTTGGTTATGGAGAAGAGTATGGGCAGAGACAGGTTTTTCAGGATTTTGGACTATGCAATCATGTCTATGGCCATTCATGCGTTTTTGAAGGGTTTCACTGGTAAGGCCGATATATTGGGCAGGACTGTGCTGGCATTGGAGTTGATAAATTTAAATTTAATAGGTTTTAAATTTAATTAGGTTTTAATTACCTTACATTACCACTGCACGTGTATGGGTGGGTGGGTGGGTCATTACCACTGGACGTGTAAGGGTGGGCATACATAAAGGAATGAGATTCGTTTCTTTTTCATTTACTCATGACAGGTTCTATCTCCGTATAAACTGTTTCATTAGACCATAGTTTTTATAAATATATTTTTAATACAAATATTTATATGCCTATATCTTCTAAATATGTTAGGATTTCTTAAAATTTTTATTTCACTTATTTTGGTACATATAAGCTACTGAATAGGTCGTCACCCCAATACTTAGGCGATTGGGTTGAACAGCTGTGGTGTGTAATATTCTCTAGATTTTAGCTTCTCTTCTGAAGAAAGTAAACCAATTCTTTAAAAATAGTCAGCTTTTTGGGGGTTTTAGTAACCCCACTCCTTAGTATTACAGAGTCTAGCTTGTGGATGATAAAGTGTATCCACTAATGTATCCTAGAATTCCGAGGATTGATTAAGACTTTTAAGGGCTTTGAGATGGGTTTTAACACTGATTAGTAATTGTTTTAAACAGGTAGTAGAATTTGTATTTGTGAAATGTTGAAAAGGGCCTTGATATGATTTTGAATGATAAGTTTTTTTGTCCTGGAACTGGTCTTTTAGGAGAGAAATTGTTGTGGTATAGTTTGAAAGAGACCTTTAATTGTGTAATTTCGGAATACCCGTTAAGTTTTTTATTTTTACTCATTAACGCAGAAAATGTACCAAAGAAAGACATCATAGGTTAAATTTTCAAGTGAAAGTAGGTAGATTGATAGTTGGAAGTTTTACAGGAACAACAGTTGCCTAATGTTTTCTGTATGATTGTCTGAGTAAATATGCTTCTGAAACCCTGAAAATAATCTAAAATACCTTACCTTACCTCCTTGGCCATTGAAACCCAAGTTGGTTTTTGGCCTCGCCAACAATGCCTCTCCATTCTGCTCTGTTCTTTGCTGCCTCAGGTGTAGTCCCCAATTTGTGAATATCTTTGAGGACCTGATCTCTCCATCTAAGTCTTGGCCTGCCAAGGGGTCTTTTACCTTCTAGGTTAGATCGTTAAATATATTTAATAATGGAGATATTCTCTCGTCTCCCACATGTCCAGCCCAACTTAGTTTTCTACTTTTCACTAATGCTACTATTCTGGGTGAGTGTATATTTCTCTTAATTATCTGTTCTTTCTTATTCTCCAAACATCTCCTTTGCATACCGGACCAAACACTTTTCTTAATACTCTATTTTCAAAGACAATAAGTTTCTTCTCATATTCCTTTGTCAGTGTCCATGTTTTTGCTCCATATAGTAACACAGGGAGGACTATTGTATGATAGATTTTGATCTTAGTTTTCCTAACAATATCTTGGATTTAAGTAATTTCTCCACGGCCCAATAGGTCCTAGAGGCTAAGACTAGTCTATTTTGGATTTCGGTTTCCTCTTTTATGTTTTGTGCTAGAGTTATGCCAAGGTATTTAAACTCTTCAACTTTTTCGAATTCCCACTTGTCCACTTTGATATATTGTATTCTACTCATTCCCCGTCTTCTGGTTATATGCATATATTTTGTATTATTCTAGTTTATTTCTAATCCCACCTTTTGGTTTCTTGAATAAGCACTTTTGCTAGATTTTCCAGATCCGTTCTACTTTCAGCAAGAAGAGCAAATCTAAAATACTGTATTTCAAAACCTACCCATTCTTCTGAATGATCTGCTTCGTCATAATAATTTTCTATTCTGTCTTAAAACATTTTTTTAAATCAACCCAGCATTGCTCTTGCTTATTTAGTCTAAGTGTTAGCTCTAGTAAGCTTCCCTAATTCAAAGGATTTTTAAAAAAAATTTAACTTTTGATTTTAGCCTTTATTAAACCTCTTTTATTTATAAGGCCTTTAAGTTCAGTTGTAATATCAGTCATATTTAATTTTTAATGCAATGACAACTGTGGCCGTCTACAATAATGCTTTTAGATTAAACCACATGTTGTTTCTCACTTGTGCACTTTCAAGATTCAAAACTTTACTTACAACATTCAAGAATTAAGAAGAATCAAGAATTTTACTGTCACTAAACACATGGCAATAGACAAAGTCAAAATATAGTACCATAAACATTACATATTTATATTATGCAAAATAAGTATATGAAATGTAAAATTTAAATATTGAAGCCAGTAACTTTTAAAATTGAAATAATTGTTCTTGAAGTCTGTACAGTATAAATGTTTATAATATATATATATATACTAGCTGTACCCGCCCGCTTCGCCGGCCATAATATTGAGTTTTGATTGTATCATTGAAATGCAGCAACCTTTCAGTTTACACAGTATCCAATTTACAACAGCTGATGTTTTGTGTAGTTTACTACTGTACTCAATTATTTTTAATTTTGAAAGTTTTGCCTACCACAATTTTATTCTATTTGTTTTTATTTAACAGCTGTTAATCAAATAAATCAATCAATCAATATAAAACATAAAAATATAAACAGTTAAAAAAATTAACACATGGTTTAATTTAATTTTGACATATTTAAAACCCACAGCTGATATTCTTTTTATATTTGACTTATTATACCTTCATGCATCCTGCTATTTGATTAACATAGAAACTTTAGAAGTCCAAGGGATGGAGCCCTGAGGGATTAAAGAAACGGGAATAGGACAGAAACCTTCCCTGGGGTATATAGAACAACTTCCCCAAGTTTCATGGCGATCGGCTGGACGGTTTGGTAGCGCATACAGGATAGACAGACAAACAAACATACATTGGATTTTATATATATAGATATAAGATATATATTTTGTAGATTGCATTAAATTTAGATAATGCATAGTTAATGAAACTATGGCAGTTCAGAGGACCAAGATGTATGTAACTTGTAATGTGTAATAATACATAATTAAACTGTCTATTAAATGTATTTAACACTTTGAGTGCTGGTCCTAAATACGGAAGCCATTTGAAGAATGCTGGCCATTTTTGGTACTTTTTAAAAACTCGTAAATTTAAGACCAATAAACAGAACATTTCTACTTAAATGTCTGCATTCTATATTTCTTTTTCTTTTTATCAGTATACAATTAAAAACACATTTTTTTCATCTCATAATATTAGTTTTGGCTCATAAAAAAATATCAAACCAAGGCAATTGAGCATACAAAATAATTTTGAACATAATTTTATTATCCTATTCATGCAAAACTAAGTAAAATAAATAAAAATAAGTACTAATAAAATACTTGTTTTTATTTACATACTCTATTTATATTTTGCAATGTAATAATGGTTGCAAATGTAACTCACTAAATAATGGTTCTGAAACGTGCAGAAAAATACAGTTCAGTCTAGCGACTACAACTCAATCATTCTCGCTAAAAACAGCACAGTGATTCAGTTAGCTAAAATTACAGACCATTTAGAGTACCAGATTATGTATTAATACTCAATAGGCTACTTAACAAAATTAAAATATTGATCCGGTAAAACTACGGGATCCCCATTCTGCTGAAGTTACGCTACTCTGTAAAAATATAGGATCCGCAGCCAAAGTCTTAAAATAAAGTAAACTTTTTTCAAACATAAAAATTTTTATTCAACGCTAAGAAAAACCCCAATATAAGCAACAACTATATAATATTGTAAGATTTATAAATAAAACATGATTTTATTTAACATGAGTTATAAGCAACTAAATATGATCTTACATAACCTATTCATTTTACTTTCTCCCATATGTGTTGGCATAGAGAAATTAGTGTGATCGTTCAAGAAAAATTTTTTTACAAGTAGGTCTAAAAATCCTTTTTAGGGTCCCATAAACCCAAAAAATTCAAAACAAAAATTTTTTTCTGGCCATATGTGTATGTGCAGTTCGCTGGAGACCCAACCGGATGGATCAATTTCTATGAAATTTGGTATGTAGGTATATTTAGCCAATATCTCCAGACTTTTTTCAGTAACTTTTTTGAGATTTTAGTTTTTATTTGGTTGGGCAAAAAACATACAAAAATGAAATTTTCTCAAAAACTGCTGTAACGGTTTTGATTGAATTTTCAGGAAAGGTGTGAATTACAATTTAAATATTTTAGTACAAACTTGACCAGTTTTTAGTTGTAGAAAAAAAATTTGGGAATCAAACTGGTAATTTTCAAAGTTTTGATTTTTTAATGTTTAATATGGGGGAAAGTTTGTGCCAATTCTTTGGAACCATTTATTTTCCCACAAGTTGTAACTTATATCTCCATATGGTATCCCATTGAAAAATCCATATTTTTTGTAATAATTACAATGTAATTGGTTTTAGCATTGGTTTACA
Source organism: Stictocephala bisonia (assembly GCA_035578905.1). Classification (NCBI taxonomy): domain Eukaryota; kingdom Metazoa; phylum Arthropoda; class Insecta; order Hemiptera; family Membracidae; genus Stictocephala; species Stictocephala bisonia. Next base: position 873,501 of record JAQJVL010000078.1, on the reverse strand, counting down.
AGCACACAGATAGACTTTTTGTCCATTGTTAAATTTTATGTTTCAAAATTGTCATTTTTATGGAGTGCTAGTGTAATCCCACGTAAATGTAATGCATTTTATACCAGCTATAGTAGCAGACCTCACTATCGAACCGAATTGCTTGCACAAATATTTTAATTGCATAAGATATCTATTTGTAAGTAATAATATAATCAAGTGTTATAATTTGTACAAACCCAATAAGATAAGTTTTTTTTAAAGGAAATTATGTTATTAAAGAGTAACTATTGTACACAATAACTATAACGCATTATTTCGTGCTTTAGTAAATTTAACTGGAAATGAAACAAAGCAGAATTGTCAAGTTGCAGCAAATTCTATTTTGGAACTAGCTACAAAATGCGGCTGCTATTGGAACTAACCACAACTGGACTGATCAGGCTGGAACAATCCTAGCGATACTGTTTCGGAGCTTTAGAGGAACTCGTTCCAATGTTTCACCCGTGTAACTACTTTGCACACATCTGATATAGGCTTTATTTTACTTATTATTTTTTGTTTGTTTATTATTCCAACAGTCACAGGTATTTACAAAGGTTATAAATTATAATGCCGAGTTGTAATGTTATTGACAGCATAGAAAGTAATTCTAAGAATGAAAACTTTACAATTATAGACTATATTGTACATTTTATAGTGAACAAGAAAATATGCTGCAGGAAGTGTCTCAGCATTTCATGTCAGTGAGTGAGTCATTAAATTGAGCTTTATGGTATATAGATGAGTGAGTTTTGTACATATAGAGGCTATATTATAAATTTTACATTAAACAAAAATTATGCTAGGTATTTATGCAGTTTTTTACCACCAAATAAAGTATGGATTTTAAATCTGAAAATATAAAAAAATTGGGACATTTTAAAATAAGAGGTTTTATTGAAAAGAAACACTATTTCTCGGCACAGAATTAAAGAATAATCTGCATGATATGCGTAGTTACAATATACTTGTTATGGTTAAATTAAGTAACAGTTTTATGATTTGCTTTAAAAAACACTATAAAATCATTGTTATATTGGTGTGTTTATATATTCTCACTTCTGTATTGTATGTAAAGCCTCAGTCTAATAACATATGGTCGTGCCACTGTTAAAAATTGGCTACAGGAACAACATTAACACTCTTTTATTTATTTAATGATTATTATTTACTATACTCTTAGTGGCAGGAGCAGGGTATCATATTTTTCTGTACTATTTACATCGACAGCTATTATTAGAAAATGTAAAATAACTTATGTCTATAGTCTGTCAAGTTACTTTTTCTATTGTTCTTCCACTTCTTTGCAAGACAAGTTCTGTATGTTCTGCCACAGATAAATAAATCTACCCAGATGGCTCACAGTACACAGGAACGCCGCCCAGTTGACACCCACTTGACACGCTTTAACACGTTGACTGCCATGAGGGTGGCCCACACAACAATTTTAGCTCACGCCATGAGGGCCACCGGTGGCCCTCACTAGATTTCAGCCTAGCGCCACAGCTGTTTCTACGGTAAAGTTAAATATTCATTGTTTCGAGTTCTGTGTTCCATGCAACCGGAAATTACCCCCCCCCCCCCCCCGAGTACAGAAATACCCGACATCCGGTCTTTCGCAGCCATTTTGTGAAGTTATTGATGAGGTACACCGGTGGCCCTCATGGCGTGGGGGCAAAACTTTACATATGCCATATGATATTATGTTTCAGCTGTTTTGTTGTGATTTTTATATTTTCTTTCCGCGCACTGATCAGCTTTTGAGGTTAGGTGTTTAGTAAGTGACATTGATTCTTTTTGTGACAGAAACTAGTCTGTCTAAATGTCGTAAAAACCAGTTCAAATATATAAAAACGTATTTAGGGTTGCTTTATTTAAAAACCAGAGGACTGTTTTCTATCACATTTTATGAGCTTTCAGAATATATCATTAAAAATTACGTAATTCTAAAAATGGCGCTACAATTTGTGATTGATTTATAAAAGACGCTGGGGCGACCGGTGGCCCACATGGCGCACAGCGGCACGTATGACGTTGGCTACCGGTGGCCCTCATGGCGTCAGGAGGACATACAGTTTTACTACGGCGGCCTCAGAATGACAAAATAAATTACCTACGCTGGCAGTCAACGTGTTAAAGAGGACAATTGACACACTACTAAAAAATTGTTAACACTATTGTTACGTATCTAGGGTTCTTAAATAAATGAATGAATGGCGATTTCTGATTTAAACTAACTATTTATTAACAATATCTAATTACAATAAAATAAAGTAATAGCTAAGTTCTAAACAATTTTTTTTTACACTTACTGATTTAACAAAGAGGAATCTATAATCTAATAACAAGTCCTCAATGTCCTAACACTATTACTTACAAATAACAATACGACAATAATTCTAAATGTCCTGTCACACTAACTTTCCGATAGAGCACTGTCACGGTTACTGTCACACTATCTTCTCGATAGATCACTGTCACGGTTACTGTCACACTTTCAATTCACTGCTCCAAAACCAGACTGACTCACTGATCAGGCGAGTCCCTTATATAGGGATACCCCACCTTCTCGAAGGTTCCGGTGACTAGAAGAAAGGCCCAGCGATGGCGGGGAGGCGACTTTCCAGAAACATGGAGAACATTCTTCGCGGGGCAGGAGGGTAGGCGCGGCGGGGTAAGGAGGGAACCAATCATATTCGAGGCGCCCTCTCACAAAGGCAGAGGGCGGAGCACCTTTGCCCCTCTCCTTGCTAAACCGGTCGTCTATTGTAGCAGCCCGCGACACTACCCCCTCCTTAAGGCTGTTCTGTCCCGGAACAGGTCCTGGTGGCAGGCGCAGATTTGTAAGCCCATCCTTAGCCACCGTCCTCATTCCTGAGTCCCAAGGGTTGAAGACGCAGACCACCACAGTTATTCCAGAATCTGCGAAGATCCCTTGAACCATCCTTCGGACCACTGCCCAATTCAAGCCGTCATACCCGCAGCCTATTCTAGGGATGGCGAGCTTCATAAGCCCCCTACGAAGGAGTTCCGCCCGCAGGTTCAGGAGACTTTCCATCAATGCTTCATAGGTGGGCTTCTGATGAGAGCGCTCCTTGGTCACCAGGTAAAATAGGTGTTGGCCGTTCCGTTGAATATGAAGTGCCTTGCCGATGCTCGGTTTCTGCTTCTCCAGTTCTTCAATGCCCCCATATTTTCTTCTGAACACCGTGGCTATTCCGCGAGACATTCTCAGGTCTTTTGCAACACAGTGAGCAAGGGGGTAGCGCTTTGGTAACAAGAAGATGTCCTTGTAGACCACATCAGCAACGCCACCTCGATCCGCCATATCCAAGTCCTTGAATTCAGCTGAAACGGCCCTCGTGTGTTGGTCTTCAACTGGTCCATGGTCTCCTTTATAGGGTGCAAGGCGGTTAAAATGGACCACTTTTGGCTTCCCGTTTGGCCGCTTCTTAATCCTATAAACCACGTCGTTTATCCTTGCGACTATCTCGTAGGGACCTTCCCATGAAGACTGAAGTTTGGGACAGTAGCCACGACGCCTTCGAGGATTGTGCAGCCAGACCAGTTCTCCTTGTTTGAAACCACCCTTCTCCGCCTTGATGTCATACCGGTCCTTCATTCTGTCACTAGCTCCAAGGATGTTTGAGCGAACCCTCTCATGTATGTCGTCCATTCTCTTTCGAAGATTTGACACATAATCTTCCCCAGCGACGTCTTCGTCAGGTTTCAGTCCAAACTGCAGATCACATGGTAGACGGAGCTCCCGACCAAATACCACACTCGCAGGTGTTTGCCCAGTTGTCTCACTGATAGAACTGCGATACGCTAGTAGAAACAGGTGTATGTACTGGTCCCAGTCTCGCTGATGTTCGGAAACAACTTTTGAGAGATACCTTCCCATGGTTCGGTTCATTCGCTCCACCATGCCATCCGACTGAGGGTGAAGAGGAGTCGTCCTTGTCTTTCGGATCCCCAAAGCCTCACACACTCCAGTGAATACAGCCGACTCGAAGTTTCGCCCTTGATCGGAGTGTAGTTCCATAGGAACCCCGAACCGACTGACAAATTCCTTCACCAACACGTCCACGACAGTGGAAGCTTCTTGATTGGGAAGCGCATAGGCTTCAGCCCATTTACTGAAGTAGTCCATTGTTACTAGAATAAATTTATTTCCACTGTCGGTGATGGGAAAGGGGCCCGCTACATCAATGGCAATCCGCTCGAATGGAGCGCCCACATTGTACTTTCTCATCGGGGCCTTACTCTTTTTCAGTGGGCCGTTGGATGCCGCACAAGTCGTACATCGCCGACACCAGTCCAACACATCGTTCTTCAGATTAGCCCAATAGAAACGGTCTCGTACTTTTTCCAAGGTCCGGTGGACTCCCAGGTGGCCTCCCGATGTCCCATTGTGGAGCTCCCTTAAAACATCCGGCACTCTCCTCCGAGGAACAACTAGTTGAAGCCTACGGCTCCCCCCATCCACAGACTCCACTGCCCTCTTCAACAGGCCATTATCTATCAGCATGGAATCCCATTGCGCCCAGTAGGTTTTCACAGTCTTCGAAAGCGGTGAAACCTCCTGCCACAATGGCCTCCCTTTATCGGACTGTTTCCAGTTGAACAGATATTTCAACTCAGGGTCTTCTTTCTGCTCCTTCTGCAGTGCTGTAGGCTCCCAAGCGTTGTCAACTACAGTAGACCTTTTGACAGTTGCTGTGGAGGAACTACCTTGTCGTCCTGCCCGCACTCCGTAGAAACAGCTCCGACACCACTAGTAGCCATGGGTGTGTCGACATTAAAAGCACTTAATCTTACTCTTATATGACTTTCTATCTTATTTTCTAGTTCACACTGCATAACCTTTAGTTTCTCATTAAACTCACTAACTTTATCTTCTAAGTTACTAACATTATTTTCTAATTTACCAAAATTATTTTCTAAATTGCCAACTTTACTTTCTAATTTATCAGAAAACTCTTGAACTTTTCCCAATACTTCAGTTTTCAAATTAGTATTACTTCCTAAAACTTCAGCTTTCAAACTATTATTACTTTCTAAGACCTCACTTAACATTTTGTTAACATCAAAGCATACAAAAAGCACATTTTCTGGATCCTCTCCTCCATTTAACAATGCTTGCCGCAGCCTCTGCTGCAAAACAGATTTATTGCCAGAGGTATCCAGATCTCGTTCTTCCAACTCTCTTTTTAAGTCTACAACTTTTAGATCTAATAGCTTAACAGACCTAGCAGCCATATTCAACTATTTACTATTCAAAAATAACAATGTCGCAATAAATAAATAGGTCTTAATGAAAAAATGAATTACAAGAACAATATAATGCAAAACAATTAGTCTACGACAATAGTTAGTACAAATAAAATGTATAGGCCTACTTCCTACAAATAACAAATGAAATCGCCAAAAATATCCCACTTCTGACACCAAATTGTTACGTATCTAGGGTTCTTAAATAAATGAATGAATGGCGATTTCTGATTTAAACTAACTATTTATTAACAATATCTAATTACAATAAAATAAAGTAATAGCTAAGTTCTAAACAATTTTTTTTTACACTTACTGATTTAACAAAGAGGAATCTATAATCTAATAACAAGTCCTCAATGTCCTAACACTATTACTTACAAATAACAATACGACAATAATTCTAAATGTCCTGTCACACTAACTTTCCGATAGAGCACTGTCACGGTTACTGTCACACTATCTTCTCGATAGATCACTGTCACGGTTACTGTCACACTTTCAATTCACTGCTCCAAAACCAGACTGACTCACTGATCAGGCGAGTCCCTTATATAGGGATACCCCACCTTCTCGAAGGTTCCGGTGACTAGAAGAAAGGCCCAGCGATGGCGGGGAGGCGACTTTCCAGAAACATGGAGAACATTCTTCGCGGGGCAGGAGGGTAGGCGCGGCGGGGTAAGGAGGGAACCAATCATATTCGAGGCGCCCTCTCACAAAGGCAGAGGGCGGAGCACCTTTGCCCCTCTCCTTGCTAAACCGGTCGTCTATTGTAGCAGCCCGCGACACTACCCCCTCCTTAAGGCTGTTCTGTCCCGGAACAGGTCCTGGTGGCAGGCGCAGATTTGTAAGCCCATCCTTAGCCACCGTCCTCATTCCTGAGTCCCAAGGGTTGAAGACGCAGACCACCACAGTTATTCCAGAATCTGCGAAGATCCCTTGAACCATCCTTCGGACCACTGCCCAATTCAAGCCGTCATACCCGCAGCCTATTCTAGGGATGGCGAGCTTCATAAGCCCCCTACGAAGGAGTTCCGCCCGCAGGTTCAGGAGACTTTCCATCAATGCTTCATAGGTGGGCTTCTGATGAGAGCGCTCCTTGGTCACCAGGTAAAATAGGTGTTGGCCGTTCCGTTGAATATGAAGTGCCTTGCCGATGCTCGGTTTCTGCTTCTCCAGTTCTTCAATGCCCCCATATTTTCTTCTGAACACCGTGGCTATTCCGCGAGACATTCTCAGGTCTTTTGCAACACAGTGAGCAAGGGGGTAGCGCTTTGGTAACAAGAAGATGTCCTTGTAGACCACATCAGCAACGCCACCTCGATCCGCCATATCCAAGTCCTTGAATTCAGCTGAAACGGCCCTCGTGTGTTGGTCTTCAACTGGTCCATGGTCTCCTTTATAGGGTGCAAGGCGGTTAAAATGGACCACTTTTGGCTTCCCGTTTGGCCGCTTCTTAATCCTATAAACCACGTCGTTTATCCTTGCGACTATCTCGTAGGGACCTTCCCATGAAGACTGAAGTTTGGGACAGTAGCCACGACGCCTTCGAGGATTGTGCAGCCAGACCAGTTCTCCTTGTTTGAAACCACCCTTCTCCGCCTTGATGTCATACCGGTCCTTCATTCTGTCACTAGCTCCAAGGATGTTTGAGCGAACCCTCTCATGTATGTCGTCCATTCTCTTTCGAAGATTTGACACATAATCTTCCCCAGCGACGTCTTCGTCAGGTTTCAGTCCAAACTGCAGATCACATGGTAGACGGAGCTCCCGACCAAATACCACACTCGCAGGTGTTTGCCCAGTTGTCTCACTGATAGAACTGCGATGCGCTAGTAGAAACAGGTGTATGTACTGGTCCCAGTCTCGCTGATGTTCGGAGACAACTTTTGAGAGATACCTTCCCATGGTTCGGTTCATTCGCTCCACCATGCCATCCGACTGAGAGTGAAGAGGAGTCGTCCTTGTCTTTCGGATCCCCAAAGCCTCACACACTCCAGTGAATACAGCCGACTCGAAGTTTCGCCCTTGATCGGAGTGTAGTTCCATAGGAACCCCGAACCGACTGACAAATTCCTTCACCAACACGTCCGCGACAGTGGAAGCTTCTTGATTGGGAAGCGCATAGGCTTCAGCCCATTTACTGAAGTAGTCCATTGTTACTAGAATAAATTTATTTCCACTGTCGGTGATGGGAAAGGGGCCCGCTACATCAATGGCAATCCGCTCGAATGGAGCGCCCACATTGTACTTTCTCATCGGGGCCTTACTCTTTTTCAGTGGGCCGTTGGATGCCGCACAAGTCGTACATCGCCGACACCAGTCCAACACATCGTTCTTCAGATTAGCCCAATAGAAACGGTCTCGTACTTTTTCCAAGGTCCGGTGGACTCCCAGGTGGCCTCCCGATGTCCCATTGTGGAGCTCCCTTAAAACATCCGGCACTCTCCTCCGAGGAACAACTAGTTGAAGCCTACGGCTCCCCCCATCCACAGACTCCACTGCCCTCTTCAACAGGCCATTATCTATCAGCATGGAATCCCATTGCGCCCAGTAGGTTTTCACAGTCTTCGAAAGCGGTGAAAACTCCTGCCACAATGGCCTCCCTTTATCGGACTGTTTCCAGTTGAACAGATATTTCAACTCAGGGTCTTCTTTCTGCTCCTTCTGCAGTGCTGTAGGCTCCCAAGCGTTGTCAACTACAGTAGACCTTTTGACAGTTGCTGTGGAGGAACTACCTTGTCGTCCTGCCCGCACTCCGTAGAAACAGCTCCGACACCACTAGTAGCCATGGGTGTGTCGACATTAAAAGCACTTAATCTTACTCTTATATGACTTTCTATCTTATTTTCTAGTTCACACTGCATAACCTTTAGTTTCTCATTAAACTCACTAACTTTATCTTCTAAGTTACTAACATTATTTTCTAATTTACCAAAATTATTTTCTAAATTGCCAACTTTACTTTCTAATTTATCAGAAAACTCTTGAACTTTTCCCAATACTTCAGTTTTCAAATTAGTATTACTTCCTAAAACTTCAGCTTTCAAACTATTATTACTTTCTAAGACCTCACTTAACATTTTGTTAACATCAAAGCATACAAAAAGCACATTTTCTGGATCCTCTCCTCCATTTAACAATGCTTGCCGCAGCCTCTGCTGCAAAACAGATTTATTGCCAGAGGTATCCAGATCACGTTCTTCCAACTCTCTTTTTAAGTCTACAACTTTTAGATCTAATAGCTTAACAGACCTAGCAGCCATATTCAACTATTTACTATTCAAAAATAACAATGTCGCAATAAATAAATAGGTCTTAATGAAAAAATGAATTACAAGAACAATATAATGCAAAACAATTAGTCTACGACAATAGTTAGTACAAATAAAATGTATAGGCCTACTTCCTACAAATAACAAATGAAATCGCCAAAAATATCCCACTTCTGACACCAAATTGTTACGTATCTAGGGTTCTTAAATAAATGAATGAATGGCGATTTCTGATTTAAACTAACTATTTATTAACAATATCTAATTACAATAAAATAAAGTAATAGCTAAGTTCTAAACAATTTTTTTTTACACTTACTGATTTAACAAAGAGGAATCTATAATCTAATAACAAGTCCTCAATGTCCTAACACTATTACTTACAAATAACAATACGACAATAATTCTAAATGTCCTGTCACACTAACTTTCCGATAGAGCACTGTCACGGTTACTGTCACACTATCTTCTCGATAGATCACTGTCACGGTTACTGTCACACTTTCAATTCACTGCTCCAAAACCAGACTGACTCACTGATCAGGCGAGTCCCTTATATAGGGATACCCCACCTTCTCGAAGGTTCCGGTGACTAGAAGAAAGGCCCAGCGATGGCGGGGAGGCGACTTTCCAGAAACATGGAGAACATTCTTCGCGGGGCAGGAGGGTAGGCGATTCGAGGCGCCCTCTCACAAAGGCAGAGGGCGGAGCACCTTTGCCCCTCTCCTTGCTAAACCGGTCGTCTATTGTAGCAGCCCGCGACACTATTTAGCATGGGAGTAAGCTATCTGGGTAGAGTTAGTTATCTGTGCTTCTGCTATTGGGAATACTAGTTTGCACTAGCCCCACAGCGCTGTCATGACTGTATGTTATTAGACTGGTATAGCTATAAAATTGGTGTTCTAATAACCATATGTAGGCTAAATAAATAATAAGAATCTCACAGTGTTAAAATGAATCATTTGAGGTGTTATGAAATTGTACATTGGTAGTTGAATTAAAGTTTTCTGTTGCTGTAAAAATGTAAAGCTTATTATTCAGATTTGAGAGGCCCACACATCATTAAAATCATGTTCTTCATTGATTTCTTGGTGAAATTGAGATCGTTTATTGAAAGATTCTTAGCTTTCTTTTATTAAATCGTATTTTATGAATTTTACTAAAAAAATTCACACGTATTCCTGCTGCAGTGACGGCCAGCAGGCCAATAGGCCAGGGGCCCGAATTTAATGCAAATTATGAAATTTTATTGAGTATATAGATGATTAGGATAAATGAGGTTATGTTTGGCTAGGTAATTAAAAAGTGTTTTTCGGGCCAAAAAATTAATTTTATTGAAAAACCAATTATATATTCTTGTTCAGCATGAAAAAACAAGTAAAATGAAACAACAAAATTGTTGAAAAATTCCAATTTTAAAAGAGTTAAGTTTTTCCACTAACACATATTTTTGTAAAATCTGTTGAGGAAGTACACAACAAAATTGAACTTCCCAACATTACAGCAGCACAATTCATGGAAAGTAGTGGGCCTATTATAAACACAAGACCTTTTTACTTCAATGAAGTAACACCTAAAGTAATATTAGAAGTAGTTGTCATCAAATAATAATCAAGCCTTAAGTCATCAAATAGTGTAGATATTTATGATTTGTCGAGTAATTTTATTAAAAGGGTAATAGATTGTATAGTGGTTCCTCTCACATATTGTACCAATAGATGTATAACTGAAGGAATATTTCCAAATAAACTTAAATTGTGTAGAGTGATTCCTGTTTATAAAAAGGGACTAAAAATTTGTGCATCAAGCTTCCGACCAATATCATTGGTTCCTGTATTTTCAAAGATCTTTGAGTCTGTAATAAAATTGCAAATTTGTAATTAATTAAGTGAGAATCACATTATAAACGATTCACAGTTTGGCTTTACCAAAGGTAGATCAACTGTGACTGCGATTGACTCATTGATTAAAAAAGTGTTTGATGCTTTTGAAAAAGGTCAGTTTGCTCAAGCCACATTTTGTGACCAGAGTAAAGCGTTTGACTGTGTTGACCATACAATTCTGCTGAATAAACTTAGGCATTATGGTATGAGTTTTGTGAGCATTAAGTTAGTAAAGTCATATCTATCCAATCGCAAATAAATAGTTTGTATCGATAAAAATAAGTCTGAAGTAGAATTAGTTAAATTTGGTGTTCCACAGGGTTCGGTCCTTGGACCAGTCCTGTTTACTTTAATGATTAATGATCTTCCATCTATAATAAGAGTTCAGTCAATATTGTACGCAGATGACACCACCTTTCTTGATACAAACATAGATTTCCAAACACTCTCAACCTCTACACTACAGACATTAGCTGAAGCTGCAACTTAGTTTAGGGCAAATGGTTTCCTATTAAATGATAGTAAAACCCAACAAATAGTTTTTAGCTTAAGAGATATTCCAGCAGAAAATATGTTAAGTAGTGTTAAGTTTTTAGGTGTATATATATAGATAATAAGTTGTCATGGAAGCCCCACGTTGATTATGTTACCAGTAAATTATCAAGAGTAATTTATTTATTAAAAAATCTTTAAAATCATGTTCCTGAAAACTATGTAAGGTCATCATACTTTGCTTTTTTTCAAAGTGTTGTTTTGTATGGTATCTTGTTTTGGGGTAATTGTTGTTATGTAAATAGTGTATTATTATTACAGAAAAAGGCTATAAGGACAATATCTGGATCAGGTACATTAGACCATTGCAGGTCTTTATTTATTAAATTAAGAATTTTGACAGTCATAATTTTGTATATATACACAGTTTTAATTCATGTAAAAACTAATGTGCACAAAATACTTAGGCATGATATACATTCCCATGCAACAAGAAATAAAAATAATTTAAATATACCTTTTCAAAGACTATCAAAGTCCCAGAATAGCTATGATATTATTGGACTGAAAATGTATAATAAATTACCACAAAATTTAATAATGGAACCTTTGGATAAATTCAAAATTAAATTGTTCAGCTTGTTAGTGGCAACCCCAATGTATTCTCTTAGTGAATTCTTTGACCATAGTATAGTCGTGGATATATAGTTTTGTTCCTTGAATATTTGTATATTTATTTATTTGATTATTATACTTGTACAATAATGTACATTATAACTTCTTCTATATAACTAGAGTTTTGATTCTGTATTGTAATTTTTATTTTTAAACTGAAATATATTGTCATTATTTATATAAATATGGTTTGTTTATAGAGATTTTGTGTACATAGGTGTTAATGTAATTTTATACTTTTAAACTGGTTTATTTATTAGTGTTTAAAATTTGTGGTTATTTAAATATTGAAATGTTTTTATCTGTATGATATGATTGATTTGTGCTATGCTCAACTGTATCATTATTTAATTTAGCCAATAATTAGTTGTAAGTTGACGTTGTCTATTGCTCATGTTTGTTGCTTAATGACAATAAAATTTGATTTATTTATTTACATAAAAAAACTAAGCTTAAGTTAGTTTTAAATTTTTCCGTAAAAACCTAGTTTTCCGCCGCTAAAATCAACCTCCTCAAGAATTATAAACCACCACTTTTTCAACAAGAAAGTGAAATAATTGTCGTAGACCAATTTGCAGTTTTCAAATTTGTGTTCAGCACGAAAAACTACATCAAAATATAACAAGAAATATGAAAAATCACTGAGATAAATAAAAAATAACATTTTCAATAATTTAGAATTTGTGTTTTTTTTATATGTATAAAACTTTATTTCCGCGGAATAAAAAGTGTATTCTTATAAAATATAGTCTTGATTCTACCCACAGGTAATAAAAAAGTCAAGATTGGCAAGGATTTTCTTTAAAGTTGGTTTTTTCACTATCACATAAAAAAACTAGTGTTTCAATTGTTCGTAAAAACGAGTTTTCTGTGGCTAAAATAAACTTCAGGTTTATTGTAGCCATATTTTACCACTTTTTCAACAAGAAATCTCATTTTCAGAGGCGTCTTGAAAGTGCATAATTACCAAAATCATTAATACAACATTCTAGTAATTGATGTCACAGTAATGTTAATAAACATGGTTTTTTAAATACTCACTTAGTATTCCGATCCAATTAATAATCATAAATACTCACTTATTCAGCTCCAAACACTGTGTAAGAAGTCAGAATTCCATCATTTTTGCTTGCTATTTCTATCAATGCTATCCATCCACGTCTACATACATAACATTAACACAGACAAGTAAATTTAGTATTTGTTGTTTAACATTGACATCTAACAAAACAAAGCAGAATTTAATATAATTAATAAATATCAACTGTCAACTGTACAACAGTGTTGCCACGGCTCTGAGGGAATCTACGAAATTGCCCCACTTTTGCTATTGTGTATTTTGAATGAACTCCCGTCACTGAGCTAATTGCTAAATCCATGTTTCATAACCATTCAAAATCTGCTTTTTTGGTTAAACGAAGACCATCGAATCCTCTCTGCAAAGAACGCAGTGATAAGCAATCAAGAATTAACTATGTTTATTGAGACTTTGATTCTTTGAATAAAATTTGTATAATACAACTGTCAGCTCAATGATTGCCATAGACGTGGCCAAGTTTTTCTTGCTAGAAAGACCCCATAAAACTATAGAGTACCTAATGATGCTCTCAATTAAACTAAAATACACTATTTAAGACAATGTGGTGTTTTAAGAAGTGCTATGTTTCTTTGGAATAAGTTGTTTTTGGACAATACCATGGCCAATCTACTAACATGCTCGTCCCACTGAAGACCACCGTCCAATCGCGTGCCAAGGTAATCAGCTGTTTCTGACAGTTCAATTATTTCTTCATCGATGAAGACTAATGGAAGTAGGACTCCAGATAGGTCAATTATCTTACGTTTTATCGAAGTGGAGAATATTAAGAAGTTGGTTTTAGTGAAATTTATGTTAAAACACTTTCTATCACTAAACACGCAAATACCATTGTGAACCATTATATGAGACTTTAATAGTTTTGAAATCTTATCATAATATTTTCATGCAGCATAGGGTCTAGAAATTATCCAAAGTTCGTGCAGGATATAGTTAAAATCTATTTCTGAAAAATATTGAGAGAGGGTATTTAAGTGGGAAGAAAGTTTATTGTTCAAAAGGTTAAAGGTTTCTGTGTTTAGTGAAACGTGAGCTATCGTCAGCAAAAGTTGTTAATGAATTACTTGGAATGTGATTGGCCATGTCATTGATGTAAGTGATAAAAAGAATGAGACCCAATATGGGTCCCTGCGTACATGATATGATACTTTGTAAGAAGAGAAAGTCTTTTTAGGATTGTTGCTGACAATGAAGTTTATTACGGTTTTTTTGCAATGGGAAGGATAAGATTTCAGCTATTTAAGAAATGTGCCGGTGATACCTAAGGAGAAAAGTTTTTGGAGCTATGTAGAGTGATTGACACAGTTAAATGCCCTGGAGAAGTCAATGAAGCAGCCAATGGTAACTCCCCACCCTCCATGGCGTCAACACATTTATAGATGAAGGTGACAAGTGCAAATTTGGTGGATTTGCATTTCTGGTACACGAGCTGATTTGGAAACAACATATTTTTTTATTCAATATAGAAGAGAAGTTGATTGCAAATGAATTTTTCAAATACTTTTGAAACGGGGAGAGAAACGCATTGGGACAGCAGTTACTAGGGGAGAGTGGACCCTCCTTCTTATAAAACGGGTCAGTAGTTCCTGGCTTGACTTGAGCAAGTTTTCCATTTGTAATTTGAATCTTGTTTATTGGAGTAAAACTTGAAACACCTTCAACTGTGTCATTTGTTAGAGAAGCTTGAGTTTGGGTAGAACTTAAAAATTATGACTAATAGGATTGATTTTATACACTATTAGAATTCCTATCCAACACTAGATTTTGAATCTCAAAACATCAGCTGTTTTTGTAATTACATTGTGGAGAGCTAGTGTAGTCCCATGTAAATAATACAGTTTAAACCAGGAGTGGTTGCGGGCCTCACTAACTAACAAAATTACAGGCACAATAATTAATATTTCTATTAGATGGCATATCTACTATAGGTGTGTAATCAAGGCTAATAGTCTGGGAAAAGTCTTTGTTAAAATATTTAAAACTAGGATTGGGTCCGATTCAAGTTTTCCCTCATAATGTATCATAATATTTTTAGCTGAAGATATTTATTTTTTGCTTACTTGTATCGTTGATAAAAGTTCAGGCAATTTTGATGGGGGTTTGGAAGTCTCAATTTCACTGGCAATGAAATCGGGTTTGGCAGAGAGTGTATATTCAATATATAGCCTATATACATATTGTAGTTTTTCTCAAGTATATTGTATTCTAACTTAGTACTATGAGATTTTTTTTCCCTCCATTCAGCAAAATGTTCTAATAGCTTCGATTTTAATATTAATATTTCATTAGTAATCCATTTGTTGCCACTCTTATTGGAAAATCAGTTTTTTAAAGATTTGATTTTTATTAATATTGAATACACTCCTGTTTTTATTGTAATAAGTATTACCTGGTGACGAAATTTTTTTAAATATGTTGAAATGTCTAGTTTTAGCTCCGGCAAACTGAAAGTTTGTAAATCCAACAAATTTAATAACAATTTAATAAGGCGACAATAAGTCACTTTCATAGAAGAGATAATCACTCACTTTGTTAACTACAAAAACTTTTAAAATGCAGAACCTTGGTATTTTATATAAACGATATTAAAAAAATATCATCTCTTTATTATTTATATTTGTATTTCATATTAATAGTGATATGATCTTATTTTGATCAAAGTTTCTGTATCAATAAATTTTTGTATCTTTGTTTGTCGTTAAAGTTTTTTTCTGAACTGTTATTTGATATTTTTTAAGTAGCGATTTGAACAGTATTATGATATCACTGGTTGAAAGAATTTTCGTAATATGGCAACATCTTTTCTGTTTAATCAGCTGTTTTGTGTTGCCGACGTTGCCACCGGGAGGAAAGCGACAGCGCACGCATCTTCTACTCGTCTTCGTCAAGTTTATAGCAGCTGATATGATATTGTGATTTGATGATGTGATCAACACTGGAGACAGACTTTAAGTTTAGGTTTTCTGATTGTTGGTAGGGCTTATAGACAATTGAGATCTGTTCACAAATTTTGTATTACCGACTCATAATTTAGTGTTTCTTATAATATTTAAAACCATTATATATATATTTCATTTGCTGGAACATTTTCATCTGATATAATTAATGCTTCTAATGCCAATTTTTAATATCAATGTAGACAAACACTAAAGTGACGTCACTCTTCGATATGGCGAATAAATATGTGAGTATTGACCATCCTAATTATAAGTTATACTATTACAGTTCTAATATCAGTTTAGGGGCTTACGTAAATGAATGTTCGCATCTTTGTAGGGTAATTTGAACTAGGTAATATGCGTTTAGCAGAAAAGCTGTACTCTTTCTTGTAAAAGTTAAGTCACAATGTAAATGACCTTGGAACTTCATCATTTAAAATAATAATTTACTTCATTTTAATATTTATTGTTACTGATTTATGAATGAATAGTGCTATATTTTTTCACTGATAACTTAATAGTTACCCAAGTTTTGTGTTTAATGTACTAATGCATGAATGCAACACCTAACCATAACTGTTGCTTATGACAATCATGTAGGAAACCATGTCATTTCTAGTCTAGATCAATATTTTGATTGTATTATTGTATTAAATTCAAATGTTAATTTTCAATTTATATAAATTTTGTTGAAGTACTAATTTTGTATTATACTATTCGTAACAACAGTATAAAACAAGAGAATGATTTTGATAAAATGCAGTTTTTGAATAGGATACTAGGACTATGTAGTCCTAGTATCCTATTGTACTAATCAACCATGCAAAAACTAGGTAGGCTATCATTTAACCAACATTTAAAGACCACATTGGGTTCTGTTGGACTCTACACAAATTAATTTTTTATATTCATCAGTTTGTCATAGAAATGTTTGGTAATGTTATCCATAAATTTACTTCATAGCTCTGGGCATCAATCCTAACCATCAGATGCCAGCTGTCAGCTGAGTAGTTAGAATCCTAATTTTTCTTGGGATCCATTGTACCCTTGTGTACTGTTTGAGATTGTATTTTTCCTCATTATTTGCATTGGTTAAGCCTATATGGGTTGTGATATTGCAGTTTAATTATTTGTGAAGTAACTTATTTAAGATTATTTTCTTGAGGTCATTCACAGGGTCACCGAGAGACTTTTGGTGGCCCAGGGCAAAGTTTAGTATGTGGCCCCTCTTTTCACTTCAAAATAAATCTAATTCTCTAATGGCCAAATATACTATAAATTGATATTTTATTTTTAGTGCATTCTACAATATTCTTACCATCTCTTTAGTTAGATTAACAAGTGTTTATAATAATTAAGATTCCTGCTCAAGGACGTTTTCTCAAGGCTAGCTGCGAACCCCGGAAATGTTTTACTCTATTTGATATATACTTTTTAAACATTTTCTTAAGTATATCCACTACAATAATAGCAAGCTCTTATAACAAAACTGCTCTTCTTTAACCCTTAAATGAAAAAATAATGGGCTAGCCATTGCCACAGTCAGTTGCATAGGCAAAGGCAGTTGCATAGTAGCAATGAATACAGATATAGATTTGTATTCATGATAGTTGGATGCAGAAGCGGTTTGATCGACAGTTGAGAAGCCATTCTCACCAAAATATATATATAGCTGTAAAATATACAGGGTGATTCATGACGTTCTCCCCTAACTTCAACAGTACATTCTACTACCAAAAATAAAGAAAAAAGTTACATAAACATAGATCTGAAAACACTTCGTTAGTGAATTACAGCCAGTCAAACATTTCGGTAAGAATCATGGATAAGGAGTGAAATAACATTGTACACAACTTATGGAAAGATACGGAAATATCATGATTTCTAATGTAATTTGACACGATAAAACTAAATAAAGAGGTTTCAGAACTGTACCCTTGTTAATTTTCAAGTAATTTAGGGTTAAATGCAAGAAATAGGATAAGAAACTCCGTTTTTTTATGTTTAGTGCACAATAACTTTGTTAAATGGGTAATAAAATCATAAAAATTTCTTACAGAATTTGTAGAGAAACCACTGTATGTGTATGGGTGGGTGGGTGGGTCAATACCACTGTACGTGTAAGGGTGGGCGGGTGGGTCAATACCACTGTATGTGTATGGGTGGGTGGGTGGGTTATTCCACTGTACGTGGGGGGTCGATTATATTGTACGTATAGAATCGACAGTACGAACGATTAATGAATGGGAGGATAGAAGACACATGTTCAATGGTTGGTTGCACAAATGTTCAATTCCATTTATTATTCTTAACCTAAATTCTCACTCTAGTGAACAACACTACTTCTAAGATCAAGAGAATTTGATTTTGAAAAAATTGATGTAAGCTAAGTAAAAAGCAACACGTAAATAAGTACAAAAGTTTAACTTTATTTAGTATAGTACATGTGTAATTTAATGGAAAAATAATTGGCTTCATCTAACTTTACACACATTTTTATAAGAAATGTACTAAAATGAGGCCATCATTATTAATGCATTTTAATGCAAGTTTGTGCACTGCATTGCTTGTGTCGTTTTCCTTAATTTACCCTTTTATCTGTGTAAGCGAATCCATTGTAAGGGCAATTAATTCTTCCAGAAAATTAAAACTTGTCTTTGATCCACCCCCAGACACAATAATCCAATGAGATAGACCTGGTGATATTGGTGGTAAAGATTACAGCCCTCCACGGCCAAAACTAATTTTTTAGTGAATTTATTATGTAAGTTAGCGGTAAGGGCTCAAGAAAAGTGGTGTGGTGCTCCATCATGCTGGAAGTACAAGTTTCGTCTAATATGTAAAGGAACATCCTTGAACAGCTGCGGCAATTCTTCTTGGAGGAAGTGCAAATAAAATTCAGCATTTAGGCGGCCAGGTAATATTAACTGACCAATTAGTTGATTGTGAAAAAGAACCTTATCAAACATTGGCACTACATCGGTGTTGAAATTTCTGTTTCACTACCTCATGAGGATTTTGTTCTGCCCATAAATACTCACTAAGCAAGTTGTTGACATCATCTCTAGTGAACTGGCCTTATCCGTGAATATAATATGCATGTAGAGTTGTTGATTAGAATTAAAAAAATTACCAAACTCCAAACAAAGTGGACCATCCCCTGGTTCTAGATGTTGGACCTTTTGTTTATAAAATGGGTAAAATTCATTTCAATTTTTAAGAGACCTCCACAATAATGGTTGCAAAACTCCTATTCATCTCTTAAGACGTAATGTATTTATACTAGCATTTTGTAGTTTGCCATTACTACAAAAACACAAGTCAGACATGAGAAATATAAAAGCATTGTTGATCAGCTGTTTGTTTAAGTGATACCAACTTACTTACTCTTACTCCCAGGGCCATCTATATCGCAGATGATATTTAGCCGCACCAACAAAGCCTCTCCAGATTGACCTGTCCTCTGCATTCTCTTCCATGGCTCCAACTCGCTGTATATCTAGCCTAACCTGGTCCCACCATCTTTGTTTTGGCCTCCCACGAGGTCGCCTTCCCTCAGGGTTATTTTTGCTAATTTTCTTTAGTTGGGACTCTTCTCTCCTTCTCAACACATGCCCAGCCCACCTTAGTCTTCTACTTTTGACCTCACTCACAATGTGCGTCGTTATACAGGTCCCTAATCTCCCTGTTATGTTTCCTTCTCCACTCCCCTTGGTCATATGTGGGCCCATATATCTTTCTCAAGACTTTGTTTTCGAAGACAATTAGTTTTTCTTCTTTCTTATTTAGTATCCACGTTTCAGATCCATAGAGCAAAACTGGGATGACTATTGATTTGTACAACCTAATTTTTGTTTTGTGTGACAATGACTTGGAAGATAATAATCTATTGCATGCATAAATGCATCTGTTGGCTGAATTTATTCTTTGCTGTATCTCAATTTCTTCTGCGTTTTTATTTGTAAATGTTACTCCGAGGTATTTGAATTCCGGTACTTGTTCGAATTCATGACCATCAACTCGTAGGGGGTCTTGGGTGTAATTTTGGTCTCTTGTAAAGTGCATGAATTTGGTTTTTGGATCGTTTGTCTTCAGCCCTATTTTTTCTGCTTCTGTTATGAAGACCTCGGTCAGCGTAGTTAGATTCTCTAGCTTTTCTGCCATTATAGCTACGTCATCTGCAAATGCTAGAATGTTCAGTTTTCCTCCGACTTTAACACCCAGGTTCATTTCTTTTGTCTTCTGAAGGGCCTCCTCTAGAGCCATGTTGAATAATATTGGGGAAAGGCCATCCCCCTGTCTGACTCCTGAGTTTACTTTGAAGGTTTCGCTGTTTTGCCCATTTATTCTCACGGAGCATCTTGACTCGGTAACACTCATTTTAGACAGGTTTATCAGTTTTCTGGGGACCCCAAATTTTTCTAACTGTACCCATAATCTTTCTCTGTCAATGCTGTCGTAAGCTTTTTGTAAGTCAATGAAGATGGCATAAAATTCTTTGTTATATTCCCAGTACTTGGCTACAATTTCTTTCAGTAAAAATATCTGGTCTGTAGTGGACCTACCTTTGATGAAGCCTGCCTGGTGTTCTTCAATTATTTCGTTTGAGTAGCATTCAAGTCGATTTAGAATAATTTTAGTCAGGACTTTATAGGGGATACTTAGCAATGAGATGCCGCTATAGTTTCCACACCAATAGATAGTTTCCACACCTCTATAGATACCAACTTAAGAAGTAAAAATAATTATACTAGAGGTTTATATTACCTTATATTCAGTTAAGTGGCCCAACACGTCGTCAGATGGCAACCGGTTTCGACTAACTCATGTAGTCATTCTCGCAACCTGCACCACCCATGCCGTGTACTGATCGTGTCTCTGCCACATTTTAATTTTAATAAATGTCCGCTTTGTGTTTTTTTTTATGTCATCCAATCTAATGTGTTCAGTGTTTTTGAAGATTTATGACAACCTCACAAGAGTTAATATTTTATGTATTTTCGCCTTGAGAATGACTACATGAGTTAGTCGAAACCGGTCGCCATCTTACAACTTGACTGAATATAAGGTAATATAAACCTCTACTATAATTAGACAGTGGTCTGGAGGCAATTCATTATGAAAGTAAAAATAATATTGTGATACATCATTTTGCATACCGGTAATAGACAGTAAAGGAAATCTAATTATTTATTTCTTAAAATGTTATTTATTTCTTTATACTATTTTTACTTTAATAATAAGTAACGATAAAAAAATTTTTATTTCTTTATACTATTTTTACTTTAATAATAAGTAACGATAAAAAAATTTTTATTTCTTTATACTATTTTTACTTTAATAATAAGTAACGATAAAAAAATTTTTAATTACTGGACACAAACATTACGATTTTATTATCTTCATCTAATGCTTTCCTTGTAATTACATTTATAAATAAATAATAAATAAAGTTAAACTGTTGTACTTTTTTATATGTTGTTTTTTTACTTAGATTACACCATTCTTCTCAGAATCAAATTCTCTACAAATTATGTAAGACATTTTTATGAGTTTATTACACTTTTAATAAAGTTATTGTACACTAAACGTAAAAAACGGAGTTTCTTGTCACTGTTTCTTGCATTTAACCCCATATTACTTTAAAACTACTAAAGATACAATTCTGAAACCTATTTCTCTAGTTTTCTCATGACATATTACATTAGAAATCATGATATTTCCGTCTGAATGTATCTTTCCATAAGTTGTGTACAATGATATTTCAATCTATTCATGATTCATATGGAAATGTTTGACTGGCTGTAATTCTTTAACGAAGAGTTTTCAGATCTATGTTTATATACATTTTTTTCATTTTTTTAGTAGTGGAATATGTTGAAGTGGGGGAAGGGGAGAATGTCATCAATCACCCTGTATTCAATAAAACTGTTTCAATAATTTAGGATGTTATTGTACACATAAAAATGAGCAAAAACTTCATATGAATGTTCTAAAACCTTTAGTTTTCCATCTATATGTCTTTATGCGTTTTTACATAAAAATTCATACTTTCAAACCACTGAAGGTACAATTGTGAAACTTCATGATTGTACTACCTTATACTAGTGCTGTTTTTTTAAAAAAATAAAAAAAATAAGTCCACCCGTTTCAAAATGGCGTACGTTTAATTTGTTCTAACTGAAATATCTAAAAAATTACTAATTTTACAAACAAAATGCAACAATAATATTTTTTAGCAAATCTTATCATAATATTCACAGTGTTTGTTTCAACAAAAACTGATATTAGTGCTGCCATCAAGCTTCACTGGAGGACCTCGATATATGCACGAGCGTACCCAGGATGCCATGACCTTTTTCCGCCATTTTGGGAGTCCAGGTCTGTTCATAACTTTTACGTGCAACACAAAATGGCGAGAAATATGTGAATTGCTCAAGGAAGGTCAGAATGCTCAGCACATACATGACTTGGTAGCACAAGTTTTCTACTTAAAGGTGAAGCAGTTGATGAAGCTACTTACCAAAGGGTCTATGTTTGGATCATGTAGATGTCATATGTTCTCCATAGAATGGCAAAAAAGAAGCCTTCCCCATATACACATCTCATTTGGCTGCAATAAAAGATTAAACCAGACATGATTGACAAAGTTATTTGTGCAGAGATACCTGACCCAGAGCTAGACCCGGCTCTCTATGAGATTGTCAAATCAACCATGATCCTCGGCTCATGTGGTGCTCTGAACAGAAACTCGCTCTGTATGGTTAATGGATCCTGCAGCAAGAAGTATCCCCGTCCTCTTCTGATAGAAACACAAACTGGGGGTGGCGGATTTGTTGTTGACATCAATCGGGTAGAGCTTGACAATCAATGGGTGGTGCCTTATAACCCTGTCCTGTCCCGAACGTTCTCAGCTCATATCAACATTGAGTATAGCAATTCTGTCAAGTCAATCAAGTATATTTGCAAGTACGTCA
The DNA here is from genome assembly GCA_035578905.1 of Stictocephala bisonia. NCBI lineage: Eukaryota > Metazoa > Arthropoda > Insecta > Hemiptera > Membracidae > Stictocephala > Stictocephala bisonia. The sequence continues at coordinate 850,869 of JAQJVL010000078.1, read as the reverse complement.
ACAAAGGGTCTGATCAAGCAGCTTTCATGGTTGAAAATGAACTTGACAAGGTGTCAAAGTATGAAACAGGGCGCTACTTGAGTTCTTCTGAAGCTGTCTGGTGAATCCTTTGCTTTCCCATACACGATCGCTATCCCCCAGTCATACATCTTTCAGTTCATCTTGAAAACGGCCAGAGAGTGTAAAATATTTTCTTCATTAAAATAATGAAGAAAATATAATTGAAATGCTAAACAACCCGCCAAAAACGACATCTATGGGCTTTTTTGATCTTTGTAAAGCCAATGTGTTTGCAAGAACTCTCCTTTACTATGAAGTTCCGTCATATTTTGTATGGAAAAACAATACATTTTGTAAAAGGAAGCAAGGGAAACTGGTGCCAGGCTAAGAATGTGTGAAAAAAGGTCAGGTTTTGGGAAGGGTATATACTGTTCAACCTAATAACTCTGAGTGCTTTTTTCTACGCCTTCTTCTACATGAAGTTACAGGGCCTACGTCATTTGACTATCTTAGGAATGTAAATGGAGTCGTTCACCAAATGTTTCAGTCTGCATGTAGAGCTCTTGGGTTGCTCGTGAACGACGATCACTGGGATCATCGAGCATTAGAAGAAGCTTCGCTTTCAGACTCACGATCCAAGTTCCGTGAGTTACTCGCCATCATGTTGGTGTTTTGCAAAGTAAGCAGCCCACTCACAATATGGGAAAAACACCGTGACAGTTTGGCAAAAAGGTTGATGGAGATGGAGTTTGTAGATGTGCAGCAGGTTATGGACATTGCGAACAACAAAAGTTTGGCTTTACTTGAAGATATGGTGTATTCAATGTCTGGCAATCATCTCAATCACTACGGTCTTCCTACACCACTTCGTGTGCAGGAGTCCATAACAAACAACTTGGAACTTCTCAGGGAATCTTCTTTCGATGAAGCTCTCTGAAATGGTTGCTATGAATGACCCAAAGCTCAATGAAGAACAACATAATGTTAACAGAGAAATCACAAGCAGCATTATTTAAGAATCTGGGCAACAATTTTTCCTAGAAGCTCCTGGTGGTACAGGAAAAACATTTTTAGTAAATTTGTTATTAGCCAAAATAAGAAGTGAGAAGAGGATAGCCATTGCTGTTGCTACATCTGGCATTGCTGCAACATTGCTTGATGGTGGAAAGACAGCTCATTCTGCTTTCAAGTTACCTCTCAACCACTCACATACACCTATATACAACATATCAAGCCAAAGCAAAATGGGCCAGGTACTCGAAGAAGTAGTATTAATAGTTTGGGACGAGTGTACAATGGCCCACAAAGGAGGTATAGAAGCTCTGGATAGGACACTCCAAGATATCAAGTTGGTACCAAGGAAATCACTACAAAGTTGGTACAAATCGACACAGAATGTTCTGTTCTATACATATCAAAAGTTTAATAATTTTTTATGCCATTTTAATGTAGGAAATAAAATTAGAATGTGCAACTCGAAACTCTCGCTCAATTCCCCCGGCAGAGGTCTGGAGGAAGCAAAATTGCCGATGTTTGTCATATCACTGAAGAATAACTAGAAGACGGAATAAGATGTACCAAATGTCAGTCTATGTAGAAAATGAAATACTCTATCCAACAAAACAAATTTCATTCTCTTAGCTGCATTGGGTATTTTACAAAAAATGTTTTTGTATACCCTTGTTTACATGATTTCCCAAAAGCGAGGAACGGCATAATTTATGCTGTCGATAAAAGTTTAGCTAGTAATTTATTTATTGAGATGTGAACTTAAAAAAAATTAGCTAGATAGACAGAAAGTTGACAAGTTGATTGGTGCCGCTTGAGTGAATTTCGTGGAGTAAGTTGGCAGTGGTCAAGGTATACTGGAAGAACCAGAGCCTGTCAAAGCCAGAGTAGACATAGCCATTTTTACTTGTAGCACGTTTGATTTTCTTTGTGAGTGTTTTATTTGCTGTTAGTGTTATAAATTACTATTTGAATGAATAAAATTATGTGTTGTGTTTAGTGTAGTCATAGTACAATGTGTTATAATGGGTTTTAGTGTCTAAAATAATTAGAAATAATGAAATTTATACTTATGTAAGTACTAGCCCAAACATTTATTTTTTATCCCATTTCAGCAAACGTGTGTGTACGGATAGAGTATTAGTGTAGCCTACTTATAATAATTTTAGAAAAAAAAAATTGTTTATTTTATTTATGTGAAAACAATATGACGTAGTATGTTATTATATAGCGCAAAAACCTTATTTATGGCACTACTGTAATACATTTTTTATATTTTTATTCAGAAATGTGTTTTCTATCAAGTGTTACTGTTCTAAAAATTCCCAAAAATTATTTTATATTTTTTATAATGTTTACAACTGGTCGGTAGCGTAGTGGGTTTAATTCCAGCTTCATGTGCTAAAGGTTCTCAGTTCGATCCCAATCAGAGTCAATACATTTTGAGAAGGATCAGCTGATAATCACCGGCTGTTCATTTGTCATTGGGCTATTAATTAATGACATTTTCTAAGGAATAGTCGGCCTTAGTTTGTAACATTGACTACATTCGCTCATCTACACTCATCTCACTCATTCTAAATCCATATTTGCCCATATCTTGACGATCGGCGTCTTTGGCAAATACCTTAACTTAATTTATTCGATTATCAGCAGTTAGATAAAAACACATTGAATAAAATTGTGGTAGGCTAAAATTTTAAAATAATTGAGTACAGTAGTAAACTATACATAACACAAGCTGTTCTAAATTGGATATACAGTAAATGGGATACTATGTAAACTGAAAGGTTGCTGCACATTTCAGTTATACAATCAAAACTCAATATTATGACCGGTGACGCGGGCGGGTACACTTCTTCTTTCTTTATAATGTTTCTTTCTTTATAATGTTAAAGATATAAACAAACTCAAAAACTAACAACGTAGATATGTTCTATAGAATAATACCCCTAAGTTATAACCTGTTGAGAAAATAAAGATTTTGTTCATTTTACATCTTAGAGAAGGAGGAGAAGGGGACCAGCCAGGCCTATAACTTAAACTTGAAGGTACGATGTTTCAATAAAAAAATATAACTAAGCTCCATTACTGTAATTTTAAAGTATGTATCCAAATTTAATACAAGTCATATAAATAATCAATAATTATGACATGATGTGGAGGCTCATCAATTAATGTTAATTTAACTACCCATCCGCCCACCCATACACGTACAGTAGTATTGGCCCACCCATACACATACAGTGGTATTGACCCACCCACCCACCCATAAACGTACAGTGGTATTGAACCACCCGCCCACCTATACATAACATTGGTATTGGTATATATTTAAAATAGATTCATATGTAGGATAATGTAGGTAGTATCAACTGAAGATGACTGGAGCTATATAATGTCGAAAAGTTGTGTTAATTTGAAAACACTGGAAAGAATGGCAATATTTAAATATTACAAACCATCTTTAACCACGCACAGTGGTATTAACCCACCCGCCCACCCATACACGTACAGTAGTATTGACCCACCCGCCCACCCAAACACGTACAGTGGTGTAAATTAGTTTACCCTCTAGAACACAGCATCAGAATGGCCCGTGAGACGTCCTGACAACGAGAGAATTAGAAACAAAGTTTGTTAGAAATTGCACCTAACCTAACCTAACCCACCCGCCCACCCATACATGGACAGTGGTATTGACCCACCCGCCCACCCATACATGGACGGTGGTATTTCACATTCAATAACCCACCCGCCCACCCATACACGTACAATTATACTAAAATTGTATATCAAGACGTACGTTTGTCTTGATAAAAAGTACTTAGATTATACTCTAAAATACCTGCAATTTCCAAAAAAGTATAAATTTGGCACTTGAAATAGCACTTATGGGACACAATTCCCAGAAAGATAACTCTACTTCACACTGAGAATGCAGTACGGTAAGGCCATAAGGGATACAATTAAAAAACTATAACAATACATAGTTATATAAACCAGCAAGTAATACGTTCATGTACCTTTAACCACAGTACGTAACAGAATGTTGTAGTAAAAACAAAGATTTGCCCTCAATATAGTTTCCCACATTAAAAACAACTATTAAGAAATGAATGAGATGAAGAGCTGCACAAAAACTAATATTTAACCTTCCAGCACTGATCATTTTTCTCCTAACCGCTAAGCGTTTTTGGCACCTTGCACAAGTGTTTAGTAAAAACTCAGAAACAAAAAACAAAAACTAAAATGGAAATACAACCAGCTTATGTTTGTACTTTGACGCTGTAATAATTCATTTTTTCTTTTACACTTTTATTCCTGGATTAATATTTACATATTATACATAGAAAATGTAACAGATGTACATACACATACAATGGTATTGACCCACCCACCCTCCCATACATATACCCACCCATACATAGTGGTATTGACCAACCCACCTACCCATACACGTGCAGTGGTATTGACCCACCCACTTACCCATACACGTGCAGTGATATTGATATGATAGTTTCATGGTTCTTATACGAGAAGGTTAGGTTACGTTAGGTATCTATTCTTAAGATACTGATCGTAATGACGGAGGCCAACATGGATTCCGAATGAATGTAGATGAGGCAATATAGTTATTGTTACAAACTAAGGCTGACTATTCCTTGTGTGTCGTTAATTAAAAGCCCAATGACAAATGAACAGCCGGTTGCTATAAGCTGATCCCATTATGTAAGCTGGTTAGGTTAGATTAGTTACGTTTAACATGTCGTATTAAAGAGAATATCTAATGATTGCATTTTAAAGTAAATTCTTGATGTGGTTGATTGTTTTCTATCTAAATCACAAGCTACACAATACCTGATAAGTTATGATAAATTAAACAATAGCTTATGTTGGAATTATGATTCTAAATTCAGTTCAGATACATATGCCACAATGCAAACATAATCTACATGACATTCTGCGTGTAGTTCTACTTCATCTTGGAATAGTTCCAGAATTATACGCTTTAGACCTTAGTAAAAGTTCCACATAATACTAATAAAAATTCGTGACCCATACACGTACAGTGGTATTGACCCACCCACCCACCCATACACGTACAGTGGTATTGACCCACCCGCCCACCCATACACGCACAGTGGTATTGACCCACCCGCCCACCCATACACGCACAGAGGTATTGGCCCACCCATACACGCACAGAGGTATTGGCCCACCTATACACACACAGAGGTATTGACCCACCCACCCACCCATACATGCACAGTAGTATTGACCCACCCGCCCACCCATACACATACAGTGACATTGACACACCCGCCCACCCATACACGTACATTGGCATTAACCCACCCGCCCACCCATACACATACATTGGTATTGACCCACCCGCCCACCCATACACGTACACTGGCAATGACCCCCGCTCACCCATACACGTACATTGGCATTGACCAACCTGCCCACCCATGATCGTACATTGGCATTGACCACGTACAGTGGTACTGACCCACCCGCCCAACCCTACACGTACAGTGGTACTGACCCACCCGCTCACCCCTACACGTACAGTGGTACTGACCCACCTGCCCTGTGCCCACCCATAAACGTACATTGGCATTGACCCTCCCACCCACTCATACACGTACATTAGCATTGAAAAATGTCCTTCATACATCCTGCGTCCTTCATACGCTTGTGAAAAATTTCTAGGCTGAAATTATTTGAAGACCACTGCTCATTTACAATTTGTCAGATATCCTTAGCTTTGTAGAAGATGCATTAATCTTGTTAAGAACAGTGTTAGATTTCATTTCTTGAATTACCTTCTTGTATTCACACTTTAGTGAATACAAGAATACTTTTGTACAGACACTTTAATTTCAAATATTCCAAATTAAATATTTGGAAAATATTTGAATTTAAAAACCCTCCCGCCCACACACGTACAGTGGTATTTACCCACCCACACACGTACAGTGGTATTTACCCACCCGCCCACCCACACACGTACAGTGGTATTTACCTACCCACCCACCCACACACGTACAGTGGTATTTATTAATAATTAAAAATAAATAAATAAAATACTATTTTTCGGATGTCGTTTACACAGTTTGCGCACACTGACTTATGGTGTTAAAAGTTTTATACTTTTGGAATATTTTCATATATTTTACATTTTCTTGTAGCTAATAGATTGTACTAATACCATACATGTAGCAAAAAATTATACATACTCCTTATTTTTAGATGGTTATATAATTTTTCACTGAAATCTTTTGTTTCCGTGGTAAATATTTTTCCCCAATAAACTAAAAGTATAACAATTTGTTTATAGGTACAATATGACTATTTTTCCTAAACAACCTTTTCTTGTCTATTCAATGGTGATTTTTTTGAATTTTTACATGTACTATTTGATTTTTTAAAAAATTGTTTAAAATACATTAATTGTACTGTATCTTTGCACATTTTTTCATTTTTGTGTTTTATGTAAAAAAACACTTGAGAAAAAACCTAGTAGTTTATCTAAAATCTAACAACATTATAATATAGTGTACTAAATAATAAACAATTTGGCTATCTTGGAATTACTTTACTTTAAAATAGTTACATTTTATTTTTATTATTTTTTTACAACGTCTTAAATTGGATTAATGTTTTAAATTGCATTGACTTAACATTTACTGACCCAAAATAGTTTATTATTTCTTAAATTTAAAACAAAATGTATACTGTAATTTCTAAAAACTTTTATGTATTATTGGCCGTATAGTTTTTATGAATGAATCACCAATTGAACAAAGAACCAATAGTTATTGTAAATTTCAGATGGAGTTGATATTGGTATTCCGTTGTTAATACAGTTTCACAAAATCACCAATAAAAAATACTTTTTACAAGGCCTTTCGCCAGCAAAGCTATAAATTTGTGTACACATAATGATGATGCCAGCTTTGCTGACGAAAGGCCTTGTAAAAAGTATTTTTATTGGTGATTTTGTGAAACTGTATTAACAACCAATAGTTAACAAAAATAGTTTGTTTTCTTCAATAATTATTAAAAATAATTTTTAAAATTAATTATATTATTATTTGTTTTTGCTGTTTATTTTGACATACTACAATTACATCAAACAATTTAGCTGTGGTAATTTCAATCAATTGTTGTGATTTGTTTTTGAATAAATTTTATTACTAAACCAGACATAAAATGGCAGGTTATTTTTCAATTTTCTCTAGGCTTTATAAGTTTTGTAATTTCCTCAAGGTAAATTTCAATTGCATAATAATTTGAGCATTATATACCATTTACCTAAATTGTATACTTTTTTAAATTTAAAGTAAATACTTTTTTCTGCAAAAAGTGTAAACATGCTTACCCTGAGAATAAATAAAATGTTACCAATTCTCTAGTTATTGGAAATATTGTATGTCATTTTATAGATTTTTAGGGTGTATTTTTATATTGGAGAAATAACCAAAATATTGAGCACTGTTTTTACTGACTGATTCCATATAATTTGTTGATTCACTGGCGTAAAGGTATTAGAAACATTTTCTGAGATTTTCTCAAAAAGAACTCAGAACCGATAACTGATTTCAGTAAAGAACCGAACCGGAACTGGTACTGAAAAAAAAATGGAACCGACCCATCACTAGACTAAACATAATACTTTATCTGTGGTTATATAATGTGATACCAACCATAATCAATCATGCTATTTGATTAGGAACACTATGTGGGCATAAATGGTTTTTAATTAACAGCTAGGTCATTGAATATGTTGAGAATAAACCCCTTTCCTGTTACAGTTTCAGGTTAAATTAAACCAGAAAATAAGAACAATGATGAAAATATTTTATCTAATAATAGTGTAAATTAAGAGCATCTCTTTTTATTATGATCTACATTATATAAAAAAATCTTTACTAAAATTCATGTTATAGTAACTAGTAAATTTAAAATGTCAAAGGAAACATAAATTAGAATAGAGAGAAGCTAAATAAAGACAATTAAGGTTGCATATACAGTAAACCAGTAAACTCTAATTATCTGTTTAATATGATGGGAGATGAATCCGGATATTTCAGAACGTATGTCACATAGTTCCGCCCGAGATAACTTAGTGCAAGTGAATGTAATGCATCATACAGACATATTGTTGCACATCGGGTAATTGAACGGTGACGTTTTATGCATATTAACAGATATTATGTACTGGTCCTAAAAATCAATTATAATTTAGTGGTTTACAATGCAACTTCGTTAATTATTTATCCTTTTTACACTGTAAAAATATATCATTATACTTTACAGTACATAACAATAGTATATTGAAACATTTATAGTTTATTTTGATTGATTTCAATAAAACATTACCATAAATTACTGGGCCTAAACTTTAGCCTTTTGTACTTTCAAAACCTGCATTAATCTGGAAATGGAATACGAATCATAGCAAATTAAAAAAAAGGAAAATTATGATTGGTTACTAGGAAATTTAAAAGGACGCATTAAACTACAGAAATGACATTCTAAAAAATACAACAATAAAAAATATTTCTTTACTGGACGACTAATCAAACAGACTGATGGATGACGATGCCCATCCGTACGGTGTAAGGAATACATCCGACCTACCCTTCATGAAAGTTGGACTCTTCGAGCCACATTTTTAGAAAACTGTACATTTTGCCTGTCAGATTTTTGAGGTAAAAAACAGTGATTACTGAAAAACTGTATATTTTAAAAAATGTAGCTAATGTTGAAACATTAGCTGATCAATGGTGGGAAAGAGTGCAATGTTAACACGTTCAAACAGGTGCCGCCTACCACTGGCTTTGAAACCAAGTTTGTAAGAACCTTTCCTCATAAGGACTTCAACCTTTCAATTAGGCCTACAGCTTTAAAATATTTTTACTTTAATTTTGTTTGCTTATTTAAATGTATTGTTCTTGAGTTTCCATTTTTTGATTCAGCTCTCGAGTATTTTAGTACCTGGAAGCTAAATCCTAAACCATTGAAAACCGAAGTAGCCTGCTTCCAAATAAGTAACCGACAAGCTAATCTAAGATTGAACATCTTTCTAAACTGTGTAAAACTCTGTCACATTGATCATCCACAATACCCGGAAGTAACATTAGATAGACTGCTGACATTTATAAGCCATCTTCAAAAAACAGCAGCTAAAATCAAAACCAGGGCAAATGTATTACATCATATTCATTATTATTCATTCATTATTCATCTCTTAGGCGCAGATCGTAGAGATATGGGCGAATATGAGGAGTGAATGAGTGTGATGAGTGTAGATGAACGAGTTTAGTCATTGTTACTATCTGAGTTCGACTTTGCTCAGAAAGGACTATTTATTAATAGCCCAATAGCCAGGGCAACTAGCGGACCTACACCTACGTAGTGTTGGTCTGATTTTCAACTAACTGACAAGTCTGACACTCAGTTCTCTTCCCTACACGACATCCGAACCTTGACTACCATTCAACCCGGACACTCCATACTTCTCTAGTAGTGTCTACGTTGATGATAACTTGCCGGAACAACTTGGGGGGCCAACGCACACGTCCTGCATACAACCGCTTTTTTAATTTTCTTTTTATTTGTGCCAATGGCATTTTTAATGTTATATTCATACGTATTAAGGGGCAATGGTCCAAAACCTTGTGGCAAATTTTAGTGGACCTCCCGGGATTTAAACCTGTGACTGTGAATATGTCAGCTAAGGTAGTCTTGTATTTTACATTATTATATTATTTACATCAAAATTGCCCAGTCCAGGCTGTTTATTAACTCTGTACAGTTAAATAATACCTCTAAAAGAATCTATAAATGAAAAGCAACCAACTGCAGTATTAATGTTAAAGAATTGATATATTACAGGGTTCTGAAGGACCAGACAATGATGGCGTGCATGATGAAGAGCCTGCACATCATGCAAGACGACCAATGAATGCCTTTCTCATCTTCTGCAAAAGACATAGAGCAGTTGTGAGACAGAGATACCCTCATTTGGAGAATCGCTCGGTCACAAAAATACTAGGCGAATGGTGGGCAAATATTGAACCAGCTGAAAAAGCATCGTACACTGAACTAGCAAAACAGGTAATTTTAACAAATTACTGTCTTTGTTAACCATATAGTTAGGACTTTACCCAAGATTTGGATGAAACACCTGTTGCTTATGTTCATGTTGGAATATAAATTTAATGTAAAATAAGATATGTAAATGGTAAAGCTGCAAACTGGTCATTAAAGTAATTAATTTTTATTTTGTAAATACTTTTTACGTATGGTCTGTAAAGTAAGCATTTGAACATGTTCTGAAAATATTTGCATAGATTTATTTTAGCTTCATATGTTGCAATTCTGTTTTTGTTGTACTAAAAATAGCCCAATGAAGCATAATTTAAAGCTATTTAGTTGTTCGATATACTTTATTTTAAAGAACCCTCAAGCAACAACTTGGATCATAATGTGAGAACATTTAAGCTTTACTGTTAATTAATATGTGTATATGATTGGCAATCAAAATTAAACAGGGTTTTAAGGCTATTGATTTTGAAATGTCTTTAAATCGTGTAAAAGAATTTTGATTTAGTAGAACAGGAAGTACTTGACAAGAAGCAAAAAGAGGTGGTTGTTTAGTGTCCATATAGAATCCTTATATATAATAAGCGAAGCCATTCTTTTTGTTAACGCAACTCCTCTCTTATTTCTTTATCAATTTTAACGATTGAGGTGTGTCTATAAATGTTCCCTATTCATAGTTGTTCAATGAGGTCTCTATATTTTTTTTGATATTTTTACTTTGAAGGGCACAAGAAGCCCTCAAAGTAGTTTTTTTTTTTTTCCGTAAGAATAACATGGAGAGAGATTTAAATTAGTTAAAAAGTAGCAGCTGTTACCATGTAAATAATGACGATTATAATATTGAGAAGGTTATAGATCTTTCTTCTTCAGTATAAATATAAACATTGGGTGTTTGTATTTATACTGTAAGTAGGTTGTAAGTACAATGAGTGAGCTACTAAAAACAAATTTACATATTATGATTTTTACTTAATTCAGGTTAACCTTTCAGTGCATGCGTCACGGAGTGAGAGTCCACTTTTCCGAAAAATCAATATTATATAAAAACTAATTATTTCTAATAGTGATGGGTCAGTTCCATTTTTTCGGTTCCAGTTTGGTTCTTTACCGAAATCAGTTCTCGGGTTCCTGGTTCTCAGATCTGAGTACTTTTTGAGAATGTCTCAGAAAATTTTTCTAATACCTATACGCAAGTGAATCAACAAATTATGTAATCAGTCAGTAAAAACAGTGCATAGTATTATGAAGTATAATACAGTCTAAAAATCTATAAAATGACGTACAATATTTCCAATAACTAGAGAATTGGTAACATTTTTTTACATTGTTTACATTTTTTGCACAAAGAAAGTATTTACTTTAAATTTAAAAAGTATACAATTTAGCTAAATGGAATATAATGCTCAAATTAGTATGCAATTGAAATTTACCTTGAGGAAATTACAAAAATTATAAGTTTAAAGAAAATTATAAGTGTTTTATCAGGCAGGAAGTGATAAGAAAGGGTTGTGATAACAAGGGTGGAGCTCAGGTGAAAAGGAAGACTGGACTCTTGAACAAAAACTGAATGGCTTTAATTCACTGCCTTTACATGTGAATGCCTATTCATTCGTGTTATCTGTCTCTTTTCAATTGGATAAGGAAGTGGCCAGACTATGGGCGAATATTTTCTGACTTAGATATTTTGTTTATCTCAGCCAAATCAGGTTCTGATAAGGAAGTGGCCTTCTATGGGCAGATATTTTCTGACAAAGATATATTGTTTATCTTGAGGCAGGATATTGTCATTTGATTGTTCTGTTTATCAGCACTTTTCACACCTGAAACATTTCTAATATGAAAGCAATCTCCCCATTTCTTTTTCTGTAACAGGCACTGCAGAACCAGATTTTCACATCGGTTCCGGTTCTTTTGTCAAGAACCGAGAACCGACTTTAGGGACCCACCCATCCCTAATTTCTAATGGCTGTGGTTCCTAGTACCTTATCCCATATCCTTAATAAATACATTAATTAGTTAAGAATAAAAATGTACACTATTTAATGGCGTCAAAGAGAGCATAAAAATTGTCGCACACTGCAAAGGGCGCTGCGCACTTAGCGGACTCGCAGTCCACACACGTTACTTTGTGCTCTGGAAGGGAGAGGCCACTCCAAATGGTTTGTAGTAGCGAACTCTCAGCCTGACGCTTTAACAGGTGTTAAAATTTACCACGCATGTACTGGAGGGTTAACCACTAATATTTGTTGTGGAAAGATCATGCCAAGGTGTCACGAGTGCAGCAAGTGATGGGATTGGCACGCCAACCATGCAGTGGTTGTCCCCTAGTAGTATAGAATCTTTTGCTGTTATAGCATTGGCAGTGGTCATGTTTCATAAGCAATAAGTGAAAAACAACAATGATACCCAACAAGTAAAAAGACACTCCAAACTAAACAATAATACTACTGTGTAATTCAGTAGTATTCTTACTGTGTATGTAATTTTGGGTGGGTGGACCAATACCACTATATGTGGGTGGGTGGGGGTCATTCCATTTGAAGTGATCCAGAAAAAAATAAATTGGTTGCTTGACTATTTTTAAATTCGATGAAACTTGCCAGGTTGTTTCTCTCATATCTCAAAACTTAAAAACCATTAAAAAGATTTTTTTTCTTTAGTGGTTCACCTTTGGCGGCCATTTTGGATTTGCTGCGCACACCCATTTTCACTAATGTAAGGGTTTACAAGAATGGCCGTAACTGATTAAGTATTTGTCTTAGAAGAATGAAACAAAAACCATTTTTTTATAAACTAACAATGTAAAATAAAGGTCCAGTAGCTTATTTACCTATCTCTAGTATTTCTTTTTGAAAATCCTAAGACAAATACAATAAAGCAATCGACAAAATGTCACTTTTGTAATTTTGTTTCAAAGACAAGGGTAGTGAAATGCAATGTGATTTATTTTTGTCTTTGAAGATATATGTTCGTAGTATTACCATAAATAATATGAACTTTTATATACTAACTCTACAGTTTGTATAAATTTTTCAAAAGTGAAATTTTTGAAAAATTAGCAATTTTGACTATTAATAACTCTGATGGGGTTGGTGATATAAAACTAAAATTTACATAAAAGGAAGATGTCATGTATATGTACCTAGGAAATAAAAAACATTCTTGTATATAGTACTGGGTAAACAGTTACAAATTTTTATAAATGACTAAAAATCCGGTAAAAGCAAACTTTTTGAGTGCACAACAAAATATGCAAATGAGCTTTTAAAATTGTATAAATATGATGCAAGCATATAAAAACAGTTTAAAGTAATAAAATAATATTTATAAAAACAAGTTGTGCAATATATATGCTTAGGTGTCTTTGTTATGCCAGCCTTGGAGACATGTCTGAACATGAAACTTTCGTGTAACTGCATGTTGTTTACTGCACACTTTGATACTTGATCACTGGCTCAGTCTGTTAGGAGCCTCTGATCTGTTCACATGGTTAATTGTATACAGTAGTGTGTTTCAAAGTTTCAAGTCCAAACAAATTTAATTTTGAATATTTTTTTAGTAAATTTTTTTATACTGACTTACAGTTTATGTAGATTTTTAATTTTGTGAAAGTTCTGTGAAAAGTTTTAACATGGAAAACATGTGAATGAAGAGTGTCATAAAACAGTGTATGGAACAGTCCCAAAGGATTTAATAAATATAAGTGAGTTCTGTGCCAAGGACCAACAACTTTTTTTATTACGTATAAATACAGATGTCACAACAATATGTAAGTACCACGAAAAAAATATTTGCTCAAATTTAATCATTTATTTGGACAGTCCTGTTGTGATCCTTTAAAAAAACATAAGAAAACATTGAAAAAGAACTTGCGTGAAATAACTTTTGATCAAGTCCTTAGTAAAAGTAAGAGTAACTTTAAACTAGTTCCAGGAAAGTCATTGTGTGTTAACTGTTGTCAAGCTATTTTTTAACTGGAAGATAAATCAAATGAATGTGAAGACCAACAGATGTACATTGCATCATATGAGAATATTGAAATGTTAGATGCTGCCTGTTCAATGTTGGGTGTATCACCAGCATCAAAATTAAGAAAATTAAGCGCAGAGAGACGGCCTGCAGGCCTTAAATCTAAAGTTGAAAAAGTGTCTGAAAAAATTAAAAGAAATCTTGAATTATGTTTTGAGTCAAAATTAGACGAACCTACAACCACCTCTCAAAACTCTAAAGATGAATATGATGAACTTATTCAAAAATTAAAAGCAAAATGTGTCCTTGCTTCAAAAGAAGATAAGATAAAAATTATTAGTTTACTCCCTTCATCGTGGTCTAGAGCAAAAATTGCATCTGAGTTCACTGTGACAGAGCAGTTAGTACGATTATCTAAGGAATTAGTTAATGAGCAAGGTATTTTGCCTGATTTAGGGAACAGAACTAAAGCTGGGATAAGTATGGATACTATTAACAAAGTTATTGAATTTTATGAAAATGAAAGCAACAGCCGAATCTGTCCTGGAAAAAAGGATTGTGTGAGCGTTCACATTGATGGAGTCAAAGTGACAAAGCAAAAGCGCCTTGTTCTTGTAAATTCGAACGAACTATATTCTTTGTTTAAAAGTGAATACCCTGAGGAGAAGATCGGAAGATATATATTATATATATTCTATATATAATATATATATATATATACATTGAATATATATATATATATATATATATATATATAGGATTTATTTATAAGGTCACACTTCAAAAATGTAGAAACATAAACAATGTACTCCAATAAAGTGCAAAATCAAACATTTTGTAGCAATTATAGAGCAAACAAAATCAGCAAAAATCTCGCTTTTACCGGATTTTTAGTCATTTTTAAAAATTTGTAATTTTTTACCCATTACAATATACAAGAATTTTTTTTATTCCTAGGTACATATAAATGAGACCTTCCTTTTATGTAAATTTTAGTTTTATATCACCAACCCCGTCAGAGTTATTAATAGCCAAAATTGCAAATTTTTCAAAAATTTCACTTTTGAAAAAATTATAAAAACTGTAGGGTTAGTATATAACAGTTCATATTATTTATGGTAATACTACAAACATATA
Source organism: Stictocephala bisonia (assembly GCA_035578905.1). Lineage (NCBI taxonomy): Eukaryota > Metazoa > Arthropoda > Insecta > Hemiptera > Membracidae > Stictocephala > Stictocephala bisonia. The sequence continues at coordinate 835,635 of JAQJVL010000078.1, read as the reverse complement.
TCTTTTGTGAAATTCGGCCAAAATGATGCATCCTGGCTGGTGCATCAGGGACCCATACAGTTTGCGTTTGTCCTCACCATCAGAACGTGAAACTCATGCTTGATGGTGCAAAACTAAACATTGATTATAAATACCTACTTGATATAATGGTTTGTGATAAGGAAAAATACAACTGTATGATGAATGAGTGTACCGAGTGCCCAGGCAAACAAGCTTTTATGGACATGATCAACTTGTCTGAAGAGTGCTCTATGTTGCCAGACACTATAGTATATAAACAGTGGGTTACAGCAGATAGAGCTGAAATGATGACCGTTCTCAAGACCAAAGATGAGTTTTTTGAATCTTTGGCAGAAAAACTTGAAAAACTGAAAACTCACCACTTTGTTTCAAAATCTCAAGCCCATTTTTTTAGAAAGAAAAAAAACAGAGCTCACAGAAGATGAGTGTTTAGTGTTAGCTGACTTCGCTGAAAACTTTTCATTTGTAATGCAGGATGAAATACAAAGTTTTCATTGGGTTAATAAGCAAGCTACAGTTGATCCTTTTGTGTTGTACTTTAAGGAAAATAACAAAATGCAGCACAAATGTTTATGTATTTTAAGTGATCATTTGAAGCATGACAGCAGTGTTTTATTGTTTCCAACAAATTTTGACAAATCACATAAAAGAAGAACATCCACAAATAAAAAAATTAATGTATTTTACTGATGGAGCAGCAAGTCAGTACAAAACAAAAAAATTTGTAAATGTTTGTAGTCATCAGAAAGACTTTGGCCTCGACGCAGAATGGCACTTCTTTGGATCTTCCCATGGAAAAAATGCATGCGATGGCGTTGGTGGAACCACCAAACGAGAAGTAGCTAAAGGAAGCTTACAGAGACCCCTGAACAATCAAATAATGACCGTTGATGATATGTTTTTATTTTGTAATGAGAAATTGAAGAACATAAGGTTTTTTTTTTGATTAAATCAGATGAAATAGTCAAAATTTCAGAAACTTTGAGAAGCCGATTTGGTTGCTGCAAAAGAATGATTGGAACTAGGGGCTATCAAAAGTACATTCCCTTATCAGAAGGTATTTGCAGGTGCTATTTCACTTCTGAATCCTTGGTTTATCAAGATCACCCTGTTTCAAGCAGTGTTCCCCTTTCAATTGAAAGAAATGACTCAATCGCTTGTGTCTACGACAATGAGTGGTGGATAGGTGAGGTGATGGACATAATGATAATGATGATGTGCTAGTTCATTTCTATCACCCATCTGGACCACGCACATCATTCAAGAAGTCTCAAGATGACACAGTGTGGGTGCCAATCAGCAATGTTTTAAGGAAATTGACTCCTTTAGAACTTACAACAGTTACTGGCCGTTCACACATCATTTCAAAGGAACTATCAGAAGAAATATCAATGCTGTTGGTTAGTCATGTATCATCAAAGTAACTCTTATAATTGTAAGTACTGTATGAAAATCAAAGTAATTCTTGTAAATAAATATGTACATATTTACTTTTATTTTATTATTTGTTCTTTCAATGTGATTCGGCTTACCCACGTACCATTTTCTAATATTGGTCCAAAAATCCTCCTTAGAACTTTGTTTTCAAAGGTTATTAATTTCCTTACCGTTTGTTTGGACAGTACCCAAGTTTCCGATCCGTACATAACAACAGGAAGTATCATTGTTTTATATATTCTTAGTTTTGTTTTCTTAGAGAGTATTGTACTTTTTAGGAGGTTTTGAAGGGACCAGTAACATCTATTGCCACTGAGGATTCTTGAATTAATTTCTGTTTCCTCTGTATTATATTCATTAATGATTACCCCTAGATACTTAAATTCTGTGCATTTTTTAATAGTTGTTCTAGAAGTCGGAACTTGTTGGATATTTCCAGCATAAAATCTTTTCTTATGTTGGGATCCTTTAACTTACTTATATTAATTTTTGGCACTATGGAGTGTTTTTCCCTCTTAACCAATTGAAGCTTTTGTCTAAACTTGGTAATGACCAGATAGTGATCTGTGCCACCCTCGGCTCCTCTCCTACTTCTTACATCTATTAAGCTGCTTTTATGCCTACTTTCAATTAAAACATGATCAATTTGATTTTTGGTTACACCATTAGGAGATACCCATGTTGCTTTATAAATATTTTTGCGAGGGAAGTGAGTGGACATGATATTTAAATTCTTCGAGCATGCAAAACTTATTAATCTTTGTCCATTATCATTAGATACATCATGTAAACTATTGCCTCCTGTGTACTGTTTCCACACTTCTTCATTCCCAACTTTCGCATTTGCATCTCCTAATAATAATTTTAAATCATAATTAGTTTTTGATTTAATTATAATTAAATTAATATAATTAAATTATAATTTAATTATAATAATTAATAATTAAATCATAATGATTCGGCTTACAATGAGTTATATAGGTATTATTAATCAATTGTAATAAATTATATTAGTTTTCAATAACTGGCTAGCTTCTTATTATTTATAGCCTGCAAGGGTAATATTAATCACAAGTCATGAAAACTGAAAAATAATTATAGATTGATCTTTAGTTGGGCCAATTCTTCGTGATTGTTTAAAGTTAAGCAATTACCACCACACAGTCAATTAAAAACAAAATATATATGAATATATATATATATATATATAGGATTTATTTATAAGGTCACACTTCAAAAATGTAGAAACATAAACAATGTACTCCAATAAAGTGCAAAATCAAACATTTTGTAGCTATAATAGAGCAAACAAAATCAGCAAAAATCTCGCTTTTACCGGATTTTTAGTTATTTTAAAAAATTTGTAATTTTTTACCCATTACAATATACAAGAATTTTTTTTTATTTCCTAGGTACATATACATGAGACCTTCCTTTTATGTAAATTTTAGTTTTATATCACCAACCCCATCAGAGTTATTAATAGCCAAAATTGCTAATTTTTCAAAAATTTTACTTTTGAAAAATTTATAAAAATTGTAGGGTTAGTATATAACAGTTCATATTATTTATGGTAATACTACAAACATATATCTTCAAAGAAAAAAATAATCACATTGCATTTCACTACCCTTGTCTTTGAAAAAAAATTACAAAAGTGACATTTTGTCGATTGTTTTATTGTATTTGTCTTAGGATTTTCAAAAAAAAAATACTAGAGAAGGTAAATAAGCTACTGGACCTTTATTTTACATTGTTAGTTTATAAAAAAATGGTTTTTGTTTCATTCTTCTAAGACAAATACTTAATCAGTTATGGCCATTCTTGTAAACCCTTACATTAGCGAAAATGGGTGTGCGTAGCAAATCCAAAATGGCCACCAAAGGTGAACCACCAAAGAAAAAAAAAATCCTTTTTGGTGTTTTTAAAGTCTTGAGATATGAGAGAAACAACCTGGCAAGTTTCATCAAATTTAAAAATAGTCTAGTAACACACCCTGGATCACTTCAAATGGAATGACCCGAGGGTCAATACCACTACGTGTGAGCGTGGCTGGGTGAGCCAATACCACTATACGTGGGTGGGTCAATTAATACCACTACATCTGAGCGTGGCTGGGTGAGCCAATACCATTGTACGTAGGTGGGTGGGCCAATACCACTACGTGTGAGCGTGGATGGGTGAACCAATACCACTGTACGTGGGTGGGTGGGCCAATACCACTATACGTGGGTGGGTGGGCCAATACTACTGTACGTGGGTGGGTGGGCCAATACCATTATGCATGGGTGGGTGGGCCAATACCACTGTACGTGTGAGGGTGGGTGATTAAAATAAAAAATGGTTAGCTTAGGTCTGTTGGGGACTACAGCAAAGTTTTCTTTTTGTAGGAAGAGCAAGTTTTTAATTTAAAAAACAATCATTACTACACAATGAATAGAACAACAAGTAAAGAATCACTTGATCTAGCATATCTGTTACACTTAACCAATTAACTAAATTGGTAGTCTTTATTTTTTTGATTAAACTACGTAAAACTGTTTTCAGCTATTGAATTTTTTAAATTTGTTATAGATACAGGCTTTATAAGGATAGTAACTTTTAAGGATACCAACAAGTGATATGAAATATAAAGATAAGTGTAAATACTTGTTAAAAATTATAGTTTGTTTACCTAATTTGTACTCATAATTAAAGAAAGAAAAATTCTTTCAATTTAATCAAACAAATTTCTAGGGTACCTTTTCTTAATCAATTATCGTTATGGCCTTTGAATTAACAGTAAAAAAATATCCTATGCACTATATATTTTGAATTATTCGTGCATGCTTTCATTATTTAGATTTGTTATTACTTATTTATAAATAAATTCAAATACTTTAGTACTTTGTGTTTTTTCCAGCCTATAAGGACTCAAATGCCACACATGATTAATATTTTACCATATGTAAAGTCCTATATGATTCTCCAGTTTGGGGAATTGTTTATCACATTGATTAATTTTTTAATAAAATTAATATTGTAAAAATATTTTCAGTACAAAGAAGCTTTCTTGAAAGCCAACCCTGATTTCAAATGGTACAAGTTACCAGCACCCCCACTCCGGACATTGATGACTAGGCCGACTAACCAGAAATTGCCAAAATTGTCTTGTCAGCTTTCATGCGGTCCAATTACTCCAGGGAAACTTGCAGGTGAGAAGTACATTGACACAATGTTGTCAACCCTAATTACTTTAAATAAGATGTTAAGTATAAACTATTATCTGTTGAAATTATCACGAGAGGAAAATATGACACTACTAGAGAACATCAACATAATGATGCATAACATTTCAGATGTTAACGCTTGCCTTTTCAGATTTTTGTATAGTATATTCACAGTAATCTGAATATTTGTTTCCAAGACTCTCAAATTGTTCGGACTATCAAGGTTTGAGAAAACAATTATTCTATAACATCACCATTTAATGAAATAATAAACTAAACTACAATATTTTATAAACATAATAATAAGCTAGTCAAGTACAGAAATGAAAAAAAAAGTTCAAATATTTACATACATATTTGTTAAAACTTCTGAGTTCACTCACTTATGAGAAAATGTTTACATCTCTTGAAATTGTTTACATACAGCAAGTAAAATCAAAGAATTTAAACTAGTTAAATTTAACTTACTATTTACCTGTAATCAGAAAGTTTTGTGTTTTTCGTTTATTTGAAATTTTGATGAGTAATTGAACACCACATATTAGAACAACCGTACCTACTGTCAATGTTGCTATACGTATCCAAAACTAACAAGTTGAGACGTGCATCGAAATCAGCTGTTTGCAAGTGGCTGGGAGGGTTGTTCAGATTACCACGTGATTCAGACTACAGTGGATTCAGACTATCTGATTGTTCTGTATAGGGCCGATGCATGGATCATTTAAAAATCATCTGTGGATGGTCAATCGAGAGTTGGTTAAATATTTAATTTGTGTTGTAAGTTGATATTGTACTCAGTATTACAAGGTGTCATTTTTTTCTCAACATTATGACGCCGATCATCAAGATATGGGTAGATCGGGTACGGCTAGATCTGTAGATTTACGAGTGTAGTCATTGTTACTAGCTACGGTTCACTTCCTCAGAAAGAGCTATTGCCAGGGGAACTAAAGGACCTACATCTTTACGTGGAATCCGAACCACATTGTATTGGTTTGTAGAGCTAACTGACAAGCCTGACACTCAGTACTCTTCCCTACACAACATCTGAACCTTGACCTCCAACATGGACACCCCAGACTTCACTAGTAGAGTCCACTTCGATGGCAACCTTTGAGCAGACGCCATGTCGGTATTAAGAGGACTGAGCATAAAACCTATCGCCTACAATCTCCTCAACATTTTGACCCCAAGTAGCTGGATTACAGCACTGTGCCACCAGTGCTGATTATATTAATGCATAATGCCAACCATCATTGAAATACCTTCACTAGAGGTAAATGTTGGTATCCCAGGCAAAGTATAAAAACAAAGTTTTGAAGGAATCAACTGTCAGCCTACTCTGTTCATTGTAATTGGGGTCTTAAATAATAGTATTTTTTTAAAACTATCCTAAGTTTTAAAAAGAATGAACATTCCGCATATCTTTGTTGGGAGCTGGGTGATGAGAAAAATCACGTTTGTTTATCTATTAGACAAATGTACTTATTTATTTTTAATTTAAAGAAAATTTAATTGAAAACCAAGATGGTTCATCTACAAGATTTTGTGTGTTAGCTGCCATAGTTTGGAGATTACAAATTCATGACGGTCCAGATACCAGGTTTGTTGCACATTTAGAACTACCCAGGGGTTACGTACAGCTTTAAAAAAGACTTGCTGTTTACACCTTATTAGTGACACTTTTGTGGCAACTTCACTACCTTGGTTCCCGGTGTGCAATATAGCTTCTCCAGAGATAAGATGTCAGGAGGTACTACTTAAAGAATTCAATTAGATCTTGAATGCTCCACACCTCCCATTACATAGTCTCTCCGTGTCAGAATGGTCGCTTAACATCTCGAAACCCACCTCTATGTATTGCTTTCCAGTTGAGCAGATAAAATTTCTTGCCAAATTCTAGCTGGGCCATAGCACGGAACAGTTTTGATGGACAAAATAAGTTCCTTATTAACAATATTAATACCTGTAGGGGAAATGAAAGTTCCTCGTAGGTAATGGGCACTGTTCCATTGCTTCCAAACTGTCTTGAGCAGATGTAACTACTGGAAATATAAATGGGGATTAACACCAGATCAGCATGTGATTGTGGGGAATCTAACCCAACAATAGATCACATAGTTATAGAATGCCCCCTGCACTTTTTTACGGAGGGATTAGCTAGCCTAAATAGAATCAGTTAGGCAGGTCTTAAATGGCTTAATGGATTGGATTTAGCTTTGTGACTGGAGATCACTTGATATTTTTATTAATATCACATGAATTTTGTAATTTTTCCAAGTATATATTATATCACAGCTATTTTTATGTTTTTAAATTAATAAATGGTAGATGACAAGAAATCATATACTATATCTACAGGATGATCTGGTACATCATTGGCCTACAAGTGGTTATGGTGACGGATTTAGAGGATACCTGAAAGACAGATATATAGCAAAGGAAAGTATGACAATATTCATAATTCGGGTTTATGAGCTGTTGGTAGTCATTTGAGTTTAGTAATCACTGTTGTAAATAAACCAATTGAAAGGCACAAGCTCTTAACACGAATGTAATTTGGAGTACGGTACAAATGAAAGTTTTTTTTTCTTTTATTATAAAGCCATTAGTGATAAAGATAGAAAAGAAAATGTCATGAGATCCTACCATTTGGATCCATAGCATGAAAAATTGATGCATTGTATTTTATCAATTTCTGAGTAGGCAGTTTGAATAATACCTTCAAGAGCCATGTTTGTAGTTTAGTGGGTTTCCAGAAGTAGCGTGTATATTAATGAAGTAAGAAGGCCTTTAATAATTCTGTGAATGTAGAGACAAAGGCATTACACATAGAAAGGCTGGGGGATATATCTAGCGGTGAACTCTAATAAGAGTAAATCTGAACTTACAATAGTGAATTATAATATTCAAGGGGTTTATAATAAACTAGAGGAACTCGACATATTTTTAACACAAAACACTTCGTCCTTAAAAATATTGTTAATGACCGAACATTGGCTAAAGTTTGAAAACAAAGAATATTTAAATAGGAGCAGTCTATGCTATGTTACCGGTTATTTCAGAGAGTCGCGCAATCGTGGAGGCTCCTGCATTCTCTTAAGCAGCGAATTAATGCCATTTGCGTCTGACATGATAGAATATAAACGCTATCCAACAAACCTTTGAAGTCTGTGCCGCTGAAACAAATTAAAATAATGATACTAACTTAATACTATGCGTTTATAGAATTCCAGATTCAAAGAATTATGAACAATTTTTTACTCAGTTAACAAATTTACTGGAAAATGTTTAAAAAAATACAAACAATTCAAAAAAGAAATTAATATTAGGTGGGGATTTTAACATTGACACTTTGAAGGATAGTAAATATTCAACACAGTTACAAGACGTGATTAATTCATATGGCCTAATTTCATGTATAAATGTCCCAATTAGGGTATACAACTAGAGGAACTACTCGTCAGTAGTTCCTCTAGTTGTATAGACCACATATTTTGTAATATAAATATAAATATTACAAATTCTAATGTAATTGACCCTGGCTTATCCGACCATTCAGCTGTGCTGGTGAAATTTAATACAAACAACACAATACATAAACGAATATCTTCTTGTAGACAATTTACTAACAATAGTATTTTGCTGTTCCACAACAGCCTAAATGAGGAAAGCTGGTCTGCACTGTATGCTGTGTCTAACAGTGATTGTGATATTTCTTTTGTTAATGACTTGTACAGAATATTTTTAGAGACGTTTTTATTACATTTCAACAAATACTTTCCTAAACGATTGTTCATAAAAAAATAAATTCTACCAGAAAAGGGTGTCTAATGATATTATTAAACTAAGTGTAGAAAAACGAAACCTACATGTTTTGCAAAAACACAACCCTTATAATTCAAGTCTAAAAAACAAATATACACTATGTAAAAATAAGTTAAGAAAAGTGACTAAAATGGCAAAACTTATGTATAATAATAATAAAATAAAATTAGCTGACAATGTATCAAGGGCCTCTTGGCAGATTATCAATAATGAACTTGGGAAACCTAATACTAGTGTGATGTTAGATAAATTACAGATTAAATATAGTAATAGATTGATTAAGTTAGGAGCGGAGGCAGCTAATTTATTAAACAAACACTTCCTTACCGTCAGGGATAGATTGAGTTTGTCCCCAAACTTAAATGCCGCAATGAAATCCTGCGAAGAGTACCGTAACAAGGTAGAGGAAACACTGTTCCTATGGCCAATCCAAACCAGTGAAGTAGTTTCTGTTATCAGCAAGGTTAAAAATAAAAGGTCAGCAGGATGGGACGAAATTCCGATGTTCCTTGTCAAGCATATATCAACCATCATTGCACCTCACTTAACTTACATTTTCAATTATTCACTTTCCTTAGGGGTGTTTCCAAAATTGGTCAAATACTCGGTCATAAAACCTATTAAAAAGAAAAATGATCCTGATCTTGATAATTTCCGCCCTATATCTTTACAGCCAATTTTTTCCAATATATTGGAACGTTTGATTTTAAATCGATTGCTCCCATTTCTTGCAAAACATAATATAATCAATAAAGAACAGTATGGGTTCCGGGACAAGTTAGCCACTGTCGATGCAATACTTAAATTTACTGATATGGTTCACAATGGACTTGAAAGCAGGCTGCCGTCAGCGGGCGTCTTTTGCGACTTAACGAAAGCCTTCGATACTATGAGTAGAAGTATCTTGATTGAAAAAATGGACAGATATGGTATTCGTAGTATTTCGAAAAAGTTGTTTAGTTCATATATCAGAGTGACAGATATCAGAGAGTAATTGTTGACGACGAAAAAGGAACGTATTACTCACACTGGAAAAAAAGTGGTGGGGTGTCCTCAAGGATCTATTTGTGGGCCAATACTATTCATCATCTTTATGGCCGATCTTCCTTGTTACTCAAAAGTAAATATGGCTAATATATGGCAATATGCAGATGACACCTCAGCCCTAGTGAGGAGCGTCACTCCACAGTGTCTGTCCAGTAGAGTAACTGAATGTTTAGAGGGCTTAAATAATTGGTTTGGTGCCAACGGTCAAAAATTGAATCCTTTAAAAACGCATATAATAAACTTTTCAAAATCTAATTTGAAATTTCCTCCCTACACAAATCTGGCCGTACAACCATTTACTAAATTCCTTGGCATTTATATAGACCCACAATTAACATTTTATAAGCATAATGACTATTTGGCTAAAAGACTTAATTCAGTTTGTTTTTCTCTGAAAGTTTTGCCTAATTTTGTATCTGATGATATAATTAAAAGAGTCTATTTTTCTAATTTTCAAAGTTTAGCTACTTGTGGATTAGTCGTTTGGGGAAGCACGGGAGCAGAACATTTTAACATGATTTTCAAAATACAAAAAAAAGCTATTAGGATATTATTCAAAAAGCCACTCAGATATCATTGTAGATCAGAATTTATATCAAGGAAAATCTTAACACTTCCAAGCCACTTAAAATTTCCAAGTTTTTGAAATTTGTAAATATTATATTAAAAATAAAAATAAATTTGGCAATCCTTATAATTCAAATTATAACACAAGACAGCATTATATATACTACCCATCCCACAGCACCAGTAAATTTGAGCAGTCTACTTATTACACAACATGCAGAATAATGAATAAGTTCATCAAAGAAAATACAATCATCAATTTTGATAAATCATTTTTAAGGAAGGTCAAGAGGCTTTTGATGGATAGCGCTTTTTATTCAATATAAGAGTTCATGAATGCTGAAATAGGGCCATTATTTTAAACTCTGTACTTACTAGGACTAATTAATAGATTTTTAGAATATTATTATTGATTAAGTATTGTTCCAGATGGATGTATCATTAATGACAATTCCTATGTACATCATTGTATTCTAATTGGAAATAAACGTCTTATGTCTTATGTCGTAAGAAACATTAGTTTAAATGTAAGAAACACCTAAAATTAAATGAAATTAAGACTTCCGATTCTACTTTTCTTAACTCTCCAAGTGGCGGTCAGAAATACTCTCAGTGGCAGGCATTTTGAGTGATTTTGCATGCACTGACTAAAAGCCTTAAATAAATATCTCAAGTAATCAAAATATGACGTATAATATATCAAATTGAAGCTTAACATGCTCAATACAATAATAACATAGTTGGAGTACTTACCAAACACTGAGTAAACAATCGTGTGTTGCACCCAAAAGGTTATTTTTTCAAATATTTGTTTTTATTTGAGTGCCCAATTTTATTATATGTAGAATGACCATATACAAAAAGAGATATAGCCAGTATTTTCTAAATTTTATTGTGAACAAAAAATGTATAGATTATCTATTCTACTAAAAATAATAAAATCACAAAAAAATAATTAAAAAACTGTGTACAACAATGTGTTGTGTTGCCTAGCAACAGACTCTCAGTGAACAAAAAACTCAAAAACTTTCAAATGACAATACGAGGAAAAACAAGTATGAGTACTATATGAAATGATTCTTTACAATCTCTTCTTTCATTTAATATAAGTGACAATGCGTTTTGGACACCTATAAGTTATTTAAACACATAAACAAAAAAGGCTTACATTGATAGACGCTGTAGTGTCTTTGCCACATTACGAAGGAGGGAGATAGACACTTCAGCGTTTTTTTGCCTCTAGGAGGGTTAATAGTCACCAGTTGATTCAAAACACACAAAATATATTAGACACTAAATTATTATTGTTATCATATTGAAAGATTATAGTTCAGTACGTATAACAAATGCCTCCTCATTTAATGTTATACCAGATGAGTCTCAGCTTGGAGGCCTTTGCAGTTTGCTGTCTTGTTCTAACATGTCAAGTGTGCCTAGCCAGCCCCCCTCTCCGCCTCTTCACTGTGTGCCCAAACCTCCCAAGAAACGTTACCTTGAAGAAAATTACTTAGATACTGGACAGGTAAAGCCAAAATGTTTCATAAAAGTGAAAAGAAGAGAAATCATTATACTTTGAAAAACTGGAGACTAAAAACACAAACAAATAGAAAAAGATTGTGATATATTTCGGAACGACAAGTCCCTTCTTCATGTCCCAAGAAATTCAAGCTGTCAGAGTTCTTTAGTGACTGAAGAAGGGGTCTGTGGCTCCAGATATTTCAAAATATGTTCATTTGTATGGGTTTTTGTCCCCATCTTACAAAAGTATATTGCTTTCCTTGCTTAGCAATTTTTACCAAAATCATAAACCTAGTGCCTTAAAAATAACCTGTTTTTTTTTCTTAAAACAGCAGGCAGAATTTTGTAAATTGTAAAATTCATTACAATTGTGCTTAAACTCAAACTACAGAGAAAGAGATTACTGAACTAGGAATTTACAATTTCAGGAATAGCCTCTCAATATTGTTTTGAAACCATGCAACTAAAGGATTAACTTGGGTGTGGTAATAAATATATAAGAATTGATAAGAATTTTGTACTACCATTCTTATTTTTTATATCATTTTCAAAAACAGCATGTGTGTTAAAGATCTTGTTCCCTTGTAGATGAACTCATTACCTTGGGTATTGTGACATGTTAGACATGTGCTGTCACATTTGCAATCATTTGTACTAGCTAAACATTTTTTATCTTTAACAAGTTCACGTGGCAAATGCTATATGGTGTTTTGCACTCCACACTATTTGTGCCCATTTTTGTAGACGTGCAGCTGTGTTATTTCAATTTGTGCCAATACTAATGAGATGATAGATGTAACTGACTACCTTTAGTGCTGTTTGTAAGTTAATTGATTGCCTGGCAACGTCTGTTCTCACTTTGTTGTTATGGTAGTTTATTAAAATAAGATGTGAAAATAAGGATGATCACAATAATTTAACGATAAATAATAACATGAAATCGAGATATTTTATGATTTGGCATCTGAATCAAAAGCAAAAGTAGCGAGGTTACTAATAAATTCTTCTTCTGATAGTTATGGTAGTGTATCTGACAAAAATAGTAATCAGGTTGACGTTACCAGTATGCGCAGAACCTACCATTTTCTACTTTGTGCACTATCTACCTGTTCAAACATTAAATGATTTATGTTTAATACTTAACTAACAGTTCAAAGTAAAAGGCAATTTCATGATTCATAAGTAACATATATATGGTGTTCGGCGAGAGTTGAGAGTGAAGCTCTACCTAGTCTGTTGCTGACACAAAGGCACCAGCCAATAAAAAGAGGGTGTGTAACATGGACCCTTTATTTTCAAAAAGACTGATTCATTGGCATCCCCAGTCGGCAGTCAGGCTCAGGCAGCAAGGAGAGTTCATCACTACAGCAACAAGTGAACACCTGTGAATCGGCCTAGCGACTACATCAAACCAGCAGTGGGTTGAACTTCACTCTCAACCCCTGCTGAATAGAATATGGACATCTTGTAATTTGTAGGTTTTGTAATAATTATAATTGCTCTAGTAATTTACACATAAATCTTAATTGCTCAGAATAATATCAGATTATTATCTAGTCAAACTGTAACTGAAAATATTAGTTTGGCTGTTTTCTCATGCACACTCAAGCATTATTGAGGTAAGTCATTACCTTGGTGGATCTTACCCATGATTGTAATACTGGCAATCAATTAGTCTTATAAGTAATGAGTTTGATTGAAAAGGAGTTTTAAATTTACTTTATCAATTAAAATTAGTAATAATGCTATGATTATTTCAGAAATATGATGACTACCAACCAGATTCCACTCTGCAAGAGGAAATTCCTAACAATATACTAGTCAAGGATAATGTTGAAAATGAGCATCAGTATGATGAAGTTACTCGAATATGGAATGTCAGGTTTGACATGTTAAATGAATCAGAAGTACCAAGTAATCCAGTGGAGTTGGGTCAAAGCTACGGAGATGGTTCAACCTGCTCTTCTCTCACCTCAGACATCAGCTGCGACTCTGCCACTCAAGAATCGACTGTAGAATTAGTTTCAGATACCAAAGACAATTCAGTAAATGGTGGTGATTCAGCTGAAGAATTTCCCCCCCAATTAGACCAAAGACTTCAATCTTGGAGAAGTACAACGGTCAGGACATCACAACAACAAATAATTGATTGTGTTGTTGACAGTATGTGTGTCTCAAGTAATAAGATTGGTTCGGAATGGATCAGCAAAGATTTGGAGTTTCAATTTGAGCCTATGAACAACAATGTTTATAAGTGTTTCAACGAGACCAACCCAACCTCAGACTGCTGCAATCTCTCAGGTACAAATAAGTCGTTAGAACTTAACTTCCATTCTAGTCAAGATCAACATTTTACAGAGTTACTTATACACCAAAGCAGCACAAATGAACCTATAGAAGAAAACAATAACTCAATTTTAGATGAGAGTGAATTTATTATTTTAAATAATCCAGAGAATGTAAGCATTGTCAGTTCTCCCCAAGAAGGCAACACCGTTCCAGAGAATGCTTTATTAGTGGAGATTAAGGCAGATTCCCTGACAAGGGAGCTAGTGACAGATCTCAACACTGGGGAATATGAAATTCATGTTTTGGAAAATAATCAAGTCGAAAGTTGTACAGAAAGAAATAGCTTTATTGAAAATGTAGAGGTAATCAATACAGATCAAGTCAATTCATTTCATCTTGATGTCGCAGAATCTACTGACCTTAAGGAAGAAGACCAAAACCTAACCACAGAAAATCTAATAGAAACAACAGCAGAGAGAATGGAAACTGTAAATGTCAAGCCTGTTAGAGCTTGTAAAGGTGTCCGTTACAGGGAATTCATGTCCACCAATCAACTTGGGAAGCGGCGAGTGAAACAAAAACAACGGTAAGCTATTAATCTTTATATGAATTTTGATTCTAAGTGAAATGTGTATTTATGGTCATAAGTATGACTGTTACAGGACCATCGTTTTTATTACTGTCCAAAAACGAAAAGTAAATTTCAACAAAACAAATGTCTGACCTAAAGATGGTTCTTTTACTTTCTCTTAGTTTTTCTTAGATAACTGCAACAATATCTAAAGACAAAGTAAAAGGAAAAGTGTTTTTGTCTTATGGGACTCTGAAAATAAATATTTATTTTTTTACATTAGAATAGTAAATTAAGTCACACATGTTACATTACAAAGTACCTCATAGATCCTGCTAACATCAATAAGGTTTTCTATATGGGCGCTCAGGTTATAATGAAATTGTAAAGATTGCATTTTTATCAAACCTTGCGGTTAGTTTTAAATGTGAAGTATTTTGTTTATCTCTATCTGAAATAATCTAATAGCCATTTATATCCTAAAATTTCTAAAATAAATTCTATACTGTACTTGCAGCATTTTATATAACATCAGAAAGTCATTGAACTAGCTTAAAATTTTATTTAATCTCATAATAATTTGATATCTGACTAAGCTCTATTCTTACCTAACAAAAATGCCAGAGTAAGGGTTTGTTGCCTGAAAAGCTTTTACCGTCAAAAATAATACTGGGAAATTTCTCTGAATTAAATTATTAAAAAAAAAAAAATCATTTCATATACATGTGGTGTAAAATTATATTTTTTATACAATCTTATTGACATAATGATCACTATCTAAATATTAATGTCATCAAAGATTATTGGTTTTTGATCCTAAAAGTATAAATCATCATCATTGCTCTGTCATTTTCCTATTTTTAGGATGTTGGGTCTGCATTATCTAAGTCAGAAGAGATCTCGATTAGAACATATCTACCTTCAGAGAAAACCGGACTCAACAGTTGATATTTGTTCAGAACACAAGAATGCAGCTGAGAAATCAGAAGTAGAGGAGCAGCAAGGAGGTAGTGTGAAACTTCGTTTTGGCAACCCTGCTAGAGAAAAAAATAAGAGAAAATTTTCTCAGCTGAAGTTATCACAATCCAAGTAAGTAATAGTTTAACTTTAAACTCTCAAAATAACATGATTTTTTTTAGATAGCACTGTTTCTGAATCACAAAAAGTTTTTTTGTAAAACTCCATACATTAAACACTCACTAACCTGTAATTTTAAGATTTTGATGAGCGGATTATTAAACACCTGTTATAAATAGCAGTGTAAGAGAAAGGGAGCTGACCAATTTAATGTTTACTGATTTAATTTCTTTTCTCTACTGTTGAAATTGAAAAATTGTATATTGGAGAGGCTGTAATACAGTACTAATGGTAAACTACATCTAAGAAAAGAAGTCTGTTTTTTTTAATTACTTATAGGGGTGTGCGAGTAGTAATTTTTGAGTTCGAGTCGAGTAGTTGGCATTTTTTTCGAGTTTCAAGTATTTTCGAGCGAGTATTTACAGAAGGATTTCCTGTTCACCCAAGACAACTGTAAAAGGCAGACACCATCCTAAGCCTATGTTAAGTTTTGCCAGATTCGTAAATATATACATCTAAACTGAACACAATAATTTTGATTTGTTTGTAACTATAACATTTGATAAATAAAACTTTTTACTTCCTGCCTTCCGATATTATGTGGTATTGTTTTGTTTAACCTTTTTCCTTTTTTCATAGCTAATATTATGAAAGAAACTAAGAAAGTATATTATTAATTGAAACAACGTGGATTATAAAGATTTAATCTGTTCACTCATATCTCAGATCAGATTTTCTATGCAAGCCAATTAGTAGTTTCACAGCCGGCCGATATGTTTATCTGGCGGTTCAGTTCAAAGTGTACCGCGAAAACGTAGCAAAGCTTGATAGTAAAAGCTGCATTCAACCAAACTGATGCTAAAATTCAGGCGTCATCAAATGCAGTCATTTGCTTTCAGAATTGCCTCCTCTCAACAAAAAATTGATTATGTACATGCCAAGAAGAGATCTGTATTCTGTAGGTATTTAATTCACTAATAGCAAGGTTACAACTAACCGGAAATAAGCTGTGAATTATATAATCAAATTTGAAAATCTGGATGACAAAGACTGTAGTTCAATCGATTGATAATAATAACTAAGCAGGTTTACTAAAAATAAATTTTAAAGTGACTTAGGATAATTTAGTTTTTAAATTATGATCGGTAACAAAATGTGTGCAACTAGAAACTACTTCGATACATGAGGATACACTGAACAACAGATAAATAATTATTTCATAATGAGAAATTCATGAAAAGCTGGTGTAATCGAATGAAAACCATAGACGTAATCGGCTAATATAATAGGTCTAGCCAATATTGGTGACGAGATGCAGTCTGAAATATCAGCTAAGTGCCAACTAGTGACACAGTGAAGATTGTGGGCAGCTAAATTATTAATTTATGAATAAAAAAAGAGACGTGTGATATGGCTTCGGTTCAATAAAAATTATTTTCTGAGTTTCTAAATTCATCATAATTTATTTAGAAAAGGTCTTCCGGCTATGTTTCTCCCTCACTTGGGTTGATTATTTTACTACAGTTTACATCGACGTCAATTTGAACAGGGAACCGTTTAGTGAGTTTACGAATCAAAATTATTGTACTTTACCACCTTTTACACTCCAACTGTGTTATTGTCTAACCTAGTCAGAAAACCGTTCAACAATTTGACAGGAAAAAATATTGTACGCAAAAATGTTACACACAGTTTTGGCGATCTAAGGGGTTTACGGAATAATAATTAATAAACGTTCGCCACGGATATATATATATATATTTGACGGAAAATAAATCAATAATGTTGTGTCACGCTGCTAGAACGTCATTACTATATTTTATATGATACGAAACGGTATTTTCTTACGTCAACCATTGGACGATTCCCTGCTCAGATTATAAAACAAAATAGACCTCAATCGACTCGCAAAAAATATACGATAATTTCAGTTCCGAAAAGGAGCTGAATGGTTTCTTGCACTTAGGTATACCAAAAGCGGGATGGACTTTCGCCTAGGGGAAGTTTGATTCTTGGGATGTAAAGTGATCCGTTCTCGGGACCCTTTTGATTGAGCGATATTATTGATATGAACGAAAATGTGCAGATTTCCACAGCGTACAGACCATTAGATTTGTATCGGTAACAGATCTTTTTGAGTATCTTGAACTGGATCTCTCATCCCCTTTCTTGGCTCATAAAGATACTAACCAGCACTTCTGTTTTATTCACGCTATTTTAGGTTAGGTTACAAGTGACTAGTAGACACGAACAACCAACATGTGTGATCGCTACTAAGGTAACTATTTGCAGTGATCGCTACCTTCTCAGCTCTGTTGATCACTTTGAATTGAACTAGTTGAAATCATAATGAACGAACTTGTTCACTACGTCGATTTGACTCGTCGTGTACTATCTTACCTTTACAATCGCCTACCTATTCTTAGGCGTATTGTTTAGTTCGTAATTACGCGTACCAAACTGATAACGTAAGATTAAGGGTAAAATAAAACACAAGAAAGCGCACTTTTTTATTCATAACTTATAAAACTGTTTAATCTTAAAACTAAATTAAGATGTAAATCTGATATTTCGTGAAGTACTCGAACGAACTTCGAGTAGTTTCAGAAGCTTCGAGCCGAGTTCGAGTAGTAAAATACTCGATCAATTACTCGAAGTTGCGAGTACTCGCATACCCCTAATTACTTACCATTATTCATTTTAGTTAAGTTTGTGAATTCCTGATTCAAATTTAGTGCTTGAAAAGTGTTGTCACTCACACTGACCTGACTTTCAACGTACCGGCATAATTTGTTCACATTTGGATAGTTCAGAGCTGATTTGGATACAGGTGGCATGTTTATTTTCATCCTCAGAAGAATCAATTTTTATGCAAGTTCTTCTGAATAATCAAATTCATTACTTAATGATGCCTTCTAAGACTTCTCTGTCTGTTACATTGCCACATTTCGCATTGTTTTCATTTACACAGATGCATTGTTCAAATGTCACATCTGGCTCTTCCAACTCTTCATTAATGGGGGTTTCCATATATTCTCTTTTAATAAATCCAAGTGCCAACTCTTCCAGATGTTGAGATGAATCATCAGGCTAGATTCTTAAGACTGGCTATTGAAGGCCTTTATTTTCACACCAAACTCAACAAATGCTTGCATTAACTCCTGACTGACTCCTGGATGGCTCTAAACTCGTACGAATGCTCTAATTTCGTGTATAGGCCATTCAAATTAAGTTGTTTTTGTTGTTGCTGGTTGCTGTTGTCCGCTTTAATATGGAAAGGGTTATGTTAAGTTTTTACAGTACAAGTAACGTCACACAACACAAATTTATTACAATATAAGCACAAAATGCACAAATATTTTACAATACAAGTACAAAATGCATGATCCACCTCTCTAATTACTTATATTTCTGAACGATACAATGCCACAGTCCAAACTAAAGTCTTGATGAGCTGTTTTCTAAGTTAAAGGTTCATATTTATTACAGCAAAATAAGGTAGTGGCTGTTGTACTCTGTTTGGAGCCTCCTTGACAATAAGGTAGTGGCTGTTGTACTCTGTTTGGAGCCTCCTTGACAATAAGGTAGTGGCTGTTGTACTCTGTTTGGAGCCTCCTTGACAATAAGGTAGTGGCTGTTGTACTCTGTTTGGAGCCTCCTTGACAATAAGGTAGTGGCTGTTGTACTCTGTTTGGAGCCTCCTTGACTATAAGGTAGTGGCTGTTGTACTCTGGAGCCTCCTTGACAATAAGGTAGTGGCTGTTGTACTCTGGAGCCTCCTTGACAATAAGGTAGTGGCTGTTGTACTCTGTTTGGAGCCTCCTTGACAATAAGGTAGTGGCTGTTGTACTCTGTTTGGAGCCTCCTTGACAATAAGGTAGTGGCTGTTGTACTCTGTTTGGAGCCTCCTTGACAATAAGGTAGTGGCTGTTGTACTCTGTTTGGAGCCTCCTTGACAGTAAGGTAGTGGCTGTTGTACTCTGTTTGGAGCCTCCTTGACAATAAGGTAGTGGCTGTTGTACTCTGTTTGGAGCCTCCTTGACAATAAGGTAGTGGCTGTTGTACTCTGTTTGGAGCCTCCTTGACAATAAGGTAGTGGCTGTTGTACTCTGTTTGGAGCCTCCTTGACAATAAGGTAGTGGCTGTTGTACTCTGTTTGGAGCTTCCTTGACAATAAGGTAGTGGCTGTTGTACTCTGTTTGGAGCCTCCTTGACAATAAGGTAGTGGCTGTTGTACTCTGTTTGGAGCCTCCTTGACAATAAGGTAGTGGCTGTTGTACTCTGGAGCCTCCTTGACAATAAGGTAGTGGCTGTTGTACTCTGGAGCCTCCTTGACAATAAGGTAGTGGCTGTTGTACTCTGTTTGGAGCCTCCTTGACAATAAGGTAGTGGCTGTTGTACTCTGGAGCCTCCTTGACAATAAGGTAGTGGCTGTTGTACTCTGGAGCCTCCTTGACAATAAGGTAGTGGCTGTTGTACTCTGTTTGGAGCCTCCTTGACAATAAGGTAGTGGCTGTTGTACTCTGTTTGGAGCCTCCTTGACAATAAGGTAGTGGCTGTTGTACTCTGTTTGGAGCTGTTGTACTCTGGAGCCTCCTTGACAATAAGGTAGTGGTTGTTGTACTCTGGAGCCTCCTTGACAATAAGGTAGTGGCTGTTGTACTCTGGAGCCTCCTTGACAATCCTGGGTTTTCTATACACTGGACTAAAATTATTTTACACTGGGTATATTATTATTTTAACATACAGCGGTAATTCTATATGTTAAAATAATAATATACCCACCCGCTCACCCTCAGTGGTATTGATCCACCCGCCCACCCTTACACGTACGGTGGTATTGACACACCCACCCACCCATACACGTACAATGGTATTGTCCCACCCACCCATTTGTATGGGTACAGTGGTATTGACCCACCCGCTCACCCATACAAGTACAGTGGTATTGACCCACCCGCCCACCCATACAAGAAAAGTGGTATTGATGACCGTACGCTCACCTTTTGTGAATCCCTCTGGTCTGAGGAAGGTGAGCGTGGTTCACCGAAATCGATCACCATAATATTCATGCATTTTGTACTTGTATTGTAATATATTTGTGCATTTTGTGCTTATATTGTAATAAATTTGTGTTGTGTGACGTTTACTTGTACTGCATATGTACCTACACGTATTATGCTAATTTAAAAACTATTTGTTAAGTTTTTTGAACTGGGCGTCAATATTCTTTGTCTATGCATACATGAGCTCATGACAGAGTCTGTTCGGGTATTAATAATATAATAAATAAATAAACATCCCAGGGCAAAAGACAGGTCCTTGTACGCCTCTTGTTGTAAGGTGTGGCTTTGATCTTATCATATGAATTTGTCATTTTTCTGTGTGATTGACTTCGATCAATTGGTTGCATTTTTCAAGGTAGCTCCTGAACCAGTCAAGAGTGGGTTCTCTGATAACTAGGTCGTAAAGTTTCTTTAAAATCAGGTTATGGTCAAGGCAATCAAATGCCATATTATTAATTCAAGCATGACTCCCGTAACTAGTTCTAATTTTTCCTGTTAGTCAATTTTAAATTCTGCAAGTACAATTATCGCGGAATTAGTGAACACATACTGACTTGTTGTTAGTAACTTATGTCGCTCACAGTGTCCTTATTGAACAGCTCATTCAATTACTTCGGAGAAGATCCATTTTATCGAGATAGGTCTGCAATTACTGGCTTGCTAAGGTGTAGCTCAGTTGCTAAGGCTTCAGACTGTGGAGGGCAAGAGGTTCAAGGTTCAAATGGCCCACTGAGCCAACGGTCAATATGAATAAAGTTCATGCCCAGGCATGTAGGCCCATGTGAACTGGCGAGTGAAGTTTTTTAAAATAAAATAAATTAATAAAGCATACCATCATCATATCATTTTCTACAAACTATCATTTTCCAGCCGTATGAAAAGAAGCCGTTATATGTAGGCAAGATTCTCACAGGAAGGAAGCTGAAGGTGCCGCTAAGTGACCGGCTAACTTTCTACACCCTAGAGGAATACAGAGATGATAAAGAAAGTAATTGTGTAAAATATAAAAATCCTTTGATCATGTTACAGTGTATTATGACTATGCTTTACTTGGCTGTAAAATGACATTGTCAATAATCTTGTATGTTTCGTATGGCAAATAAACAATATTATTATTATTATTAATATGTGCACTTTTAAGATACATAAAAATGAAATCTTCTTTTAAATTCAAGAACATACTGTAAAAACTGTAGCTATACATTTCTCAAAGAGTTTCTTATGTATACTGTACTATCATTATATTACACATTTATTTGACAAACCTTTGGATGTTTTTTGGGTGTTTTTTGAAGACATAAAAAGGTTACATTTCAGCATAACTTTTATTATAACAATTTCTTTCATTCGGTGTATTTTTTAAGTCTATTATAATTTTTTTTATTTATATTTTAAAATGTAAAAGTAATATTAAATAGTCAACATAAAACCAATGTTATGTGTAGTATTTTCAGATGGTTAATTCTTTAAACGTTCATTCTATTGCATGCGTAGATTAAATTGATATGATGTTATACAACTTAAATTCTTATTTAATTGTGTCATTGTTTTATTTGTTATTAATGCTTATTTATTTTCTGTTAAAAGAGAAGATCAAGTAGCAGAGACTGAGGAAGGTGACTGTGAAACACAGAAGAAATCTTGCAAACCTAGGTAAGATTCAATTCATCTTTTACATGAGCTCTAAAAGTAATATTTTGAATAGTAATGGGTCAGTTCCGGTTTTGGTAATTTACTGAAATCGTTCCCTGTTCCCAGTTTTGAGTATGTCACAGAAAACTATGCACCTTTAATCAGTATATCAAGAAGTAATAAAAGATTCAGAAGATATTTTATATAAAAGGTGTTATTACTGTCTGTAACGGTATATAGTATCTTGGGAATTCTCCCAATTTGAAGCATAATACACACCAAAAACTACATTTTTATAATCCCTTACATTTTTCCACTAAACAAAAACATTTATTCAAGTAATGATACTGTTAAAAGCAAAAGTAAACTATTCAAATAAAAATGTTTTCCATTTTGTAGTGGAATTTAATGAATAAATTAGTGAAAAGTATCTTATTAAATTATGTTATAGCCAAACTACAAGACTTGTGTCCTTATAAAAGATCATAAAATGTATTAAAATATGAATTCACAACACAGTTAATTGAAATAGTTACAGTTAGTTTAGTAGGTTGATTAATTGGCATGTAGGTGTCAATTAGGTCTAAGTAAAGACAATCTTAACGCTGGACCATTGATTTTATACACAAATAGATTTCCCATCCAATGTTAAATTTTGAGTCTCAAAATATCAGGTGTTTTTGTGGTCCAATGTGGAGCGCTAGTGTAGTCCATTGTAAATGTAATGCAGTTAAAACCAGCTATGGTTGCGGGCCACACAAACTAACAAAATTACTGCCAAAAATATTCCTATTCGATGGTTTATATAGTGTAGGTTTATATAATCAATCAGTGACCGAAAATACTTAACTTTTCAAGTCAAGGAAAACTTTTGTATTCTGTGTAGACAAGCTCATCATTTAAATGACAAGAAAGAATGTAACATTATTAAATATCAGGACAATGTGTGTAAAGAGTTATTTACTAGAAAAAGATTTTCATGGTTCATGCACCTTAAGAGGAATTCACTCGGTCACCGGAAGTCAGATTAAAATGGCCGCTCCTATAGCAACTGGCTCTAGCAGTTCTATTTATCGCCACAGGATTGCGCTGGTGAGCGCAGGGAAGCCAACCGCGCGGAGATAAAGTTTGGATCTGAGTGTCTAGTGGTACGTGAATTTCTCCCTCTTCTCCCGCCCAGCAGTCAGCAGCTCAGATCAGATGCCAGTTGCCGCACCGCGACGCGACATGCAGCTTGTCATTCGTTATCCTATACCAATGCAACATCTGTCGTCGGTTCTCGATGATGTTGGTTGTAACCATTCATGAATAAACCAAAAGAATGCATCAAAAATAAAATAGCATATGCTATACTTAGTCGTCAAGATATTGTTCAACAAATGACCATATAGCCAAATAAGTTAAAAATTGTTGGTGAAAACATAACCGTAAGACTAACCTTCTCTACTTATCTAAAGAATTAGCGTTATAAATCAGTTATTAGTGTAGGTTGAAACATGACATTATTAGACGTTACACTGTGGTACCGGTAATCATACAAACAAATAATCAAGACGATTAAATATAACTGTCTTTACTTATTGAAGTAATATGTCACAATGTTACATATTTTCACAAAGTTGCGCTTTTCAATGAAGGTTCTTTTGGGTTAACAAAAATCCAGTGTTGTTAATTTTACACAATTTATTACAGTATAATTCCAGACGTGTACATTTTTGTGAACCTTATGGATAGTGTTATGAGCACACATAAGGTTGATCATGGTTTAGTTTTAAATAATTAAAAAAGTATGTTTTACATAATACATAAAGATCAAACGCCAAAATACAGCATACATTAAATTTGAAGTGCTCTATCATTGATTTGCACTAGAAGCATCAAATCAACTGAACTAAAAGAAACAAAATAACACCACCAAAACAATTTACTATTTAAAGGCCTATACGTATATGTAGTACTATCTTGAAATTAAGACGTACAGTATTATATATATATATATATATATATATATATATATATATATATATATATATTCAGATTAAAATTTATGTACAACAAATTTGACTAAATAATTCTACTGTTTTAAATTATGATTAAGTACACGTAGTTTAAACAATAACAGCTGGAAGCATCGTTTAATTCACACATTCGCTATAATCTGCTGGTGTTACATCACAAAACAGCTGATTTGTAAATATTACATTACCAAAATCCAATTCAAGGTGGGGTTTCCTATAAGCGATTTCGCCCAGCGACGGCGACTACAGCCGCCCACCTTCACTCCTCATAATTTTTCTATAAGAGAACATGCTAAAAGATGTTATCACATCAATAAATTATTAATCAAATAGCGAAACTTTGCTTCAGTAAATAATTAAAATTAATGTTCATATAAACTGTAAATTTGCAAATACGTAAACTACAATTTTTATTCAAACACCCTAGGACCCAGTCCATTTGCTTTTTTCAAACTATATAATCTGCACATAAAAAATTTTACATGAAATTCAAGATAAAGTTATATTGGTAAATTCAAATATCGTAAATAAATAGCTTGTACAGTAATCTAGTCTGCACAACGTCATATCTGTACGTCACTTGGTTGCCAGGGTTGGTAAGCTCTCTCTCACTCATGGAGAGCAGACTGCTGTCGGCCGGTCAAGGTCACAGCACATCCGCGCCTGGCCACCCCTTCCCCCCTTCGATGTTCAAAACACCTGCTGTATGATTGACCAAAACTTGGTTGCAGTATATGATTGCCATTTTGCCGCCAATTGGCTTTAAGTCTTTCATAAGAATTGTTCATCGTCTAAGTCTAACTACGTAATGTTTTTGGCCAATGTGAAAAATATGTACACAATTTTTTTTGTTACAACAGCACAAAAGAGAGCTTCAAACGCAAAAATAAGCTACCAAACATTAAGTTTTGAAGCCTTGTATGGATATACTCTTTCCTACATAAACTAACCTAACACAAACTACAATTATATAGTACAACATTGTAAATTTATGAATAATACTGAAATGGTGTTAGAACAGACAGAACTTTGATCCGATGACTGGATAGAATTTACTCTATAAACTAGTCTACAATTATACAATATTCTAATATTTCACATACATGCAAACACATCAATGCCAATTTCTATAATAGGTCTAATGATGTAAATATTTTGAAAACCCCTTTAATAGTATTGAGAATTTGTTGAAACCTAAAATGAGAACATATCCATAATCGTACGTCTAAAATTGCTTCTATTTACCACCGATCAAAATTTTAATGTTCACAAATAATGTCATCAATACTTATTGTCAATATATTGATAGTGTAACATCACGGATAGACAACAATCTACTAAGCTGTTTGTACTCGTAAATCAGTAAATGCAACAGCTGACAGCTGTTCTCTGTAGGTAAGGTGAACAGTCAGCGAAACTACTACACTGCGTAGTGTGTAGGTTGCTCAAAGATAGTTGCTATGACAACCGCCACGATGCTGCCTGTGCTGAGACAGCCAGCTGGCGGGAAGTGGCCTTGGTCGCACTGCTCCACTATAAACTTCACCGAACTGAATTTTTACTGCTTCACACACACACCTACCAATATAACCACGACTGACGACACACACAGCTACGTCAGTGTTTTGCTGTTTAGCTACAATTTAGTGTATTTGTTTTGTTGTAAAAATGCGACTAATAACTTTCTATGAAACCTAACAAATACCGTAAATTAGGTAGGTACAGCTTATATAATTTTGTGCTTACTTATGTATTTTACACAATTAGCCTACTAAACAACTAGAACGGTACGGGTCTAAGCTCAAGAAAATACCTTTGCTATACTCTATTTTTACTTATACCAATGACAATTTGAACTACAGGTTGAACATTTTAAAAATAATCACTTACCTTGCTTCCTTTTGTTGTTGCCATTTTAATAAACCAGGATTTCGTCGTCTTTTTTTAACATACGAACTCAAACACCGTCTACGCTTAGGCATATTGAAACACGTGAACAATTACAGTAAGAAATATAAATCAGCCTGAAGACGCGTAAGCACACCACTGACTGACCTGTGAGTCATTCGCATCCGTTTCCGACAGTATATTCATAAATAGGTTGACCAACAACTCTTATTTTAAAATAAAATTCCTCTATTGCAGAAAAGACTGGTCTTGGAAAAGACCCCTGACACAATCAGTGTACTAATGTTCAATTTATTAAAATTTTTATTAGCACACCTCGTCGTTGAGTCACACACATGAAGCGTCGTCTCGTGGAGTTGAATACATATTATGTAGATTCATCTTTATATAATGCAGCCCATTAATTAACAAGATCACATAAAAAGATTCTGATATTATGCTATATTTTTATGTACAGTAAAATGTAAACATGTAGGCTTACTATGTATATTTTCGTCATCTCAGGATTCCAGAGTATTTACTGGTTAGGAATTTAGGACTAGGTAGTAAACTTGATACATATAACTTTAACTTGATACATATAACACTATATAACCTATATTAAATAGATTTCTTTAAATATACACACACAAAATACTGCGGTGTATAATAATTTTCTTGTAAAACATTTTTTGACTTTACGCAACATCATTGATGTAAAAGTTGTTTGCAATTTTGGATTACTGTTTGATATTTCATCGATAAACAGTAAACACTGCATAAAGCTCAACAAATAATAGAACATTTAGTATGCAGTAATTAATTATTAATCAAATTTATATTTTAAAATTATATAAATAATACAAAATTACATTTGATATTCAATTATTATACAAATGTGTCGAACACAGATCACACAAAGTCAAAGTCAAAATATCTTTATTACATCATCGTCAAGATGAGAATAGTGTCACAGAGTTTACAAAATAAGTTTAATTATTGAAAAATTCATTTAAAGTGTAGAATGGTCGGTCTTGTAGCCACGTCTTTAGATGTTGTCCAAATAGCTGTTGTTTAATTTGCACACTCGTCATTCACATACAGTAGCGTACCGTAT
The DNA here is from genome assembly GCA_035578905.1 of Stictocephala bisonia. Classification (NCBI taxonomy): domain Eukaryota; kingdom Metazoa; phylum Arthropoda; class Insecta; order Hemiptera; family Membracidae; genus Stictocephala; species Stictocephala bisonia. Next base: position 808,351 of record JAQJVL010000078.1, on the reverse strand, counting down.
TATCGTGAAAGAAATTGCGATACCTGTGGCGATACATAAATTTACACTACCTGGTATATTTCGTTGCTAGCGAAAACAGTTGGCAACATGAGTTGCAGGGACGAGGTACTACGCTTCTCCGCCAGGCACCGCTACTCTACAGCTCCGTCCAGACAGCTCACATTCAAGAACATGCCTCTCTATTTTAAATGATTACAATTCGGAATGTCGCCGTACAGTTATGGTAGACCTGTTCATATATTCTTAAGGAATCAAAGCTTGGATTGGCTGAAATTGGCAGTTGTTTAGAAACAATTTTACTTGCCATAATTCAATCTGAAAAACTCGTATTTTACGTTTTTTAGTCGAAATTATCTCACATATTGGAGGTAGTATTTTAATTTTAAAGTCAGCCAGTCCAAAAGGACACTATTTGTGAACATATTAACACTTATTTCAGCTCAATATGTGGATAAATAACGATAGGAGAGTTTAAAAAGAAGAGGCATGTTTCGCGCCGCCAAATCCACGGGTGAAACCCTCTTAACATTCAAGGTGGATCTCCTCAAAAATACGTGAACTACAATTATTGTTAGAAAACTCTAATGTTGATATTTTTTACCTTAATGAACACCACCTAATAGATTGTAATATGTTAATTTTTAATAGCATCTCTAATTATTATTTAGCAACTTATTACTGTCGAGACACACATTGGGGAGGATCATGTATATTGTTGAAAGATGGGCTTGAATACATTAACAGAATAGACCTTTGTGTATTAAATGAAGTCAGTGTTTTTGAAAGAAGTTATTTAGAGATACCGTCATTAAAAATTGTTGTAATATCTCTGTATAGAATACCTGATGATTCAAATTTCTCATCTTTCTTTAAAAAACTAGACTCATTCGTTTAGATACAAAAAAAGCTCAAGAATAAGTAAATATATATTGCTTCTGATTTTAATATTGATCTCCTAAAAAGCGTTGAAAGTTCAAAAAAGAAATTTCAAAGGAATGAGTTGCTTTCATGAACCAACCAGAGTTACTCAAAATACTGCATCTTGTATTGACAATATTCTAATTAAAAAGAACTACACGGATATACAACCAAAGTTAATCAATTTGGAATTGGGAATATCTGACCACAGAGCACTTTTTATTTCATTGAATATTAATGTAAAACACAGGGGTTTAAAGGTAGGGTTTAAGAAACAAATTTTTTTCTAATGCTAATATAAATTTGTTTAACTAGATCAATCTCCGACAAAACTTGGATTATAGACAGTTTATCAGGCTGTCAACAAAATTTTAAAGAATTTCTAGGACAACTTTTAAGTACTTTTAATACTTGTTTCCCATCAAAATTCTTCTTTAACAATTCTAAAAATAATAAATCAAGAAAGAGTTGGATTACTCAAGGTATTCAAGTATCAAGTGCTAATAAGAGAATATTACACATAATTTACAAGCAATCAAGTGACAGTACATTTTTATATTATTACAGAACATATAATAAAATCTTTAAGTCTGTTTGTAAATTGTAATAAAAACTTGCTAATGGAAAATTCATTAAAGAAGCAGAGGACAGAAGCAAAGCTGCCTGGATAGTGATCAATTCGGAATTAGGTGTTAGAGAAATGTTCCAAGCATTTCAGACTTTGTCAATGATGAGGAGTTTGTTTCTGAAGGTCAATCCATAGCCAGTTTTTTCAGTAATTTATTTGTAAATGTCTCTGAATCAGTAAATGTGAAGCCAAACAAATGTAAGGCTTTAAATTTGATGTCAGATTGGAATACTCATTTTGCAGAATTTAACTTTGAAAAAGTATTAGCTGAAACAATAAAAAGAATTATTACTTCTTTGCATAACAAAAAGTCTGCAGGGTGGGATGAAATTCCTTTACACATAGTTAAAAAAGTGACAAATCATATTTCAAATCCTATTTGTACAATTATTAATCAGAGTTTTAGGGACAGATTTTTTCCCAACCAGTTAAAATTTGCTGAGGTCAAACCTTTATTTAAAAAAGGAGACAAAAAGAATCCAGCTAACTATCGTCCAGTTGCAATTTTACCAGCTTTTTCAAAGATTTTTGAAAAAATTGCGTATAGACAGATAGAACATTTTTATGAAACTAATGAAGTATTCACAAGTAAACAATTTGGTTTCCGAACTGGACAAAATATGATATCAGCCATTTCTTCCTTTGTGAACCAAGTTACGGAGAGCTTGGATAGTTCGCAGAGTACAGCTGCAATATTTTGTTATCTAGCTAAGGCTTTTGAATGTATTAATCATGAAATTTTATTGGAAAAACTAAAGTGTTACACTTTTTCTGACAAAGCCTTACAATGGGTGAAGTCTTATCTCTCAGACCGATTCCGAAGGACAATGTTGTTGAAAGATGGAAACAAATTTCATTCTAACTGGAAAACAATAGTGGTGTTCCTCAAGGTTCAATCCTTGGACCATTATTATTTCTAATTTATGTAAATGCCCAATTCAATTTCAACATCGTTAATTTTATATGCTGATGACACAACATCAATAATTAGAGCAAATTCAATAGATGATTTAATAGTAAGTATTAATCAAAACCTAACACAGCTTTCTTACTGGTTTAAAGTAAATGGTTTGCAGCTTAACAGCCAAAAAACCCAAATTATGAAACTCTGTACAGCCCAATGTAGAGACCAGATTCCGGACAGTAATATATTCTTTCAAGGGGAGGAAATAGTTTTTACAAATACTTCTAACTTTTTAGGAATAACTATTGATAATAATTTAACATGGAAGCCCTATTTAGACAAACTTATAAAGAAATTAAACAGGTGCTGTTATCAGATGGTAATTTTAAGAGACATAGTTGATTTAAAAACAAGAGTTATGGTCTATTATGCATTTTTTTACTCAGTACTTCAATACGGTATTGAGTTTTGGGGATCGGCCAACATTGACAAAGTTTTTAAAATCCAAAAGAGAATGATAAGAATAATGACCTCTGCAAATAGGAGATCTTCTTGTAAACAACTATTTAAGGATTTAAATATTTTTTCTGTACCTTGTTTGTATATTTTTAAATGTTTGATGTTTATTAAAGCTAAAGCCGATACTATGTTAAGGGAACAACATCATCACTCCTATGACACAAGATATAAAACTAATTTTTCGTATCCCCGACACCGTCTAACTTTGTATGAACAAACTAATATTTACATGGGGAAGAAAATGTTTAATAAATTGCCCAATAGCCTAAAAACTATTGAAAAAACTGAACACTGTAAGCATTTACTCAAGGAATTTTTGTTTGAAAAGGATATTACTCAGTAAACAAATATCTGAATGATACTACTCTTTAAAAAAACATCTCATAGATTTATTTAGCCTGTATATATTCTTTGTCTGTAATTTGATATATGCACACTGTATAGTAGGTAATGTATTATTTTGAGTTGTAAACAATATGAAGAACAGTATAGCCTAGATTTAGAATTAAGTTTGACAATGTCACCTGTTTCTTCAGTATATACTGAACACATGGAATGTATTTGTGGCAATAAAGAATTATTCTATTCTATTATATTCTAATCAATGGCTGGACTGACTTATTGATAAATGTTTACCCACTTCAGAGTGTCGTTGAAATTTGTACTGAATGTAGATCTAACCATGTTAACCCCAGAAAAATTTAAATATTTACACATTTCCAATAAATAGGGGTTAATTTTAGGGGTTAAAAATCAAAATGTTCCTACAAGAGTAACATGGCAGACTCGGCTGTACAAAACATGGTTTCATTCCAACAGTCGTTTATACAAGAAAATTAATTTTAAGCTACACATGTGGCATATCGGTTTTTACTGGAAGAATCAAGGATCATAACGTTAGTACTTTATTATATTGTAGTTGCGACAAATAATTTATATGAGCGTTGAAATGAGAACCTCTTTTCTTAATTCATTATAAAAACAGTGACATGAAATTTTTTATTTTTTGGTCAGGTAAGTTTGACCAGCGTAAAAAAGTTTTGTAACTAACCAAAGTAATTAATGAATCAACCAGAAATGTTGTTTGAATTGTAGTTTCTTTACAATAGTGCTTAAAAATCAAAACTTGAAATTTTGGCGCTTGAAATAAAAATTTTTTTAATTTTAAATTATCAGGCTGGACGAATTTGCATTTTAAAGGCATAGTTTTATCGAGCAGAAGGTTCTCTACAACTTTCAATTTTAAAGTTGGTTTCTATCTTTTTCAATAGCTGTTTTTGTATATAAAATGTGACTAATTTTAACTAAAAGTATATTTTATAGTATCTTGATTAAGAGATGAGCTATAAATAGAATAGAATGTTGTCAGTATGTATTTTTATTTGGAAGAAATTTATGGTGGCCTGTGATCAAAAACTGAATGGCTTCCTTTATTGTAGGTATACATAAATTCCTACATGTTTTCTTTTTATTGTGCTGATAACTAAATGGCCTGATTACAGACAGATATTTTCTGACATGAATGTATACGCTTATCTTGAGGTCAAATACTATTTTTGATTCCTCTGTCAGTAGCATACCTTTTCTGCCCCTGAAAAACTTGCTGTGAAAGCTTTCTCCAATTGGTTCTTTAGGAACTGACTCATCCCTTATTTTGATTTGTTTCAATGTAGTTTTGTAAGTTATTAGTATCTGTAAATAGTCTGTAAGATATGTACAAATTCTAGTATTACACTTTTTAAAATAGTATATTGGAGAGTTAGGACATTAGCAAACTTACCTTAGAAAACATATTCACTAACACCAGAGTAGTAGTAACATACACAAAAGAATCACGTAAGCAAACATAACTTGTATTCTAAGGTAAGTTTGCTGATGTTCTATCTCTCCAATATACTAATTCCTGGCCTAGTGCACTTTAACCTAACTTTTTAAAATAGGAGCTTGTGGAGTAATTGTGCAGTTCATACTTTTTGAAGTACAGAAAACAAAGAACAATTAATCAAGTTGACAAATTATTGTTCCTTTGTAAACTCTGTTTCTTTGTGTATACCATAACTATTTGAAATACTTAAGAAATGATTATGTCTTTTTGTTAACTATATTTCTGTACACTTCTAGCTGTTTTGGCCTGGATTATCTTTTTCCATTACTAGCACTGCTTAACACAACATATAACTGACTTTTCTGAAAACTAGGTATCAAATACCTTTGTAGTGTATGTGACACGTAGGTGGGTCAATACCATCATACGTTTATTGGAGGGCAGGTGAATCAATACCACTGCACAGTGGGGGGGGGGGGTTTATACCTTCATACGTTTAAGCTTGGGCAGGTGGGTATATCCAATTATATCAAAGATTTGATCCTGTATCTTATTTACTGTCTGAAAGGAAAGTAGATTCTAGTGAAAGGAAATGTATATTGTTAACAGTTGACACATGTTTGATTCATGAAAGGAAAAACTTGTATTTGCTACATATAATTTACTAAATCTCTTAGAGGGAGTACTATTAATAGTTAAAGTAAACATCACTGGTCATTGTACTCTGGGATGTTAGTTCATAATTCGGTTGGCCTAATAACACAGCTCATATTTATCTCTCCAAATTTGTGATGCAACTGGGATCTACTGTATTAACAAGTCTACTCCTAAATCTTTTGGTACCATTATTATTCACCTATTACTAAACCTAAGTATGAATGAAGCACATAGCTGTACACGTGATGTGTGCTGAGCACAGTTTTTGCAGGATTGAGAAGCACACTTAAAGTCTGCTATCATGGGTTATTAATATGCAGGTAAATCAGGCTCATATTGCCTGCTTGAGTAGCTTGGAGTAACCAATTTGAGAATAGCCTCTGCATTCACACTACCTGGAAGAAATTTTAAAAATGTTGTTACCTGTTATATAAATGTTTAGATGTTAACAATCAAACGACACGAACGTTGTACGTCTAGTTACCACAATATTCTTGGTACATATTGTTTATTTGATCTTAGTTGGTAAAAAGATGACAATAAAACAAAAGTAAACTAAGATTAGGATAGTAAAACAAAACAAAAAATGTTAAGTTTGTTAGTTGATGATTAAACCTATTGTATTATCAAGTAATATTAAAGTTGCTGAGACACACATTAATCTTTGAGTAAGTAAATGATTGGTTAATATAAGTATGGAAGAGAATTGAATATGTCTCTTCTATTTAAAATGTATGGAAAAATCATTCCAACTAAAATAAACATTTTAATCCCTGTTCGAACTGTTCAAGATTAGTTGAAAACAGGCTCTTTATGTGACCTATGAGAGAATTGGCCACTTTTATTCTTTTAACTTTTAGTAGTATGTAGTAGCTTAACATTAGTTAAGTATTGTATCTTTTCTTTATTTTGTTTTAGTGACTTTAATCTTGAAGAAAAAATAGAAGCGCTTCCTCCTTTAAGTTTGGAAGACTTCCAGCTAAAGAAGCGAGCCAGAAAGAAGAGGAATTCTTCCAGCAGCCCAGTACATACTTTTCGTAAAACTGATGGAGGGGTTGAAGATCTCGATCTGGATGGATCTGAAAACACTAAGACTGAAAATTCTTCACAAATAGTTCCTAATCATTTTAAGTCATTTATTCCGTCAGAGAGTCAAGAGCGCTCGGAAAACTCATACTTCCCAAAAAATTTCAATAGATCATTGAGTATACCAAGGAGAGCCTTGTCCTCTGTTAAAATGAAATTGCCTGAGAATCAAGTCAACACAGTTAATGGTGAGCTGCTGAATAAGTCTGAAGAAATGCCCTGCCAACCATCTCATCAATTTGCAAAACCTCTTAATATATCCTCTAGAGTGTTTGAAGTGAAAAACGTCTCTGAAAACAAAAATGAAATGTTTTTTAAAAGAACTGGGAAACCGAGTTTGAACCAGAATTCTTACTTTTACTATCAACCTTTATATGAAGATGAACAGTTAATAGGAGATAACTCAGAAGTTTGTATTGCTGACAACTCTCAAAGTAGTGTCAGAACAAGTCCTAGACCTGGTGCTCCTGAAGAACTGCCTCATCTTGCGATCTCAGCCTCAATCCGAGGTAATTTAAACCCAAATGCATTTTTTTTTGACGGCCTATATTAAATTATGATATGAAAATTTTCTATCACGTTCATTCATCATTGTTAATGTTTAACAAATCTGAATAGTCATGGGCGTGGTCTGAGAGTGATAACATAAAAAAAAAAAAAAAAACAAGAAAAAGGTGCACACAGCAGGGTTAACTAGTACTTTGACTCCTGACTGTCCTGCCCTCTGGACTAATCTGGGGGGGGGGGCAGTCCCTATATTAAATATGTTTCTTTCTATGCGTATACTGGTACTTGAAATGAATAAAATATATTTTTAGTACGTATGTCTCAAATTTGGAAGAAAGAATAATTTTTTTATTTTCAGTGATTTTACTCCGAAACGTCAGGGTCATCAGAAAGTAGCACTGAAGGAATTAGTTGAATAGTGCGTATAACAGTGGCACTTTTAGGCTGGACGTGTATGGGTGGGCGGGTGGGTGAATACCACTGGACGTGTATGGGTGGGCGGGTGGGTCAATACCACTGTGCGTGTATGGGTGGGCGGGTGGGTCAATAACACTGTGCGTGTATGGATGGATGGGTGGGTCAATAACACTGTGCATGTATGGGTGGATGGGTGGATCAATACAAACTTCATGAATTGCAGGTGGCATTAGATAGTACAGATTTAGTTCAATTTAGTTTGATTCTATTGTGTGTTTGGTACTGTTCAGTGCAATCAACAATATATAGCTACCGTATATCATGGTCACAAGAAAAATAATAATACTGCTTTAAGTTTTATTTATAAGAGGAATGTGATCATATAATGTTGCAACACAAGTAGTGTGAGTGAGATACTGTAAATCAATTTAATATTACAATACATACCTAACACACTATTGTATGGGTGGGTCAACACCCTTGTATGTGTGGGTGGGTGGGTCAATACCATTGTATGGGTGGGCGGGTGGGTAAACACCATTGCATGGGTGGGTCAACACCCTTGTATGTGTGGGTGGGTGGGTCAACACCATTGTAGTGTATGGGTGGGGACTGTCTGGAGAGTGGACAGAGGAGTGAATGACTTTCTACATACAATCAGGAATACAAAGTAATCAGTATTGGCCAATGGTCACGTCCACCGATAATCAACAGAGAAAAGGTGTTCTGCCTCTTCAATGATTAACCGAACAATATTTGAAGTTCGGCCTAATACCCCTAATGCCACTGTACGTGTATGGGTGGGTGGGTGGGTCAATACCACTGTACGTGTATGGGTGGGCGGGTGGGTCAATGCCACTGTACATGTATGGGTGGGTGGGTGGGTCAATGCCATTGTATGTTTATGGGTGGGCGGATGGGTCAATGCCACTGTACGTGTATGGGTGGGTGGGTAGGTCAATGCCATTGTACGTGGATGGGTGGGCGGGTGGGTCAATGCCACTGTACGTGTATGGGTGGGCGGGTGCATCAATGCCACTGTACGTGTATGGGTGGGTGGGTGGGTCAATGCCATTGTACGTACAGCCAGTCCACTAAATACCACTGTACGTGTATGGACCATATGATCGTCCTAATGTTCCTTCAATCATGCACTTATGTGGGTCACTAAGAATCGTCGCCATTTTCCTATTAGTCGTGTATGTAGCTAGGTAGTTGGACACCTATTATCACCTTCATTATTAATGCATGTAGGTGGGTGATTGAAATATAGTAATGTTTATAGTGTTTCTGTCAATTGTGTGCATATGTTAATGATTGGACACAAGGAATCATCTCCATTTTCCTATCAGTTGTGTATTGGGCCGAAGCAATGTTTAATTACACTGTACTTGTATTAATCAATACCACTGTACTTGTATGGGTGGGCGGGTGTGTCAATACCACTGTAAGTGTATGGGTGGGCGGGTGAGTCAATACCACTGTACATGTATGGGTGGGCGGGTGTGTCAATACCACTGTAAGTGTATGGGTGGGCGGGTGGGTCAATACCACTGTACATGTATGGGTAGGCGGGTGGGTCAATACCACTGTACTTGTATGGGTCGTGATTGTTAATTTTCACGTAATGATGGCAAATGTCCCATCATTACGTGACATGAGCGAATACCACAGTATTGTACGAACAGACGTTTGACACTTTATTTTTGACCCACCCACCCACCCATACACGTACAGTGGTATTGACCCACCCGCCTACCCATACATGTACAATGGTATTGATCCACCCGCCCACCCATACACGTACTGTGGTATTGACCCACCCACCCACCCATACACGTACTGTAGTATTAACCCACCTTCCCACCCACCCATACACGTACTGTGGTATTGACCCACCCACCCACCCATACAAGTACTCTGGTATTGACACACCCGCCCACCCATACAAGTACAGTGGTATTTATCAACACCACTGAATGTGTATGGATGGGCGAGTGGGTCAACACCACTGTATGTGTCTGGGTGGGTGGGTGGGTGGGTCAATTCTACTGTATGGGTGGGCGGGTGGGTCAACACCACTGACTGTGTATGGATGGGTGAGTGGGTCAACACCACCGAATGTGTATGGGTGAGTGGGTGGGTCAATTCTACTGTATGTGTATGGGTGGGCAGGTGGGTCAACACCACCGAATGTGTATGGATGGGCGAGTGGGTCAACACCACTGTATGTGTCTGGGTGGGCGAGTGAGTCAAGACCACTGTATGTGTATGGATGGGCGGGTGGGTCAACAACTATAAACATCCAGAATCCACTGTTATGTATGGGCATCAATAACATCAATACCACTGTACGTGTATGGGCGGGCGGGTGGGTACATAGATATTGTTTATAATTGTTTATAATACCACTGTACTTGTATGGGTGGGCGGGTGGGCCAATACCACTGTGCGTGTATGGGTGGGCGGGTGGGCCAATACCACTGTACGTGTATGGGTGGGTGGGTGGGCCAATACCACTTATGGCCACCAAGTGATTCATCCTTATTTGGTAATCGGTTGTAGCACCATACATCCAGAGTTTATGATGACATTATTGAATGGCCCTGAACAAAGAGACACTGTACAGGGATTTAAAACTAGGCAACTAGAAATAAAGTGTGAAAGTTAGAATAATACCATACATAAATTAATTAATACAGATATCAATAACACTGTCACACTATCACTGTACGTGTGTGGGTGGGAGGGTGGGTACTATCACTGTACGTGTGTAGGTGGCCTATCTTTATTTTTAAATTCCATCGGGAAACCACCACAGGGGCACTAAGAAGTATCAGTGCAACCAAGTATCATGGCAATACCAATTTGACAATTAATTGTTTATAATAGTTTCATTAATCAGCTGTTGGAATAAATGAACAGTTCCGAAGTAAATACCGGGCCAAACCTAACCACAACCACGATAACTACAAGAAAGGTATCACGAAGAGGCTGCGCACTGACGTCACATGGGTGAACAGTTACACTGTGATTTATACACTGTCTTCTTGTGTCATTACGTACAGTGATATGTCAATACCACTGTCCGTGTATGGGTGGGCGGGTGGGTCAAAACCACTGTCCGTGTATGGGTGGGTCAATACCACTGTCCGTGTATGGGTGGGCGGGTGGGTCAATACCACTGTCCGTGTATGGGTGGGCGGGTGGGTCAAAACCACTATCCGTGTATGGGTGGGTCAATACCACTATCCGTGTATGGGTGGGTCAATACCACTATCCGTGTATGGGTGGGTCAATACCACTGTACGTGTATGGGTGGGTCAATACCCACCTGATACAGTACCACTGTACGTGTATGGGTGGGCGGGTGGGTCAGTACTACTGCACGTGTATGGGTGGGCGGGTGGGTCAAAACCACTGTCCGTGTATGGGTGGGCGGGTGGGTCAAAACCACTGTCCGTGTATGGGTGGGTCAATACCACTGTCTGTGTATGGGTGGGTTAGGTTATGTTTAAGTTCCTATGTCAATGTTTAATTCTTCCTTAAAGTCTTCCCTTGGAGCAGCTAAAGCTAAGCGGCTAAACCATGCAGTCAGGCCGGGTTAGATTCAAAATGTGACCATTAACAGTTTTTCCCCTGTACCGCTCCCGTGTTTCGGAAGTCACATTAAGCCGTTGGTCCCCAGTGTTAAGAGAGGGCTTCTTAGCCCTAAAGTTTCTAACACACTTTGGCCAGTAGCACTATACGTGTCTGGGAGGGTGGGTTGGCCAGTAGCACTCTACGTGTCTTCCAGTAGCACTTTACTTGTCTGGAAGGGCAGGTGGGTCAGTAGCACTTTACGTGTCTGGGAGGGCGGGTGGGCCAGTAGCACTTAATGTGGCTGAAAGGGTGGGTTGGCCAGTAGCATTCTACGTGTCTTCCAGTAGCACTTTATGTGTCTGGGAGGGCGAGTAGGTCAGTAGCACTTTACGTGTCTGGGAGGGCAGGTTGGCCAGTAGCACTGTCCGTGTCTGGGGGGGGGGGGGTTGGCCAGTAGCACTGTAAGTGTCTGAGAGGCCGGGTTGGTCAGTAGCACTAAGTTGGGAGGCCGGGTGGGCCAGTAACACTGTAAGTGTCTGGGAGGACGGGTTGGCCAGTAGCACTGTAAGTGTCTGGGAGGGCGCGTGGGCCAGTAGCACTGTAAGTGTCTGGGAGGGCGCGTGGGCCAGTAGCACTGTACATGTACTTAATACACCCTCCCATATATACAGAATATAGTAGGTAACAGCAGATAATCTGTCAAAAGTCCTTTTAATATATTTCTAACTGTACATTTTGTATAATAGATTTTCACTGTTTAAGCAGTCCCAATTAAGAATAAGAATAAACCACATAAGACCACCATACGTGTAGGGGCGGGCGGGTGGGTCAGTACCACTGTACGTGTAGGGGCGGGCGGGTGGGTCAGTACCACTGTACGTGTAGGTGCGGGCGGGTGGGTCAGTACCACTGTACGTGTAGGGGCGGGCGGGTGGGTCAGTGCCATTGTACGTGTATGGGTGTGTGGGTGGGTTAGTACCATTGTACGTGTATTTTAGTAACATTGTACGTGTATGGGTGTGTGGGTGGGTTAGTACTAATGTACGTGTATTTTAGTTATGTATATTTGGTGTTTTCACATTTTCCTCGAACCCTCTTGTAAAGATTAAACCGTCAATTTAAACGAACAACTGCTTCAGACCGGGCCATGGTTCTATGCGTACAAACACCCATTGTAAATATCTGGTGTATTGGTGTAAGATGCGGCAGGTATATATACACGTTCAGTGGTACTGACCCACCTACACATACAAGTGCAATGCTATTGACCCACCCACCAACCCATACACGTGCAATGCTATTGACCCGCCCACCCACCCATACAAGTGCAATGCTATTGCTTGTATAAAGCAAAAAGAATGGTGTTACATTCGTCAAATTACTAACTTTTGATTTTTTTTTTTTTCATATTTTGCATTTTTGTAACTCATTGAATATTTGGTCTGTTTAATAACTTGCTATGTGTTTTGTTGAACGATTTCATATTTTGCATTTCTTTTGTTTTTATATTGTGTATTACAGTAATTTTTAGTATCTAAGCATGTAGTATTAAGTCTTAGTTGAATTAGTATGGGTTAAGAAAAAAAATGTAGTTTTAGATGTAGGCTAATTTAGTAAGGCCACCTGAACACGACAGGAGTTTGTTATACCTGTCGAAACGTTGTGTTTGTTTCCTAACCACTGGAAGCATTGGAACTCTCCAAATATTATCTACATATCATAATATGAATATTTGTTTCAGTAAATTAGTTAGCGAGGTCTACCACTACTGCTAGTTTAAACTACATTACATTTACTTGGAACCAACCCAGCACTCCTTTTCTGGACCTCAAAACAGCTTATAATTGAGATAAAAATTTAAAGTGGATGAATAATCTAACCCACAAAATTGTCAACGTACAACTCATGTTGGACATGTTGTTTGTCTACGATATACTGTAGGTATCTGAGTTATTAATAAATGGTTTTATACAAAAATAAGTCAGTTGATCTCAGTTATTAACTAGGTTGTATAGGGCAATCATCATATAATCTATTAATTTGTAAGTTTTAAACAAATTTTATGGTTTGTAATGTGAATAAAAAGTTAACCCTTAAAACGCTGAATAGAATTTGGCCTAGGAGTCTAATGACGTGCATTTAACTTTTTTTTATTTTAAATTTTATCAAAGTAAAATTTATTTTTTATTAAATGGGTATTCAAGTAATAAAAAAAAAAACATGTTACACAGATTTATTTTATTATATATAAATAATGTGACAGAATGTAAAAATTCATTTTTAAAATCATTTGGCAAAAAACTACATTATTTACAATTAGTACAAAGATATTGTTATTAAAAACACATAAATTACAATAAAAAAGCAATCAATAATCTACTAATAAGCTAAACAAAACTAAATTATTTATCTAGAAATTTTGCAAAGTGTGATACTCTTCAAAGCATATGTCAGGATGAAGTGTGGGATGCTCCACACAGGTCTTGCAAAAATATATTGTTTCACGGCGCAGTCCTCTTTTATGGCAAACAGTGCACCTGTATGAACCCTTTTCCCTTCTTGCCAAGCAGTGCAGCTTCCCATATAATCTTTGCATTTCTGGTCCCTGAGGTTGGCGTCCTCGATTTTTTTGGATTAGGGCGTGTTGTGGTACGATCAGATACCAGTGATTGTACCAGTTTGAGCCGGGAAGCTCTGTGTGTAAGAGGCTTGTTTAGACTCCTCTCCTGTACTATTTTATATAGTAAGTAGGAATTAATAATAGCAATTTCCAACATCCAAAAATATACTTTTCTGTACCATTTTCAGGTACGTCTCATAAATTGGTACGATGCGACAAGATGATCACTACGATCGACTGCACCCATATTCCTATTGCAATCAAGGACTACGTTTGGTTTCTTCGTAGGTGGCTTGTTAGGCCATTTGTTCACTATTTCTGTTGTGTCATTTTTGCTGCCTATGCCCTTAGTGCTCAACATTGTCACAACACGTTTGTCTTTCCATGACAACACTAATTTATTCCCATTCCGAATTGATAAAATTTCTCCTTTTTTCATTTTTTGCTGATGCTTTCTAAGATTTTTAGGCAATCCCTTACGATTATTCATAACGGTACCGGTTATATTACAATTCATTTTCATAAGCTCATCAGCAAGTTCTGGACTGGTGTAATAACGGTCCGTATACACGTGCAAGCCTGTGGTTGGTGCATAAGGATCCCTCATTACCACTGATTCACAAAGCTTTTTTACGATTTGAGTTGTCTTCAGGAGAGAAGAATTCTGAATAATTGTCTGTTTTCCATAGTAAGGCATAAAATTGTAAATAAATCCATTTTTACAATCTGATAATACAAATACTTCTATCCCAAATTTGGAAGGCTTCATAGGGTTATACACTCTAAATAACTCCCTTGAATGAAATTGTGCTTTCATCTACAGCAACAAAATCAGAGGGTATGTAAAATAGACTACACATTTTTCTCATGTGATCTACAATCGGTTTTATTAAGAAATCTTTAGGCCTAGCATCCCCTTGGCCTTGCTGGTGAATGAAGTGAATATTCCAGAAAATGTTCATGAATTCATCCTTTGTAAAAACATCATGGAAGAAAGGGATGTTTCCTTGCCACATAGTAGTGAAATAAGACTCAATACTGGGTAGGGGCATTAGGCCCATATTTATAACTGTACCCAAAAAAGCATTTAGCTCAGTAGAGGTTATATCATTCCATTTGTGCACTCTTGCTTTGGGAGAAATTCCTGTTTTGTTTTTCTTTACATTTGCAAACCAATTTGTTTCATCACAAATGTATTTTACAATATCATCGTTAAAAAAATAGTAGAAAGTACTCGATAGGCTATGAGCTTTCATTGAAATGTGAGGGCAAACAAGGCCCAGCATTTACATTATAAATAGGGATTACATTGCTAGGTCCTGCGTCATTATCAGTGACGTTAAGCCAATTAGGTTCACTTGTAATGTGTATTTGGACTGCTGGTTGAATGTCCTCGTCGTCAACATCAGATTCACTTTCTGTAGGCTCATTGTGAAGTATTACGTCCTCAAGGTCACTATTATCTGATAGTTCATTGATTGCACTTGAAAAAGTACAGTCCATTGCATCAATCACAAAATCGTCAAAATCACTGTCGTCAGGATTAGCCATTGCTAAAGTTTGTTTTACACTAAACTAACAAGTAACACTTTACAATATTATTTACAATATTTACAGTTAACTACAATAATTCAACATATAAACAATAACGAAAACAAAAACTCAACAATCAAATATAAACAATAATAATGTAAACAAACGTTTAGAGTTTATTACAATGTAAACAAGTACGGCAGACAGCTCTGACTAACACTGGAAGACAACAAAAGTCAAGCCTGGCGCCATACGGTCATATCCGTATGCCGCGCCGCGTGTCAGCTGACGCAACTACGTAATAAGCATAACAGCTGTTCTAACATTGTGTAGTGCAATATCTTTTACCAGTTTGCTTCTGTTCAGTTATAAATAAACATATTAAGGCATATGTGATCACTCTCGACTCTATCAAGAACAATTATTTATAAAAAAAAACATAATAACAATCATACGGATATACCAGTATGCCGCGTTTAGAGCTATTTTCATTATACTAATATATCTGTATGCCGCGTTTTAAGGGTTAAGCTATTGAGATGAAAAATTTTGTATAGTAAATAACAATCACAAAATGTTTTAGTCTTTACTTCTTGTTAACAGTGCCTCAAGCTGAGAAGAAGACAAGTGACAGTTTGGTGGGTAGTCGCAAGCGTAAAGCCCTGAAACAAAACATCACTAGGCTTGAGCCAGGTTCTAATAAAAAAGGTAAACCAACATCAGATTAGTAAAAAAATGAAATCATATAAGTCTAAAATAAAAAAAATACTAAAGAAGGTTCCCAACAGAAAATAAAATCCAGGTAGAAATATTTTTGGTATTCTTCAATAAATTGCCCTATGTGCAGTGCTTTAGTATTTTAATGGATAATGAACTTACCGCATTAGAGTTTGCTGCATGAAAATGGTCTGATTCAGTCAGTCTGCCAAAAAGCCTCCTCACCCACTTCCTGCGCCTGCTCCCTTGTACTTTGTTCATACTCTTTTGAATTTATGTTATAGGGCACTAGACCAGGAGTTAATATAATATGAAAGATGTGGCATCAGCAAAGTTACCTGAGTAGACTAACATAATTAATGAAAAAAACATATAAACACAACATAAAACCAATGTGCAGTGCCATTGGTACCTTAGGTGGTTACAGAGACTGAGAAAAGTGGTAATGTTGGGGTCTGCATCCGCAGATTATTACAGGTTTACTGATAGTTTAGGAGTGGGAAGGGAGTTAAATACGATGTGTGTTTTTAAAGTAAGTCCCGCTTTGTAAATCCGCCGTTGTAGCGCTTTTGTCACCGTTCAGAACGTGCATGCTGTGTACCATTATCTGTTGGCAATACAAAGACGATGTTCGGAATCTATTTGACTGTGTTTAAAGTTGCTTATGAGTGTTTTAAATGTTTCCTCTGATTGAAATTGTCAATGACTGTAAAGTACCCATTATGAAAAGTTTTCGTAACGCTAAAGGCGTGAAACCAGTTGACATTCATTGTGAGATCTGTGGTTTAGGGAGAAAACGTAATGAGTGATAGGATGGTACCGTACGGAAATGGATGAAAGCTTTTTTAAAGTGCTCGTACGATTGTGCATGATAAGAAAAGAAGTGGACAGGATGGTACGGAAATGGATGAAAGCTTTTAAAGTGCTCTTACTATTGTGCATGATGAGAAAAGAAGTGGACAACCTTCACTGATGACTAGGTGCAAAACAACAACGAGAAAGTCTGAAAAGAACAGATGCTTTACAACTGCATTGTTATGTAGTGAGTGTCCTCAAGTGTCAAGAAGTGTGATTTATGAAATTGTGACAGAACGTTTGAAGTACCAAGAGTTATGCTTACGCCATTTCCAAAGTGCTCACGGAGAATCACAAAATCAAAAGTTTAGCGAAAATCACAAAAAAATTTTAGCCAGTTCTCTGACATTACTAGAACATTATAATGGTGGCGATTTTTTAATCCAAATTGTCACTTTGACATATACACTACGAATGTTAAGTGCTTTCATACCATAGCCGTTAAGAAAACTGACACAGCACAAACTTCACAATCGGCAGCATTTTTAATTGGAGGAGGCATTGTAAGCCCTTGTAAGCAACCTTAATTACAGTCGAATGGATTTGGAACAGCGGCTGTGAATTGCCAACAGATAGTGGTATACAGCACAAATGCGCCAAACGGTGACCAAAGCGCTGCAACAGCGGGTCTACAGAAAAGTACTTACTTTAAAACCACGCCTCGAATATTGTCTATCTAATGTTGATATTGTATCACAGGTTTTTGTCATCAATTAGTGTGCTAATTCTTTTTTTCTGATTTGGGAACTATTGATTTGGGTAGAAAGGATCTGAATACTGTAATGGTGTACCATTGATAAAATTTTGACTATGGATAAGGGTATTAGCAGAAACATTTTTTCAAGATTTTGAACAGTGTAGGCCCATTCAATCCTTTATAGAGGGTTTCACTAGCAAGACTATTATATTGAGCATAGCAGTGATGGAATTAAATGTGGTATGTTGGTAGAGTCACAAATGTGGTTTCCAGGTATCTTGTAGGTTAAGAACATGGTGGAGCTGGTAAATGATGCAGCTGTAACATCATTATGTTAGGAAATGTTTTGCAAGAAAAATTAAAATTATGAGTATATTTTTAAATTTATTAGGAATTTAGCATTTCTCCACAAAATTTAAATCTTACCAGATCCAAGTAATGTAAACAAACGTTATCTGTAACAGCTCTTAAATATATATGCAAGTGAAGGCTTCATTACAGTGCCAGAACTGTAGTTAACTTTAATACATGTTCTAGTAGTCAGTAACTATAGATTTGTGTACAAAGATACGATTATAATTACATGAGTTGTCTTGTTACAAACACATTTAAACTATTATTGCTGATATAAACAATTTATTAATAAATATACATTACAGCAATCTGATCCAAAAAAGCTCTTCAATTTATTAGGAACAAGAGTCAGTTTTTTGAATTTTTTGCAGATACATCGGTTGTAGAAGTCACAGTCCTCAGCCATTTGGGCTTGGCAGCTCAGACGTCTGGCTGCGATCGCACTTTCTTCAGTTCGTAAGGTTATTGGTGCTAAATGATACTTAATATATGTAAGCTGTGGACCAATCAGTATTGAATATTGTTAGTGCTTTCTGTTGTTTGAGAAGTGTATGAAATAATATGATATTTTACTATATTACAGTCCTGAAATCAAAGTTTCAAACCAAACTGTTGGCTAGTTTTAAAATCAGATTATCAAAACTCAAAAGGAATTGAGTTATTTGCTATTTTATATTTTTCTTGTGTGGTGGCTACTTTTTAGTTTCTTAACGTAAACAAGGTAACAATTTTTCTATAGTTTAATAAAACTTGTAAAATTAAACATGATAAAATAAATATTATATATGGAGCAGAATAGACTGGTAGATGTCAACTTGTAGGCTGATTCCTCTGAATGTTCTACTTGTAGATTAATTGAATGTAAACATAATGTTATTATTAAAAGTTTAATGTTTTCATAATTTTTTTATTTAAAAACTTACTATAATATTAAACAATTGAAAGAGTTTTTGTTGATATATGTATATTGCTATTTTTTAGTGTTTTGGATAGTTAATACGATTTTGTTTCCATATTTTTGTAGGGCTTTTTTAACTACTGTTCATGATAATATAGTTCTTGAAAGATTACTGCGAATATGCACAATACAGCCGAACCTACATAGAATAAGGAATTTAAAATGCAAAAAGAAAGAATTATATCTGAGATTTGCAAAGCAGACAAACTCAGTCCCCCTTTTAGTTGTATATGAATTTTGTTAAGAATTCATTTGCCAAGATTCATGTTACTTCTGATTGACTAGGTAGGTGGTCTAGCCTAGTTACCATACGTAAACACATTTACGGCAGTGGGTATTTTGTAACATCTAGAACTGAAGGTGTATCAGTGGAGGAGCGTGCAATGTAAAACAGGTTAGATTCATGTAGAAAAAAACATGTATTGACATGTTATAGACTGAAATGCGATTCAGCCACTTGAAAGAATGGATTAATATGCAGTTTTATTTCCTTGTTGCTAATAGGGCATTTTGTAATTGAGTTGGTTCACATCTTCTGAGTAGTCCAAACGTGAAACAACATATTGAGCGTTATTATTCCTTGATGAGTGACCGGTGAGCGATCCCATTCTTCCTCACAGCCCGGTATCCTAGTCATTGGAGGAGGTGGTTCGGAAGTCTCATTTTAGCTATTGGTCCCTAAGTTGTTCGAGAGAAAAGGCTTCTTAGCCCTAATTTCACCTGGAAAAAGAGCTGCTTTATCTTTTTTTTTAATAGAAGGACTTATCAATAACTTTAAATTGTTACATTAAACGTGTATTATTTTTCATTTAAATTAAAGTTTAATTAACAGTAAATATATATATTTTATGTATTAGGATTTGATTGACAATACCTTGTGTACATTGGGGAGGGGGGAATAATTTGTGACAGCAAAAACAAAGGAAAAAAATACTGCCAATTTGATAGTTATTCTGGACTTCTGAATGTCAAGTTAGGATTTTATCAAACATAAACGTGGCTCCTGCATGGCCAGTCACCATATGTACCTACAGCAGTAAATGTGTTGGTTTATATGTATTTTGTTTTTTATTTTCCCACAACTCGTTATTCTAATTCTGCAGACAATGTCACGGGCGTGAGTTGCATGTTAAACATGTATTCAATGTAAAATTACTTCATGTTCAAAGGTGTAAATAGCATTGATAGCAGATGTGAGGTTACAATTGACAGTTTATTGATTTTATACTTTAACCCTCTGATGGTTCACTATTCTGATGGTAAATTTTCGGCCTTTTTTAAATTTGTAAAAATTTTTGTTCATCCAAATTAGACTTATTATATATCATTTGTTTCGTAAAACCATATAGTATTATATTATGTATTTCAAAATGACTTAGCAAGTAGTTTGCCAGAATGTTTTTCACACTTTACAGACACAAAGTTTTTACTTTATACAGTACACACATTCCAAGAGAACCATTTTGTGGAGAACTTATTACTAAATAAGAAAATATGAACTTGTAAGGGCTTTATCACTAAAATAAAAAAGTGAGGTACAAAAAACTAAATACAGGCACACTGGTGAAAACCGCTCAATCTGACTCGCTCCCACTGTTGGGAGGTCTTATTTTCCTGTTACTCCTAGAGGGCCTCCAGAAGTGCTCTAATTTGTGGACACATTCCCTGTGAATTCTAGGGTTGCATCCTGGACACCAGTAGCTGGATTTGCCTTTTTTTTTTTAGTGGCTTGCAAATTTTGCATTTCCTTTCTTGCCAGTTCGGTAGCTTTTCAAGTTTGTGGTTTCCATTTCCAGCTGGACCAGGACCATGCGCAATAGCTTTGGTGCTAAAGATTCTACTATACTAATAATGAAATCCCTAGGTGAAATGGGTTTGTCTGTAATCAGCTTGTAGAGTACATAGGTGTTGAAGAGCGCTATGTCTATTATTTGAAGAATATCTTCTTCCAATATTTTGATATGTGACAGTTGCATGAGTTGTTGTAAATTTGTTTGTCACTGACATCAATGCCGCTCATAAACTGATTGTACTTTTGTATTACAACTGGTTTCAACCCAACAATATTAGTTTTTTTTGCTCTGGACAATTTTGTCTTCAGCGTGGGTGGCCGTAGAAATAAGAAAAACTGGTTTTCTGGTTATGGCTTATCTAAAATGTACAATTAGGACATTCCCTTGTCTAAAATAAAGGCTTTCTTTAGGTGGTAACTTGGCCTTCATTACAGTTTCTGGTAAAAACTTAGACCTCCTAATTATTGTTCCAGTTTAGTAGGTATTCCTAGCAAAAAGTTTATTGGCGAGTGGTACTTTGGTGTAAAAGTTATCTGTAAACAGATGGTGACCTTTGTCTAACAATGAGCTTTTCTCCATTACTTCAAAGATAACTTTTTCTGTAAAATGTGTATCTACCCCAGGATTTGACAAGTAATTTTCCTACTGTAAAGTTCTATGTGATGAACATAATTTGTAACATTGTCACAACACTCGAATTTTTTTTATTCCGTACTGCTAATGTTTTTTATTAGGCATTTGCATTATGAACAGGCATCTGTTTTTCATGCCTATGAGGCTCTCGTCTATACAGACATTTTGCCAAGGATGGACAAATTGTTTGAAAATATGATTGAAATGATCCAGAAAATATCAAACTTTGATCCAAAGATCATAACCAGGCTGACCCATGCGCACTCCTTCCCTAGATGTAAGATGGAAATTGGATAAAATAATTTCAAAGCGGTTCACAGTCCTAGTTTGGAAGAAAAAAGCATTGTGTTGTGATCGCCTAGTATCCCAAAGAGACCTTCTAGCCTTATTACTTTCCTCATTGGCCCCATATTTATCAAAATACCAAAGAACTTTTTCATTTAATTGATTGACACATCGACCCATTTTTTTATTCTGCTGAATTTTTTCAATGAGCCAGAATCTCTTTTGTTTGTAAAAATCTTTTGAGCATACATGTTTGTTTTATGTACAATTGTGGTCCAAAAATTATTGGCAACAAATAGCAAAACATAAGCTTGGGGTGGACTATTCCTAGGTGGAATATCCCTAGGACTAGGATGTCTCACTCTAAAGTTAGGGCCTATGTCGATTTCTGGCTCAGGTGGATAAACTCTAACCCAGAGATTATTAGGTGGAATAATATTTGGTGGTGTATTAGGCCTTGAAGAATCATCATCATTACTTACATTTTCCCTGTCAGAAGTTTTAAATTTATCAAAATCGGGAACAAATTCCTCATCACTTCCAGACTGTACATGTACAGTGGTTCCCACCCACCCACCCGTATACGTACAGTGGTATTGACGCACCCGCCTACCTATACACGTACAGTGGTATTGACCCACCCGTCCACCCGTACACGTACAGTGTTATTGACCACCCGCCCACCCGTATACGTACAGTGGTATTGACCCACCCGTACACGTACAGTGGTATTGAGCCACCCGCTTACCCATACACGTACAGTGGTATTGACCCACCCGCCCACCCATACACGTACAATGGTATTGACCCACCCACCCACCCAAACACTTACAGTGGTAGTGGTGGTGGAGTTTAGGGACTTCCAGTCTGATGGAAAGTCGTCTATAGCAATATCACTGTCACTAGATTCACCAGAATCATTGAACAACTCCCTATCAGTCATTTTTACTGTCAGACATTTTTACATAAAAACTACTACAAATTTTCATCTACATTATCAGGGCCGAAATGGTGTAGATGTGACACAGTAGTAAACAACAGTGACGACACTGACAATCACAGCTGTCAAGTTCGTCGTTGTAATTTTGTTTAGTCTACGCCAACGCCAACCGAATAAAACTTTCACTATACTGAATAGTGGAACCAGATGTTTCAAATAACATACTACATACGATGTTTAGTGAGTAATAAACGGTAAAAGCTAAGGTCGATTTTTCGACAATAAATTACGGCAGATACGTTGTAAAGGTCGAACAATCGACATTAAACCATCAGAGGGTTAAACACTAGGAACTTATCATATCCTAGTGATAACACCTATGATATAAAAAATTGCAACCTTTGTATATATTTAAGATTATATTGTTCTTATTTAAAGCTTTTGAGAGGAATTTTTGTAAAAAATCACAGTTAAATATTTTATTTTAGAGATACTTACGGAACAAAATTATCTGTCAAAGTAACTTAATCACATTATTCTAGTATTTCATATTTTTAATCTTACACAGTGCTATTCGTAGTAATCAAATTCGCCAGGACATCAAACATCCTTTGATGTTTAAATGTGCCTTTAAATCATATATTATTTTGTCAAAACGTACATAAAGTAATTATGTAGTATACCATTAAAGATACTTGCTGTATTGTAATTAATTAATCTAAGCTTCATTATAAAACTGTATACATTTTTACTAAGAAGTGCAATGTTTTGTTTAAGTAAAAAATGTAAAATTTTATAGTTTTTATAAATTTTTATAATTGGTGCCTGAATGTATTGTTATATAATGCCACAAACAATTAGTGTTTGAACATGTCAAAATTACTTTGACATTTTTTGTTTTTGTTACCTGTGGGATTTGCCATATTATATAACATTTTATTTTATTTTTATTTGCACCCGAGGTTTGTGTGGGGTTTGATGCCTATTAGTTCTATATGTTTGTTATTTATTAGAAATTTGTATTATTCAGTAAACTTTATAAAAGTAACACTCAATTTCGGTTCTTTTAATGACTATTCTAGTTGACTTGTTTTATTTTTATTTTTAACCTTATAGTGATGAAGTTTAATGAGAGTTAGTGATAACTATTCCAAGTATATTGAAATATAAGTTTGTGTGTTTCTTTTACAAACACCTAACAATCTTTAGATAATGTCTCTAAACGGTATATTGAACAATATTGCAAAAATTAAGAATTCTGTTAAAAGTACTGATTTCAAAAGAATTCTTCTGGTTAGTTATTATGGTTCAATTTGAAGGGAGTTTTTTTACTTGAGGATTGGCTTTAAAAATCGCTTTTGCTGTTAGCATAATTTCCTCAAATTTGTTATTTATAAAAATCAGTTAAATTTCTCCCAATTTCTATAAGACACAATTGCTGCCATGTCGGTCCAAGATTAGTTCCTGGTGATTTTCTTCTATAAGAGTCTTTAAAGTAAACATTTGTTTCAAGTTTTCTTCAAATTTCAAATCATCAAAGCTTCACTGCTGGTTAGGTGGCTGAAGAGTTCTGCAAATGCAAACATGGTTTAAATTACCTCTTATGATCTAGCTAAAAATGTAGACAATTAATTATTCTCTGCTCTCTTAAGAGGTATTAAACGACTTAAATATTTCATATATGTCAGTGAAAGAACTTTTTTTGCAGTCCAACTATAGTGCATTTAGTTTTCATCATGCAGCTGTATTGTATACTTTTGTGTTTGACAACATTTTTATCGTTGTGTTTATGTCTGTGGCAAGCCTGTTACTTTAACACGTTCACTGCGGACTACTTCTTTATACGTAGTGGTGGCGCTGCGCGCGTAGTGGACTACTTCTAAAGAAGTACCCCTCCCGCTTCAACGATATTGGTTCAGTGTGAGGCTAGCCGTTGCCCGGGAACCTTGTGCCACTCACCGCTTGTTGTGACCAATATCGTTGAAGCGGGAGGGGTACTTCTTTAGAAGTAGTCTGCTACGCGCGCAGCGCCACCACTACGTATAAAGAAGTAGTCCGCAGTCAACGTGTTAATAGTAAAATTATTCAGAATCATTTCCATGGGGACCAAAATTAAGACACCAGTTAAATTTTTAGAATTTCCCTGTATGTAATCATTTAGCATGCTAACACATTTAAACTATGACAAGAGTAATGCTATATACAATCAAAATTCCGACTTTATAGTTTTTCTGATTCCCCTAGACTGATTTTGTTCATGTGTATATTCTGTCTTTGGAGACTTCATGGAGGCTATATCCTTACAAATAATGTATTTCCACTTGTAAGAGTTGCATCTTTTATTCCTAATCTGTAGAACCAAGACATCTATCGGATTTACACAATTGAATTTGAGTTTTACGTACATATACACTAGATTTATGTTCAAAAAGCAAATTATATATATCTTAACTCACAAATCCAGGTTTAATTGCTGCACTTACTTTAAAATATTTTGTGTAAGCAACATTGTTAATTGATTAAATACAAAATAATTGTTTTATAGGAGTGTCTTATGAAAGATTAAAACGTAGTGATTAGATATTTTTATAAGCTCAATAGTATCCAATCATTAAGTAATAGCATTAATAAGAAGTGAATTCAAAAATATTAATAATAAAACTATTTGTAAGTAATTTTTGTTTCAGAAAACATTATATTTATTATAGTTGTGTAAAGAATTGTGTTGCTATATTTTTGAGAAAGAATTATCGTGTGTTGCACTGCTAGATGCAAGGCTGTGAGAGTTGTCCAGATCTAGAATAGTTATTTGTTATTGGTTAAGTCTAGTTGGAAATATTTTTATATTTGACAAAATTTGTAATAAAATCAGACAAGTGATCGATGTAATAAGGGTGCTGTGCCTTTCCTAAAAAATCGTTTGTTGAACAAGGGCTGTTTTTTGGACCATCAAAGAAACAATTATTTTACATGAACATGTACGGGGCAGGTCCATATTATGAAAACCTTGTTACAAATTTTGTTGATGGCTCCCTATTTTAACTGTGCATCTAGATTAGTTTTAGTTTTTTTTTATAAGAAAAATAAATTATTAGTGATTTTGTTCGTAAGTTCATATAATATTTATTTTTATTAATAAGCTTGTAAGTAAGCATGCTCGTATTTTGTATGACTTTTTTGGAACTACTTTATTTTTACTCAACAATGATCAATTTAAAAAACTGTAAAATTTTAGACAAAATTAAACCCATCCAATGATTAAAACATGTCTTATGTTAAAATGAGAACATTTACATCATAAAAGCATAATTTGGTAGAAAATGATCAACTTGTGGTTTTTAATCCATTGAGGGATAATGGCATCTTGCTATGCCACAAAGTTCAGCATCCATAAGAATATTATTATCAATATCTCAAAAAAGTTATAAAAAATTGATCGTAAGCAATGAATATGTTAGTTTATTAATTTTAAGTTTCTCTTAGGATGTAGTGGTTTTTATTTACAATTACCTATGACATGTAATTTAAACACCTTTACTTTGAATAGGTCAGAACTGAATGATACAAATAATTTAATTTTAGCCATAGGCAACATATGCTATTTAATTTACATTCTAGCAGTCATATGACAGCAACAATTAATTGCACACCAAAACAGATTGCTTTAACCATTTGCACTCCAGACAAACATTTTTGGTCGGTGTCAAAAACTCCAGTCCATGTTAGAAGAGTATTAGCGAAAAACTCCAAGCCTATTTTGCATTCAAAATTCATAATTTAGATATTTTCTAACTTAAGAGATATGATTTTTGTTTTATTTGTTATAACATTCTAAATGTAAACAAATTATAAAACACAATGTTCCTTATATAATTAAAAACTTGTATGCAATATTTCATGCACTTACTTTCATAAATAAAACCGTGGTAAGCAATTGTTGAACTCTTAACAAATCAGAAATGTTGCAATATACAGTATATAGTATGTAATCTGATCAACTTTGTTTCTGAAGCACCAGTCAAATATATTTCACTTCTCTAAATTATGTATCAGTAACTGTCTTTGATACGATACATGTTATGTAAAATACTAGAAATATATATTTATATAATGTTGTTTATTGGTAGACCCACTAAATCAAAAGTTGTGAGATAATAAAAATTGTCAAAGAGCTGATAAAATGAAATGTTATAAAACTTGAAAAATCATAAATTACAAATGAGTAAATATATATATATATATATATATATATATATATATATATATATATATATATATATATATATATATATATACAAAACAACTGACACTCCTGCGCAAATACCATGTGACAGTGTTAGTCATTTGCGCACCAAAACAGCTGAAAAAAAAGAGATTTTGTAGAGTAAACTATTAATGTACCACTACGCTAAACTATATCTATCGAAGTTTATTATATCGTAATTTGAGTGCATTTGAAGAGTTCATAAAGCCAGCAAAAGATATATTTTGAACGTCTGAAAAATCAGACCTCGGAGTTTTTAGCACATTTAGCGAACATGTGATATTTCGTACGTCAGATTTTTTGGCCTAAACTCAAATGTCCGATATATCGGACGTCGGAGTACGAAGGGTTAAGAACACTATCTGTATTGATATAAACTGTTGTCGAAGTCCTGTTTATTAATCTTCAACTTACGTCTATACTAACTCATATGTATTCTAACAACTGTTGTATAAAAATAAGTCTTTTATTAGAAATAAATCATGTATATTAGGATTTTATACTACAGTACTATGAAAGAAAAAATTAATTTATTCTCTTAATTTTTATACTTCTCGTATGTCGGCGCAGTGTTGTAACCCAGTTACTTGGGGACAAAGTGTTTGGGAGATTGTAGGCGATTGATTTCATCCTCGGTCCTCTTAATACACAGTGTCCGTTCAATGGTTGCCATCGACGTGGAAACTACTAGAGAAGTCTGGGGTGTCCATGTTGGGTGGTAGTCAAGGTTCAGATGTTGTGTAGGGAAGAGAACTGAGAGTCAGACTTGTCAGTTAGCTGAAAATCAGACCAATACTACGTGGTTCGGATTCCACGTAAAGCTGTAGGGTCTCATAGTTGCCCTGGCTATTGGGCTATTAATAAATAGTCCTTTCTGAGCTAAGTTGAACTCAGATAGTAACAGTGACTACACTCGTTCATTTACACGCATCATATCATTTGAAATCCATATTTGCCCTCATCTTGACGATCTGCGTCTTCAGGATAAATAAAATGAAAATGAGGGAATTCAATGTAGCAATTCCTTATAAATTATTTTTTCACACTATAATTTTGACGAATCCGTGGACCTAATTGTATTGATATAAAAAGTAAAATAATATTATAAAACATAAAAATACCACTAATATAATTTTACATAATTTACAAATTAGTCTATTTGAAGCTGTAAAAGAATTGTAACTTAGTGTTATGTTATACAAGATAACCAGCAGCTAATACTTCTCCGTGGTACAAAAATTAACGGACGAAGTAGTTAGTACAAATGTCAATCACTTCCAGTGCCACATTACACACTGTGAAATCTTCACCCACAGTCTTTGCAAGTGAACATTTGCAATGTGTGCAATATCTTCCAGTCCTATATTAGGTTGGGATTTCTTATCTTAGCTAGAGAAATTTTATTTTCTTATTCAAAATTACAGCTCAAAGTTTTTAAAACTTAAAAGAAGATAATGAAATGTTTGTTTGTCCATAAAATAACCTCTTAATAGTCAGAGAAGATGTAATGTAAACTGTTTCGTCGGTGAATGGAATCAGCTGTTTTTAAAAATGATGAGGGTTTGTGTGGAAAATTAGTGACAGGTTCGATAACTTAAAAAAAAGAAACATTAAAATTGGTATTGTGCGGTTTTACTGTAATTAAATAAGCATTTTTTTAAATAAACAAATATATGTATATACACTTTTCAAAATTCTTTTTCAAAGCCTTTACAACAATGGCTTTAAATAATAAACACAAGCGTGCTTTCAAAATTGCCAATTAAATTACATTTTGAACAATATCTCTTGAATGAAAGGAAACATAACCCTTAATATCCTTCTTTATATGTAATGGGTATTGAAATACTTTACTTATTTGTGCATCCTTAATTTCTTCATAAATCAAACTGCCAGGCAATAGTGAAGTTGGTTCGAAAGTCAATCAACTTTTTTCCAGGAGGTTCTTTAACCCCATATATGACAATTCATCACCATAATGTTCTTACGATCCTTAGGTTCATATCAGTGGCGGCTCGTCAGAGGCAGGAAGTACAGCCCGGCGTACCAAGTTTTTCTCGATTTGAAAACAGTAAAAACTATTATATAATTATGAGACATTACCCTCACATTCTGTATGAAATCGTTTGATTAATTAGTATTTTTTAATGAATATAAAACAATATTATATTTAATTATCCATTAATTGAACATAAAATTATACAGAATGCAACAATAGTGCAACCAAGGAGTGCGAGTGCAGCCCAGACTGGAATGAAAACGGTCCTTGTTTGTTGGTTACCATGACGACGGACACGAATCCTCAATATGACTGTGCCTTGTTGTGGCGATGAAGTACAGCCCAGACCCTCGCCAGTAATTCTGGCTGCACTAGGCTAGTTGGCTGCAGTAGAGTAGCCCATGTTTACCGATCGCATCCAAATGTTCTTGATTACTAGTAGGCAGCTTTGACGACTCAACGTTCACTTGCTTGCATTTTAGGTTAGCTCTTCTATATTCTCTGTGTAAGAGGTGCATTGTCTTTGAATAGATTAAGCCTTGTGATTTAAAATAATGTAAATAGCTTGATATATTAAATATTCAGTATAAACTGTCTTCAAGTTTGTTTAACATCAACACATAAACATACTACAATGGTTTTTTTTTTATATAGTAATGAATGTTTAAAATACGTGTCGATTCGAATTCGTCCATATTTAATTGGTCTTTAGAAATGTAACAATATAATTGTTAGCTAATCCTTGTTACATACATGATTAACCGCCCAAACAAACTAACTGATAGGCCTCTTTATTAAATTAATAAAAGTAATTGACATAATTTATTTGTAGAGTAATAATATTTAAGCGGTTTGTTTTAAGCTTCAGTTTGTACTGTAATGTCCGCAATAAAATAATCGTTCGTCCAATGTTCCAAGTATCTTTCAAGTATATACGATATTTGTTTTGTATTGTTGGGCTGTACCTACTATTTTGGTTCAGAGCCGCCACTGATTCATATAGACGATTTCCACCCAATTAAAATAATATTTAGTATGGTGTTTATGATATATAGCTGTACAAATTTTCAAACGTGTCTAATATGTGGCTAAAGTGGGCGTCCTGTAATTATCAATGTCATATATTGGATAAATACCACTTGAAAATGTAAGACATTAAATTTAATTTTGATATTATTAATTTATTTGGTTTTTAATAATTTCTTATTTTTCAGACAACCTTTTCCAAATGTTGTTTCTTTGTTATCAATCAATCAAGCTAAATAATATGAAATGGTATTTCCCCCCCTTTATTTCATTTTCATAATATAATTATTATTACTGTTCATTTATTTGTTCCTCCTTAAGAAATGTTGTCACCTCCCACAATGTTAAAATTTTAATTGATATTGTTTGTAAATCAGTGAAATTTAAAGCAAAGTTGTTAACTGCTTAAGTTTAAGTAGTTTACTGTATATTTTCAGTACAAAAGAAATGAGTTCTAAGTACATAATTTTAAAATACATATTAATGGGCTTAAGTCTATAACTATATTGTTTTTAATTTTGTTTGTTATGTATATATTTTGTTATATGAATATTGAACAAGTTTACCAAGGAGCTGTGGCCTACTATCAGTTACCATGGCATTTTAACAGAACCTCAAAGGTGTTTTTTTTCAGTATGCCAGGTTTATTAATTATTCATTTTGTTTGTTAATGATGTTTTGATCAATTTGGTGAATTCATTTAAATATATATTTAATCGTTATGTACAATGTATTTTCATTTTCCTTGTATTTCTTGTATTAGTAGATGCAGTGAGATGATATTATTGCTTGCTTGACAATTATGGAACATTTTTGAGGCTATCATAGCTGAGAGAGAATCTACGATACAAACTCCAAATGAGTGAACACTTCGCTTAACCATGCATCATCTATTACAATGTTGTCAGATTTGAAGTCTTATGAATTACATTTAAAATTACTGCAAGATTGAATAGTTTTTGAATGGTGGTGGTAAATTACTAGCCGACAGCCCTTACTTTGCTGCGGGGTGGTTCTGTAGACTTGCTTACACTACCTCCTGTGGTTCTCTATCAATCATATATTCTTTACTAACATTTTCTTAGAGAAGAGCAATAGTCATGATGATCATATTACTCTAAACCATCACGTCAATATAAAAGCTCAGCCTGCTGCCGTTCTTATAGATAACAAAGTTTTATAGTCTAAAAAAACCCTATTAGTATACTGAAGGAGTATGCAAATTGCAATCATGTCAGTAAGTAAAATGACCTAAAACATTTTAAGATGAAAACTAAATTAGCCCAGTTTTTTTTTTATCAGCTGCTTGAAGTAAATTATTAAATTAATACCAATGTTACTCTTATTGAAAAAAGAAAAGGTTGAGGGGCTGTTCCTAACCCTTGAGGAATGATGGACACAACCGCAGAAATACACTGGTTAACGTTTAGACTTCCTTTTTTTATTTGTTGTATGACTCTAAAAGTGAGGTTAAACATGAATAGTGATGATATTTTTGTAACTCCTTCTAGACCATCCCGCATGGGATGTAAAGAGTTTAATTCAATAAAAACCTATTTCTTAAGTCCAGTAGACATTTACAAAGTGTAACTTTTCCAACTTGAGCTAAGAAACCAATATTAAACCGTCTAGAACAGGACATTCATTGTAACTTTTTAAAAATTTAAACCATTGTCTTTTTTCAGAGAACCTTTTGTTTACATTAAAAAAAACCAACCTATTTGTTTACATATATTAATATGTTTAAAATATGATGTCTTTTGTACTTGTCTTGTTATGCTTTGAGCTTCTCTTCGATATATACCTTTGGTTTTAAATTATTTTTGGTAACTGGCAAAATTGTTTGAGTCTTTCTTGACTTAATCATTTATGATTGACTGGCTCCAAAAGGCGTGTTTCTCCACTTTAACAGTGCACTATAAAAATCTCCATAAGTGTCTGTGATTACTTTATCAATCCTTTTGATTTTTTATTAGGATGTTCTTGTCTAACATAGTTAATCTTCAAATTATTGTCGCATCAAAACTCTGAGTGCTCGCTTGAATCCATAACTGACTATCTTCATGTTCTAATCAATTAAAATGTGAAACATACTAAACATCAACTACAAATATGTAATATGTTTTTTACACCAATTTAGTTTGAATTTAGTAGCTGTAAAAATCTTTTTCACGAGGGATGGGAGTGAGAGGATGGAGGGGAGTGGCTGGAAACCGAGATGAGTGGAGGTCTGTTGTCGAGGAGGCCAGGGCCCTACATGGGCTGTAGCGCCGAGGATGTATGTATGTATGTAAAAATCTTTTTCATAAATCATAAAGAAATTAAGGACAGTGTTAATAAACTACCCTACCTCACTGGAGCCGAGTGGCTCAGTGGACTGAGGAAAGCAAGGTCAAAGGTTTCAATCCCAAACTGAGCTAAAGGTTAGTACATCACTCGTTAAATAAAGTTCACGCACAGGCCTGTAGGTCCATGTGAACTAGCAAGTTAAAAAATTGTAAAAATTAAGAGACTGGCAGATAAGAAAAGGGCCCTATACGTCCTCTTACTAAGCCAACTTGTTAACATTCGAGCCTTCATTGTATTCTCATAT
This sequence comes from Stictocephala bisonia, assembly GCA_035578905.1. Taxonomy (NCBI): domain Eukaryota; kingdom Metazoa; phylum Arthropoda; class Insecta; order Hemiptera; family Membracidae; genus Stictocephala; species Stictocephala bisonia. The sequence goes on along the minus strand of JAQJVL010000078.1, from coordinate 776,041 downwards.
TTAGCCAAAATATAGGAGTAAAGTACATGATTTTAATGTTAGGATGATCAGTTAGACCACTGAGTTTACATATAGGGGTTTGTAGCTGACAACAGGTGGATCGAAGAGCCTGCACGCCATGTCAAGGCCACCGCTTTACACACATGTTGTGCAGGATTTGTTTAGCCAGTGCCTGCCGAATTTAAATGAATAAATAATTTATGAGCTATACTATATGGAACCCTTGATTTTTTATAGTAAAATCAGTGGTAATATTCACCTTTTACTGTACTGGTTCGCCCCCTTACTCTGTCTGAATAAGTTCCTTGCACAGATCAATAGTCTATGAGGGATGGGCAGAGTAAGGTCATTGATTTTATACACAAATCAATGGTAAGGTTAAGGTATAATATGTAAACATTTTCATTAGTCTTTGGTTGCAAAATTCAAAAGAAACTATTCCACACTAGCTGTACCCGCCCGCTTCGCCGGTCATAATATTGAGTTTTGATTGTATCATTGAAATGTGCAGCAACCTTTCAGTTTACATAGTATCCAATTTACAACAGCTGACGTTTTGTGTAGTTTACTATTGTACTCAATTATTTTTAATTTTGAAAGTTTTGCCTACCCACAATTTTATTCTATTTGTTTTTATTTAACAGCTGTTAACCAAATAAATCAATCAATTAATATAGCTTCACAAGAAATCAAAACATACAAATATAAACAGTTTAAAAAATTAACACGTGGTTTAATTTAATTTTGACATATTTAAAACTCACAGCTGATATTCTTTTTATATTTGACTTATTATACCTACATGCATCCTGCTATTTTATTAACATTGAAACTTTAGAAGTCCAAGGGATGGAGCCCTGAGGGATTAAAGAAACGGGAATAGGACAGAAACCTTCCCTGGGGTATATAGAACAACTTCCCCAAGTTTCATGGCGATCTGCTGGACGGTTTGGTAGCGCATAAAGGACAGACAAACATACATTGGATTTTATAGATATAGATAACATGAAAATGAAATTAATAAATAAAATAAATTTAATGCTATTACTTAATCAAACTTAATACTGTATTTGTGGAATAAGAAGGTCACTCCCTAGGTAATACAACCAGTTTGTAGTGGCCATCAAAACATTTGATTTAATATAAAAAAGAAACTGGAACAGTGGTACTTCAGTTTATATTTAAATAATTGCTACATATAATTAATGTAAAATAGCATGTTTTGAAAGACAATTGAACATGAAATAACAAATTATAAAATAAAAGTGACATTGAATAGTTTTAAAAAGTAAACAAAGCATGAAATACTAGATTTATTTACAATATCTAGGAATGAAATAGGTTATGACATAAGAAATCTTAGCGACATAAAAAATAATGTAGTTCTTATGAATATAACAAAATATATTAGATAAATAACAGTGCAAAAGAATAACTAAATATGTATATATATTTTTATATAATATTTAATTGATTGAATTAACTAATCAATGTTGTAAGAAAACAACAAATGTCACGTAAGATAAAATATTAAATTTTAAATCAATTTACTATACTTAAAAGTTGTTCCACATTATTTACTGTAAGAAGGTAAAGTTTAAGTTGTTTTAAAAAGGATTATTGAAGTTATATTATTAATATGTAATTAAACGATATTGTAAAAGCAAGGTGCATTATATGTGTAAAAGTGTTGAAAAGCAGTTAAATTTGCTTTTGGAACTTAAAATATTAAGCATCTAAAATTATATAACTTAACACCATGTACAGAAAAACCAGAACTTCTAACAAAAAACAATTTTAAAACTCTATAAATATACAGATTTCGAATTTGGCAAAATGTTGAAATTAACAAAAAGAGGTCAGCTAGGGGTGAATTGGGGACTTAAGGTGTTGATGGGAGGAAGGATTTTTGTAGAATGATTAACAGATATAGCGTGGTGACATACGCTAGTCCTATAAGAAAATGAAAAACCACTGCGTCGTGAGAACGGTTAGTGCAGTCGAGTACGTGAGCACGGTTACGCTGGGACTGGGACAAACGTAACATTTATGTTTACTCTTTTTCAAACATATAAACAGATTCCATAGTGATGCCTGTATTAAACTGTGAAGCTAAAAATTATCTTCAGTTTCTCGTAAACATTTTTATGGAAATATTTTGAATATGGTCAAAGCCCTGAAATTTCCTCAGAGGCAGCTCATCAACCAGTTCTCCAGTCTCGGAAGTGGAAACAAACTTTATTGTTGATCAGCAATTATAGAGATGTTTTGAAAGTTTAATGGATTAATTTAATATAGCCATTGTTTAGATTATTACTTTTATATTAATATTGTTATCTAGCTGAACCAGTTTATAAAATCACCCTGGGATAAAATCAATATTCTTTGTCCTTTGATAAGTTCCAATACAATATGCATGTTGCAATAAACTAACCAACCCCATTGGGCAAAAAGACATCACACCTCCACCAGGATATACCCTCTGAAATTCAGTTGAGTCCCACTCTCATCACCTACTGGCTCCTTTGTCTAATGCGGCTAACTAGTCAATATGTATTCTAATTAGTTATTTAACACCTGTAGCCTGACGTAGCATCTAATATGAATACACAACAGAATGTGTATTAAAATGTATAAAATATCTCTTGGTCAAACATTGTTAGAGAAAATGATTTTTATTAAAACATATTGCGTTTTTTTCAACATGATTTAAGTTGATAATTTTACCATCATAATAGATGATATTATAGTAGGAATATGATGTACAGTATGCATTTTTTGTAGCTTGCAAATTACTCGAGTTACTAAGATTAATGACTAATATTGACACAAGTCTCCTTCTTGATGCCATGGGAGAACAACTATGTATCTTTTATGATATGGCAAAGGCTTTTGACTTACTATTGCATGCTGTGCTTATAAAGAAATTACTGTCTAAGAAAATATTGGGTAAGCCACTAGACTGGATCTGTATATGTCTTTCCGATAGGACGGTAGTGAATATTCGTTACTCAAGTCAAGATGGGCTTAACAGGCATTGTCGTTCTTTAACTTCTCCATCAATAATTAACACAGGCGTACCACAAGGCTCGAAATTAGGCCCTGTATTGTTTTTACTGTATGTAAACGATTTGCTTTACTATATATCGGAGGGACAAGTCTGGCTTTTTGCTGATGATGTCAGTCACTTAGTACACAGTAGCGATAAAGTGACAATAATAAATAAAGCGCAAAATGGGCTTAGGAAGTGAGTTAATGGTGCAGTCAAAATAAACTTCTGGTAAAACTAAATCACTGCAGTTTTATAATCGTATACAGCATGATAGATCTCCTCTTCTACGTCATGAAGGATTGAGTATATCTCAATGATTTATCAGTTGACTCAACAATAAAATATCTGGGACTAACCATTAGCAAAGATCTGAGATGGAAGCAACACATAGAACAAACATCGGCAAGATTAACAGCTGTTTGTTAAATGATACACAGACTCCAATTTATTTTTGATAAGGAAGTTCTCCTGAAAGTGTATTATGGTTGCTTTCATAGTGTTATGAATTATGGTTTATTATTCTGGGTAACTATTTATTATTCTGGGTGAATGCGGTGGGGGATACTATTATTACATACGCATATTATTATTACAAAATATTTGGGGGGGGGGTTTATGATAAACACCTCACATATAAAATTACAAAACTGATAGTAATTAGAATGAAGTGGAGGCAAAAAAAATAAAAATATCAACAATTATTACGATTTCTATATTTTATTACTTAGCGAGTTAATGAGATTAAAATCATAATAAATAATAATAATAAAAGTGACTTATAACCCTATTTGTGACTTATAACCCTATATGATAAAGTTATTTGATTAATTAATATAGGTTTGCTTAAATGGTTGATATTAGGGGTAGTCAATATAACGGTAAAAGAATGATAATAAAGTTATGATTACGGTGAACAAATAAGATCCTTAACTGCCCTTTGGTCGAAGGACAACATCCACTCAGTCAGTACTCGTTTCAATACAGCAACACTGCCACTCTCTGCTACAATATAGGTTGAGGTATATTTCTATATATGTGATTTGCAATAAAAAAGAACTGCTTCCCTCTAACACAGTAAAGTTCTAGGTTTAGGTATATTGAAGCCGTATTTTACAGCTTTCGAGTGCCATGTTCATGAATACGTTTGTAAAATGAGCTGTCTTTACTATTTTGTATGTATATAAGAAGGACTTTGACGTATAGTTTTTTTCACCGTAAGGACTGAGAAATTGGAATATAAAAGTTCTGTGGGGTATCACTGACTTTTTCCTAATACTATTATAAGAATGGCTCTCTGTGTGACAGCAAGTGGCTCTAATACATTACTGGAGGCTCCTCCCCACGCCGTAATACCATACTGCAGTAAAGATTGCATGTAAGCATAGTACACAGTCCTAATCTGACCCACGGTCAAAACCTGTCTAAGCTGTGTAAAGGCATAAATGAGCTTTCTTAGTCACTGTTTCACATACCGAACGTGTGGAAGCCAACTAAGTTTATGATCAAAAATGGCTCCTAAATATTTATACTATTCCACAGCCCGCAGACAGCGGGTCAGCACAGGAATGCATTCTCAGGATCTGAGGACCTGGGCCTAGATCGGTACGAATGTAGATTGGAAGGCATTACGTTTTTTCTACATTAGTGAGTTATGGTCAAACCTCAACCTAATCTTCGACAAATCCTCGGAAGCCCTTTCATATGAGTCTTCCCATGTGCGGCCAGAAGTGATTACTGCTGCATCATCTGCAAATAGTATTAATTTACTTTGCATGTTAATTTTTGATATATTGTTAATATAGATTAGGAACAGAACAGGGCACAACGTACTTCCTTGGATTACTCCATAATTTACCTGTATTGGCTCGCTTTGCATTCCATTAATTGTTACTATTTGAAAACCATTATTCAGATAGCTGGAAACCATTTCAATGAATTACCTATAATTCCAATAAAGTTCAATTTTGAAAGTAATTTTGCTCTATCAACGGAATCAAACGCTTTAGCAATGTCTAAATTATTTTATTTTTATTTCCAAGTTCTGAAATAATTAATGTAGATAGATCGTATAGTGTCAGAAGTATTTTTCTTTACAACTTGTAAAGCCATACTGTTGGTTTAGTTATAATTTTTTCTTGTTCAAGGTATAGTGTTAATTGATTTTTCACACACTTCTCAAAGATTTTAGACATCACTGATAGCAAAATACAGGCCTGAAATTTGACATTTCCGATTTTGACCCAGATTAAAAAATTGGTATTACTTTGGACATTTTTAAGGCATTCTGAAACTGATAGTGTTTTATACTTAAATTGATATGTGTAAGAGAGGTTCAGCCAGACTCGCTATGTTGTTCTTAACAATCAGTGTTGGTATGTCATCAATACCAGGTGCAGACCTCCCTCTCAGGCTATTAACTACGAGTAAAAGTTCATTATAAGTAACAGGCCGAAGGACAAAGAGGGTGTTTACGGCGTGGTCAGAGTCCTACACCTCTGCAGCCCCCTCAAGACTGAGAGCACCCATGAGCCGCTCTCCAACAGAGGCAAAATAATTATTGAAAGATTTACTTATTTGTTTAATTTTTTATCAGGAGTGACAGCATCGCTGTGATCGATGTAGGCCTCCACTGGGAAACTAATACAGCCCGCCGGCCGACCTACTACCTCATTGACAACTCCCCAGAATTTGGCTGAATTACCTGAAACTTCGTTAATTCTATTTTTTATAGTACATGTATTTTAGTTGCTTTATAAGTGAATATAACATATTTCTGTATATAATAAACCTATTTTTCAGGTTTACATTGAAAGGTTGGTTTGTCAGTTGTTTACTCATTTTGTCTCTAATACGAATTGACTTTATGATTCCTTTTGTGATCCATGGCTTTATTTTAATATATTTTGCTTTATGTGTCTTCAATTCAGTATTTGATGTTAAGGTGTGTTTTAAAGTGTTCATAAATTTCGTTATCATTAGATTAACATCGCTTTCATTTAAAATACTATTCCAGTTGATTTGCTCTAATTCTGTGCTTACAGCATCATAATTAATCTCTTTATAAAGAAATTTTTCTGGTTATACCACATTTAGCCGTTACTATTTCTTATGATCTGTAATAAAACTGAATAGTGATTCTAAAACAACAGAAGTGGCATAAGTAATCGTATTTTTTTGTAATTTAACAAAAGGGTGATCAGGGCACTGTTACACGCTGGGTGAGTCACTAAATAGTTCTCCTGATATGAATGAAGCAAAACATTTAAAGTGTCACAGTTCATATCTCCTGCTATTATACATACGCTATTGTTTTGAATCAAGTCAATGCAATATCGGTCAATAGCGTTGACAAAACGTGGGAGGTCAGAATTAGGGCTACGGTAAACAGCAAGCAGTCGGCAAGGCAGGCCGGCCCAAACAAAGTTCACTGATAAGGAAGTGGCCACTCCCCCAAGGCACAGCTCACTACACGACGAATTGAGAGAACTATCAATATAAACTACAACCCCGTCATTATTATTTAAGTTGTTATATGATCGAAACAATGTAACCTTCAATATGAATGGTTCACTGAGATCGTTTAGCCAAGCCTCCATTAGTAAAATACACCTACATTTTTGCTTGCAATTTTCTAAAACTACAAAAAATTCATCAATGTTTTTCTTATAACTCCAAATATTTTGGCGAATAACAGTGAATGAAAATGGATTATTATTACTAGGTCTTACAAAACTATCTATATTTTTAATAAGTTAATCCTACAAACTAAACAATTCACAATCTGCTATTAATAAGTATCATCATCGTCAGAAAACATTTATTTTAAACATAAAACCAACTTCCCCTTGCGTGAAAGAAAATTATATATTCAGAACTTAAACGTTAATTGTGAAAAAAATAAAAAAAATAAACAAAACACCCCGAACAAATGTACCGCATACTAAAACAAGAAATAATAAGAATGGTATGGATCCTCACTATATTTAGTTTTTATAACTTTATAAATACGTACAACCCAACCTAACACTATATTTATACATCTTTTCTTAAGTTCTTAAGTTATAATCTTAAGTTATATTCCATTTAGTGCTTTTTATTTTACTTCTCATAATGATAAATTAAGATTGAGATCACATTCACTAAAATCTTTATATACACTATTTCTGAAGTTAAACATTGTATTAATTACATTTAAAAGTTTTATCAAAACAACTAATAAGATGAATAAACGAATAAAAATAATTAAATAAATAACCTTTATCTCAATTGGAATATATACATATATGCAGAAAGTTTGAAAGATTTGATAAATTCTGTTATTGACAAGCTTATTATTTATTGCAATTATTATTTGTAAGATTACATCATACTCACAGTTTGTCCTTTACTGTGAATAAAAAGAAAAGAAAAATAAATCAACAGAACAAATGTAAATATACTGAAGTAGAAAACCCCAATTATTAAGAATGTTATAGATCCTCACTATCTTAAACTATTATAACAGTAAAATAAAAGCCAATATACGTTATCACATACAACCTAACCTAACATAATTATGTATATTTCAGTTCTAATGTAATATCTTTATTTCACTCCTTTACCTATTCAAATAAGCAATAAAAATGATACAAATTGAAATCTGCCTATTCTACAATCTGATAAACTATAGTACTATCTTGAAATGATGTATAAATAAAAAAATATAAATAAACATTGATTAATTAAATTAATAAATAAGTATTAATTTTGAAATTTAAAGAAAATTAAACTAAACTAAAAAAAATAACCATTCATTAAATTGTTGGAATAACTAGTAATTTACAAGTAGGTACGCTATATATTATTAGGCTGCGTCTTCTCCCTCTAGGAGTCCATGTGGCTGCTATTCCCTCGGGACACGAATTATCGCCGGGTCGTCGCCACTCTGGTCCATTGGGTCATGATACTGGCTGTCCAGGTTCTTCGCTTAGCGGAGATCCATGACCCTGAAGGGTTTGCTGGAGATGGTTTTCTTAGCCATTACCCTGCAGTCGTTGGTCCATACTGATGCCAGCTTACCGGCTTTCACTAACTTGCGAGCTGCATTAAAGACATCAGGCGTGTCCTAAGTCAGATGCTCATTTATATAAATGCTATAACTCGGGAACCCGGCGTTGAGCTCACTAGCTGAAAGTGACCTGGGCTGTCGTCTGGCGGTGATCCACTGCATCCTGGTTGCCCTTGACACAAAGTTGACTACAATTTAGTGAGGTCGGGAGTTGTCATTAGTACCCGTGAGCCTATGAGCCGCTGACACATCGCTGTGGAAAAAATCGAGCTAGCGATAGATTCTAAAATTACGATGGACTCTTTTACAGTTAAGGGTACCCCAGTTATTAGAATGTTATTTTTACGGTACGTGAGTGTTGTTATAGATCAGAGACAGCACGCTTCAAAACCTTAACCTCTCTGGATAGTTGAACATTTTCTGTTTTTAGCTTCTCAACGTCAATCTCATTTTTAATCAAGACTTTAAGTTCGTCACACTGATGCTTTAGGCCACTTACGTCTTTCACAATATTATTAATATCCGACTGCATCTGGTTGAGTTTGACAGTCTCTTGGTCCCAGCACTCGTTGATTTCCTTGCGGAAGGAAGCAATAGCCTCAAGAACTGCATTGTCCGGATCTCGTTGACTAGCTCGACTCCCAGAGCTGGAGCACTCAGTAGCACAGTCCTCACATCTTCAGTTATTCCGCGTAGCTTCACGGAATCGCCGTATCAAGATTGGTGAAACAAACTAGAGCAGTCTTTACATTTCAAGGCTTCCTTTGGTGAAATAGTTGTCGGACATTGTAAGCACTAAAATAATAAAACAGGGCAGATTAATAAAGTTCGAACTATACAGAACTAACAATTGGTTGAATACTTAAATCAATAAATTCAAACACTATTAACGCCGCACTTGAAACACGTTATTGCACGCACGGTGAAGCGATCAAAGACAAGTTATACTGGCAGGAGCGTTGACTGACGATGTGGACTTATATACTGACTGATAAGAACTGAAATTATCAGACTGAAACTAAAATTAATGCATTCACTGGTAAAGGTTATATTATTTTTGATACAAACAGACTAATTAAAGTCTATGATTTGGCTAAGTACATTGCAATTTGAGAAGATAAACGTTAAGTCCCTTCTCTTATTAGATGACACAATAACTATTTTTACAATAACGTTATGTTACATAATTTATGAACCAAGCTAGTTTTAGAAAATTCCTTTTCGTTTCACTAATCAGAACTAACAGTATTAGCGAAAAAAATCAAATATCGAACTCCTATGCTATACGAATTTAACCATTGAGACTAGAAAAAGGAGGTGGATTTTTTTTTGTTGGCTTTAGGCTGACATACATTGGTTTACAAGACAAACGAATGTTCAAGTTCAAGGACATTCAATTCCCATTCAAAAACAGAGGAATGCCAAGAGCCAAGATTGCCAAGTTAAATGTTTGTGTTTCGTTTGTTTATTCGTAACATAACCTATTTTACGAATTGTATTTGTTTACTCATCTAATTAAAGTGTTGTGAAATTTCATTTTATATTGCTTGTAAACTATTTTTAAATATGATGAATAAATCTGATCTATGTTAAAGAATGGCGTAGAATAAATGAGTAGTTAAGAGGTAAACAAAAAATAAGTCAATTTTAGGTTAAGAATAATGTTATTTTTATATTATTGAAGTAAGCATAATGTTCGAAATTGATGGATTTGATGTAAATCTTATTGCTATAAGATCAAGCTATAGGTTTCTAACTGAATTCAAATAAATCAAATTCCTTTTACAAAACTAGCCTAATATACCTATTACAAAGAGGCATTACAAAAACCCAACAATTTAAATTCACATGCAACATAAATAAGTGGGCAGAACCAGTTAACCCAATGAATGCCACATCCGATTAGTTTGGACATCTAAAGCGGACCTCTGGCAACTTTGAGATGTATCAATATGGGAGGTTTCTCAAATTGGAGAAATGTGTGATATTGCATGAGAACAGAAAAACATTCGAAAGGGTGATAAAATAAACTAAATAATGTCACAAGTAATAAGAAAAAAAAGATGACTAAAAAGTTGATAACCCAGTTTTACGAACATGTTATTTGTAAGACAAAAAGTGTATACACTTAAACAGTCTTCCACACTTGATTACTGTATTATTTATTAAAAGTACAATAACACAACATAAAATAATATTTTTGCTTTGGTTTAGGCATAGTTGTGTCAAAGAGTAACGTAGGCCGGTGTTGGTTTTTGTCCACCAGCTGCACCACTGTTATATGTGTAAGTGTAGCGTTTAACTACCTGTAGCATCATTGTCTATTCATTTACCGATGAAAAATAGCAACAAATTATTGTAGCTTCTAGCGATTTTACTAAATTGCGCAAGTTTGTATGTTCCTTGCATGAGAGCGTGAGATAATAACAAAGACTGATTTATGTTAATTAGCTTGTTATTAACAATAAATCAGTTATGTTTGAAAATGGCTTCAGATTGTAGAGCCGAAATATAACATTAAAAAAACTACTAATTAACATAAATCAGTAATGAATACCATCACAAAAAATACATACTGTTAAGAATTGAAAATAATAACAAAGAGATTGATTTTTCATAGGTGTAATAGGTATGACTCTCTTGGGTTTAAGTCAATTTTTAAGATTCAACCTCAAGTAAAGAGCATGTAAGGTTTTTTGAAGATTTTTTTGCAAATTTATTTTAGACTTTTTAAAGCACTTAAATATAACTTTACATTGAGCACTAGTAAAAGTTGTTAACATAAAAATGGAGTTACAATCAAAACAATGGTTTTTGTATTTAAACTAATTACTTGACAGCAATACAGTAGTTTAATGAAGCATACTCTGTAATTTGTCGGAGTTTTACTTTATTTATGTACTACTGGCACTGGAAGTTTAAAATGTGTTAGAAACACTAGTTTAGAAAAAATTGGATTTACTTTAGAAAATAAAATGATTTAAAAAATGATTAAATAAAAAATTGTAGGACTATTCTGAAGACATTAAAAAAAAATTTGTAGAACAAAAATTGACTAGGTTTTGATTGCCTATGCCTTTACGTTTACAAGTTAATAAAATGAAAGGTTAAAAAAATTATAGGTTATTAAACATTTTTTTTTTTAATAAAAAAGTTAAAATTAGAAAATTAATCACATTTTTTGGAAAAAATTGAATTGGTAAAAATACCTTCATCTTTGTGTAGAGGAGCACTTGTGAATTGATTGGAATAAGTATTTTAATAATTTACACACAGATTTACCTCAGATTATGTATGTAAGTATGAGTAAATGGCACATACACAATAAATGGGCCATATATATGTAAACGAAGGGTAAAATAAATAATTTAGAGGGAAAACATAAAATGGCATTAAAAAACTGTGTAAAGATACACGCTATTCTATTGTATACAATCAGGGTTTTCATTTATACTATTAATATAATAATAAAGTATTAAAAATAAATAAAAACAAATTGTATCATGTTTATAGGCCTATGTATTTACATATAATTTTTATGTTGCTATTTGCTCTTAAAGGGTATGTCTTCCTTAAGGGTATTTTAGGATAATAAGTGGCAATATAATCATATAAACTTCTAAATAGTGACAATTGATTATGTATACTAGTAAAATAATTCATACCAAAAATAATTTGATTCCTTATTTTATTATGACAGGTTTATTGAACTTTGACGAGTTTATTATGAGGTCACAGAATATAGACAGACCCCTCATCATCTTTCTATATTCTATGATGAGGTGTTGAACTTTGTAATGAGTCGTCAATTTTGTAATGAATAACAAATGACATCTAATAAATTGTGAATGCACAAAAAAGCTGGTAAATATTTTTTCTTTCTTTTGGATACGAATGGGTAGTTTTTAAGAACTAAGGGTAATAAAGTAATGAAATTTAATAAATTATATTTAATAATCATATTGACCCTGGATTGGAATATGATTATTATAATTTTTTCTCAATTATAAATTATATTTGTAAGCAATTTAATGAACACATGTGAACAAGTTCATATCATTAATATTGTAAATCTGGGATTTTACATTTTTCGTACAGGGGTAGATTTTACTCCCAAAAAGCAGTAAAAAAAAGCACACATCAAAAGACAGTATAACAAAGTGGAGGGTCATTTGAACTTGTAGCAAATTTTCAGGAAAATCCATTAAATCTGAAAAAATTGGGAGCTTTAATCCTATTTTCGCCTTTAGTGACTGGACTATAGGTCGACCGTTTGGAAAATAACCTTCTGTCGCCTGAGTCAACTAAGGGTAAATGAGTCCTGCCAATGAAAGGTTTGTTTGTAAGTGGTCGACGTGCAGTGGTAGTAACCTACAAGCCCTCCCATACACGTGCAGTGGTAGTAACTCACCCGCTCTCCCATACACGTACAGTGGTAGTAACCCACCCGCCCTCCCATACACGTGCAGCGGTACCCTATAAAAACTTAGTTTTGAAACATCCCTCTATCTGGTCCATTCCATGTATTTATCTATCTGGCCTGAAATTTATTGTAAAATAGCACATTAATGCACAATTATATTTCAGTAAAATTTCCATGCAGTGCCGTGCATTTTTTAATGTACAAAGAGATTTAAATTCTGTAAATTACTTAAAGCCTAATAAAACCTTTTTCATGACAATGTTAACAGCAAATCTCTATTTAAATGTTAGTCAAATATAAAGGATCTACAAATTTTGTCCAGTCAACTTGTATAAGATATCGATTATTTTTGGTTTCTCCTTACTTTTTCTGTATTTGTTGAAATCGTAATATAATATGTTTTAATAGTAACAAAATATTATTTTAAGACATGAATTATTTTCAATCAGCATTAAACTTGTATTTATTTTTCTTATCTCTGTGTCTTCATTTATTATAGATATTTTGACAACTTTGAACGCAGTCCTGTAACTGTGCTCATTCATTGAAAAAATTATTGAACACTCCTTAGCCTAAACATGTAGTTTTGAGGCTTGTAAGTTACCTGATTTCTATGGTTGGGTATTCAATGTAAACTTACATTTAACTCATGTTCAACGGTCCAATCAGCTGTGTGCCTTTGCAAAGCAAAGATCTTTGAGTAATGACAAAACCTTCGTAATTTAGAGTAATTTCATTAAAGGATATTTGGTGTGATTTTTTTGCCCAGATGTATGTTGAAAGTTATATGTGGAGGTTCTTGGGCAAGCCCAATCAAATATTTCATGATTTACAGTTAAATTAAATTGGCATCTGTAACGTTACATAAATTAAGATTAAAAGTCTGTATGATTTTTTTTTATTTTTTTGTTCAATATATTCCTGTTGTTCAGGTGTACCAGAATTCGTCTTGAAGCTCTGCAGACATCGTAAACACATCCTCTTGTTTATGAGATGTTTTCTGCAAAGAAGGTAAGCTTGGCATAAATTAGTTTTGTTTATAATTTTTATCTGCAACTTAAGACGTAATTAATTTTTTAAGTTTGTCGGCATAGTTGCTGTGGTAATTTGCCATAAGCATTGTGAAATCCTTGAATAAACCATTTGCCGTGCTAATGGTTAAAATCTCCCATATAGCTAGCATCCGCAAAATTAGGAACGATAGGAATGTAACTGTTTTCAATTACATTTTATAATTTTTTTTATAATTTACATTTAGTTAATTATAAAATATGTAAAGCAATTAATTTAAAAAATCGAATCAAGAATTATGCAAATTTAGGTGGTTATATTTATACTAGCAATAATATTGCAGCTGTCAAATTGATGAGAAACAATTGTATGAAGGACGAAATACTGAAACCAACAGTTCATTTCCCTCATATTGTTACTAGCTGTATACTTGCTTAGCTAAAGGAAACAGGTCACCTTTGATTTATTTCTTTTATTTAAAACCCTCTTAACTTAAGAGTGCTGTAGTTGCTTTAGATTTATATATTTTATAATACTAAAAAGCAAACTGATTTAAAAACATCTTTAATTTTTTACTGGCAAACAGTGGAGATTACTTGATTATTGAGTTTCAGTTAACACTCATTATCATTATTGACTACTGTTATCAATTATTATTATACAATACCTAATTACATATGGGAAAAGACGTGATTCAAGAAACTCTAATAACTTATTGAACCTATAATAAAACTCAACATTAAAAGTTCCTCTTAGTATAAAATGTTGGAACCAGTTACCTCGATAACAACAATTTTATTCGATTTGTAAGACGGCAAAAAACCTTTATAGCCAAGAATCTCTATATTACGAGTTTGAATAAAACCTCTATATGACAATGTTGACACATGAAAGCTTTATTTCTTTTCACTATTAACTTAGTGGCGTTTTATACAGTTTATACTTAGCTCAATTTAATTAATTTTGTGTTTGTAAAGTGCTGCCAGAGTGACTGATTTACAGAAAATATGAGTGAATGCCGCATCAGAGATGTATAAGTATATTCATGTGTAATACTGCCCATACATTTTCTACATGATCACTTTCTTACTTGCTACTATTTATATACCTGTGTACAAAGTAAGTCAACTTGTAGGCTTAAAATGTTCAAAATACTAATCACTTTTGCTATTTTACAATTGTTGGAAGTGAATTACTGAATGATTTGTATGATTGTATTTTTCACCATGAGTCATTCTGTGTGCATTACAGATTTGTTAAAGTTTAATGCTCAGTAGAATATAAAATGGTTTCATTCAATTCAGTGTAGATACTTTACACCATGAAAAAACTTGTTACATATGAAAACGAAACTCTTAAAAGAATTTTCTACCAATTAAGCCCCACCATCACTAATGAAGCATTGTAATTTATCTCTATTACAAGAGCAAGAGGGTTCTGCTCTGATTACAGGCGTCGGGAGAGACAGAAATAATGAGTATAAGTACTGTGAAAAAGACAGAGATAATCTGCAGATAGTGCTCTCTTATACTGACTTTGAAATAGACGTCCTGCATGACATATCGGCCACTGATGTTTTCGGCCACTGAAGTACCAAGCTGAATTTTTAATGTATGTTCTATTAAAGTTTTTTTTTTTTTTTTTTTTATTTTTTTTATTTATTTATTTATTTTTTTTTTTGCTACCACAATCACTTTGATAACAGAACATTTTTTTAAATCCGATTCACATTCATGGTAGGTATTGAATGAGGCCCCACTGTATTTTTATGGTTTATTTTAACCAATGTAATAATAAACAGTATTTTGCATGCGGTAAATAAAATTTTTTTTTGCTTGCGTGGTGGCTGAGGGATTAAGGCTGTTTGGTCCAAAAATGTTGAATTTTTCGATTTCAATGTCTTTATATCAGCTATTAAACACCTCTCAAGTAGTTCTTTCATTAAAATTATGTTTATAATTGTAAATACATCACCTCAAAAATGTGAATTTGGGCTTTCTTGGTACATACCCATTTAAGAAACTATTTTCCTGATTATTACCCAATTTAAAAATCAAACCCTCACAGAACTGGTCGTGCTCATCAGTTATTTTAAATTACATAATTTTACTACAAATTAGCCAATTCGATTTTAAATAATTAATGTTATAAGTTTGTTTTTATTTTATTACGACAAGAAGTACAACGTTGTGTTTGGTAGCTTATGCTTTTTAATATCACCCAATTTACAAAATTGATTAACTTAATATACTCAACTGGGGTATGTACTTTTACCCGCATGTTATGTTATAATCCAATCATTACGCACACTTACAGCGAGACTCAGCACCCACAGGATCATGCTTCAACGACTTCCTGCAATTATATAGACGGTGAGGGGTCGAGTATCTTTCTTGCAGTCAGACGTACAGCCAGCACTGAGAGCAGAATTCCCTAATGCCGGCCGAAAATGTATGGCTTCGGACTGCAGAGTCCAAGACATAAATTTTCCACTTTTACTTAAACAGCTCAGTGGCTAAGACTTTAGATTGTTAAGTCAAGGTTTGAATCCCATCTCAGCTGATACTTTACTCATTGAATTAAGTTCATATACAAGCATATGAGCCATGTGAACTAGTAGTCAAGTTTTATCCAACAAAAAGTATAATCATCTGTTAGGTAAATTTTGATTTACTATTCAATTTTTAAAATTTTCAAACATAACCAATAAAATAATCTTTTTACACAGCTTCTTGCCAGCATTGTTGCATCATCAGGCACCACGTAAATCTTAAAGGCGAAAGGCCTAGTAAAAAGTTCATTTTATTGCTAATGTTTGAAAATTTAATAAATAATTAAATTATATTTTAAAATAGTAAGTAGTTCATCTTGTTTTTAGGCTTACAAAATATTTGTATTAACTCTCAAAATGGCAACGTGTGCACTGTTTTTGTGTGTATGTTGTGACAGATATCCCCACTATTCGCATGGCTGCAAACAACTATTATTGTAGTACACTACTTTTAAGCTACAACGTTTTTGGTATCTATGTAATACTTATTAGTTGCCAACCACAGTGATATGCATCGAACATTGATTAGTTGAGTTTTTATATTGAGTATGATATAGTGAAAGTTGCTAATGTCAAAGACATTCTCACCGTCTTGAGTCGTAGCTTTGTTTACTACAGTAAATACTTTGTTTATTATTGAATGATATCATTTAGAGTGTTCTCAAGTGTTTTCTAGGTAGTTGTTCAAGTGCTGTGTAGTTATAATTATATGCACTATTAGTGAACAATTGGGTGTTGATATAAATTAGGCCTAACGAAGTAATGCATTTTATTGGTAGTTGCGTTCCTATTTTATTTATAACTATCTATTTTTCTTATTATTTCAACAAATATATTTATTTGATAAAGTGTTTTTATCAAAAGTTTAGTATATAATTCTGTATTGTGTATAGTAGAAAATGTTCAGACAATTTTGGAATACCACTGTTTCCAAGGTAACAAATGTTCAGGTTGACAACTGTACCAGGTAACAAATGTTGTATTTTTGAAATTATAAATTTCTAGCAAATTTATTTATGTTATATTTCAGTTTTCTGAAACTAGATAAAATTTAGAATATTCTGCTACATCACATTTCTTATTTAACTATCACAACATTGTTACCAAGAGGTATCCCCTTCTTTTTGTGATTTCAGAAAATAAATTTATAAATTTACATAAGTTACAGCCTACTTCATTGTGATTGTAATGATACTAAATATAAGTAGGTTTATAGGAAATGACTATTTCTTATAAATTTTATAACAAAAACTTGCAAACTAGCAATAAATCGCCAGCCATTCTGCCAGTTCGAGGGTTAACCCTAGATCTTGATCATCAGGTGAACTATTTTGATCTTCCAACTGCTAGGTCCTTTTTTCAGAGCTTCGCAAGCTTTTTTTGTAAAAAATCATAAAAATACTAAATATGCTCCAAATGTAAGTTTTATCATTTTGTTTTTCTTCTCAAGAACTATACATTCCCATACTACCATCAAAAGTTACATAACAAATTAGTAAATAAATAAATAAAAATTTGAATATATTGTAAGTAAATTAACAATTATAACCCTCCTTAGGAGCACTAAAAAATTTTGTAACTAATTCCAAGATAGCCAAATTGTTTATTATTTAGTGCACTATAGTAAAATGTTGTTACACTTTAGATATAGAACTAGATTTTTTTGAAAGTTTTGTTTACATAAAACGTGAAAATGAAAAAAAATGTGCAAAGTTGCAGTATGATCAGTGTAGGTAATCAAATAGTACAAGTAAAAATTTAAAAAAATCAACATTGAATAGACAAGAAAAAGTAGTTTAGGAAAAAAGTCATACTGTACCCATAAACGAAATTTTTAAATTTTTAGTTTATTTGGGAAAATAAATATGTTACCACGAAAACAAAAAATATCTGTGAAAAATTACATAACAATCTAAAAATAAGGGGTATGTATAATTTTTTGCTATATGTACTTTATTAATACAATCTATTAGCTACAAGAAAATGTAAAATATATGAAAATATTCCAAAAAGTATAAAATTATAACACCATAAGTAGCGTGTGCAAATTGTGTAAATGGCACTTTCAAAATTGTGCATATTGTAAACATTATAAAAAATGTAAAATAATTTTTGGGAATTTGTATAACATTAACACTTGATAGAACACATATTTATGAATGAATAGATATATATAAGAATTGTTGAATTACAGCCAAAAATAAAGTTTGAACAACAACATTTATGAACAGCTTCAATTATGCCGCTCTTCACTATATTAGGTCGGTCGCAAAAAAAAGGTAAACAACATTTGTTGTAAAATACCCAAAACATTGTAATTTGTTTTCTTGGATAGAGCTTTTCATTCTCTGCAGACTGACATTTACCACGCCTAAATCTGTCTTCTGGTTATTCTTCAGTCATGCGACTAACATCGGCCATTTTTCCTGCTCCCAACCTCCCGCCAGGCGTGAATTGAGCGTAAATTTCTTGTTGCACGTTTTATTTTTATTCCCTACGTTTATAAAATTGCATGAAAAAATTATTAAAAATCTGAAATGTATAGAACAGAACATTCTGCGTCGATTGGTACCAACTTCGTAATTGATTGCTTGATTATAAACATGTTTTATTGATTTTAAGTGAACAGCATAAATTACAGTATGCCGCTCCTCTCTTTTAAAAGCGACTTAGTGAACCACTTAAATTATGTTGCTCCTCACGATCCAAGGTTTAAACCAGATATGATATGAATTATTTTTTACTAAACAGTTAAGCCTAATTTTGAATGATACGATTATTGCGTAAGGATTGGCCTTGAATGTTGCTTAAGTTAGGTCTGCACTTTGATTTTAACATGAATCTTGATATTATTAATTGTTTATAAAAATGTAAAGTTAGATTAAATTAGCCTAGGTCAAAAATGTTTTTAAGAGTCAAATGTTACTATATTCCCATACTGATTGTCCAATTAGACATTCGTGTTCAGAGCAAAAAAAAACTACATAGACCTAATTAACATTGTTTTATATGGGAAAAACTATCACCCAAATGTAAATAGGCCTTTAGAATTGAATAACTTAATAGTACCATCAATGTATGTAAATTTATTTCTAGGCTCGACAAAAAAGATCTAGTAGAGAGCAATACCACACTTTTATATATGGCGTGCATTGTAGACATACATAAAATCTTGATTACATAAATTAAATACAAACGTATATAACACCAGACATAATTTTTCTACATATAGGCCTAAGCCTACAGACTAATTTTTGTAAACCCCTCATTTTTCTGAGAATACTCAATTAACCCACATCCAGAGTTAACTAGAGACTGTCAAGGATGTGTAATATTTATTGGTTGTGAGTGTAATTGTTTTTGAAGATAACGACCAACACAAATAAATTAAGCTAGTATGTGCCAATTTTATTTATTCATATATTTAAGTCTCCTGTTAGCAGAATGAAAATTATATAACGCAACTTGACATGAAAAAGTGGTTGTTTTTAGAAATGTAAAATATAGGCCTTACTGTGTCCTTTAGTCAAAGAGCTAATTTAAAATCAATCAAGTACGGCCTATATTTTACGTTTCTAAAAACAATTCATAATTTTATGTCATAGAAAAAAATGTTAACAATTTTTGAAATGCCTTTTATAAAATATTTTGATTGCATGCAGATTTCACAAGGATTTAATAGCCAACTAAACCGACTAACGTATAAATATAAAATAATGTATATTATTGCTGTACATATGGCCAGTAGGCAGAAAGTGGTCTAAAGTAATTGTTTACCATCGACTTCATGTAACATCATTCAACTTAATTACCCCGAAACTTGAGTAATCCATCTGGATTTAACAAGAAGTGCTTGATGCAAACAGGTATTTTAATCTCTATTTTATTAAACTACAGATCTCTGTAACTAGCTCATGTCAATGTTATGTGTAAAATTAAATTTTGGAGATTTGTCTGGAAGCCATTATTGTGTGTTCTAGGCTCTGATATTTGGGTCGGCTATTGGCCCAATGAATTATTATTTTGAGACTAGAATTTTTACTGTGTTACATTTTCATTTTAAGGTATATAATTGAGAAAACATTTGTTTTTATAGTAATAATTTGTTATATTATCAAGATGTTAGTAGGACTAACACAAAGTGAATTAATAATATTTGTGATTCAGAACATTTTGTTTATCTCATTAAAATTAAATAGTAGTGTTTTGAACTCACAAACAAGTAATTTAACATAAGGGAGCAAAATTGCCATTCACGGTTCATCCCATTTCTTCCATTCCATGCCATCCGGTGGTTTTATTTCTACTTTATTTTCGCCAACTTCATTCCAGTTTGTGCTGAGAACCGTACCTCCACTCTCCAAAAAAGATTTATTCATAGCCTTTTTTACTTCATCACTTCCTTCTGTATAGATCTTCTGAAAGAGTTCATTCAATGCTGCTTCTCCCTGAGCAGCATCATCCTTTAGCTCGGATTCTACTAATTTGTCCCAGTTAGTATTAGTTTTTGGCTGCAATGACATGTTCTCAGAGGCTTTTGCTGCTTCCAAATTAGTCCATAAGTCTTCATTCAGTTTCTTCAGCTTCAGCTCAATTTTGGTTTGTTTAACACGATGAGTGCATTTTGAAGGAACAATAGCCTTTGCCAAATGTATATCAAATATTTCATTTGAGGGAAGATCAATCTTAATGTACCTTTCTTCATATGCAACTTTGACTTCATGTTCATTGACATTCTTAATCAAAACATTGACCGTAACGAAAGTATCAGTTTGGTACCAATCGTACTTCAATTTTGGTGTGGCCGATTTACAGGATTCATTGTCACTATCTTTGCTGTCACCCATTATTCTCAATATGAACAATTTTCCTTCAATAAAGAATAAGTATTTTACAAATGTGTTTATTAGTTTGAATCAGCCTAGGCTTTGTAACAGAAATAGAACCTAACCTTAAATAAATAATGCTCTGCCAAAACAATTGTATTTTGATAAATAGAGTTGAATATTATTGTATAAACTAATGCAGTCTAATAAAACAATTACTTCAAACGAAAATCCAGTTTCATATTATTTTGAAGCATATCGTATGAGTAGGGCCTTTATGGAATCAGGCACAGACAGATGAAGTATATCTGATCTGATAGTACAACAATCAATAAAACAACACTCTCACAAACAAAATAAATACAAAATGAAAAACAATCAACTGTTAAATTATTGAATAATATGGTAGTTTAAAAGTAAAGTTAATTTTGTTAATAAGAGCAGACGGCTATTCATTCATCACTGTGTTTTCTGTAGTTTTCCAATGAATCTTATATTAGACATTTAGACCTTAGAGTAGTAAATAAATATACTACCTCTCTGCCTTCTAAATTTCTCTCGAATTTTTTCTCAGGTATGAAACATTTATAATAGCATGTATAACACACAATCAGTATATACCATTGATAATATTAAAAATCAGCGTGTAAACTATTTTATGACCGTTATGAAACTAAAAGCGGTCTGTATTGGTAAATTATTCCTACCACTATAATCTTTGGTCCTACCGTACAGACTAAATCATTGAACGGTAGATGAAGTTACCTTATGCTATCCGTGCTATTCTCTGTCTTGTCTCTGATGATTGTTGATGACGGTCTGTACAGAGTCTGTTGTGCTAAATAATAACTGGGCCTGAGTAATAGATTTAAGTATTGAATGTTACTTCATGGCCATTGGCCTAAGAGGACTCGTTGATTGGAGATTTTACAGCCATGTAACGAAGCGAGAAACTTTGATTTGTTGATTGATAATGGCATCTAGCCAATATATGAGTATGCGTTTTCATACTACTCATGATATGCATCTGAATAGGCTAGGGAAACAGTTTATCTATGATGAATTGTAAACTGTATTGGTAAATTTATTTGTAGGCCTAGTGAAGAATTGTCTCAGTCTCAATCTATAGCTCTTAAGTATAAGTCTTTTTTAGAAGTATAAATATGCCTAATTTACATGGATAGGCTTCCACGGTCGTCACTATCACTAACAAATTCTAGGTCGTCAGAGGTCGACCGCGTCACTGGGCTATGTACAAACATTGCCGACATTTCGGCCACATTACAGTAAGCCATCCTCGGGGTGAGACGATGTTCTATATCATCATTTTTAGTGCACCTGATATGTTCTTTTATTCTAGATGAGACTGTTTCAACATATATTAAGATTTTAAAAAAGCAGTTACAAATGTGAAATTTTACCTGTCTTCGTGAAGATTTTAAATTAAAAAAACTATCTTCTTACATACAGCCTTAAATATTTAAATTTAATTCGCTTGTATAGTGAGCCCTTAAAAACATGAAATGCTGTCATATTCTTACATTCCTATATATGAGACGCCGGCACAACGTTGTGCGTATTTTAAGGATAAGGATAATATGAATGATTATACGACTTTAGGATGATTGTAGTTTTGTTACTGAGTTCAACTGTTCCTTAGAAAGGGCCATTTATTAATAGCCCAATAGCCAGGGCAACAAGGGACCTACAATTTTAAGTGGATTCCGAACCACGTAGTATTGGTCTGATTTTCAGCTAATTGACGAGACTGATACTCAGTTCTCTCACCTACACAAGATCCTGATACTGACTACCACTCAACATGGACACGCCACATTTCTCTAGTAGTGTCCACGCCGCTATCAACCATTAAGCGGTCGCCATGTCAAAGTATCGTGAACAAGTCTACGTCACTTGAGAAACAATTCTTTGTTCAAACAGTTTCAATAGTGCATAAAACTATATTATCAGGGTTACCTTGCTATCTGAAGCAAAAGCTCTTGCCACGCAATACGGTTAGGGACCGCTGTACCCAACAGGATACCTTACTTGAACTGCCAAGAACGCGGCGTCTGGCAGGAAAGAAACGGTTCTCTTACTTTGAACCCCAAGTGTATAATGCCCTACCTACGAGTGTTAAATCCATAAGTTGTGAAACCTTTACGAATTTGAAGAAAAAAGTTTAGTTAAGTTTTACATCGTATTTCTGACTTGAGTTGTCTTGTAAAACAGTGTAAACTGAAGAGCACTTCAAAATATGTGCATTATTTATTTCTTTACAATCTTCACAACACTTCCCAAGTACCTAGGTTACAGCACTGCGCCACCAGCCTAGGTATTCATACAATTATAGACAATATCTAAGACCTGGCCCCAGATGTGTCCAGATACAGTCGACATATTGAGTTAATGCATTGATAAATGAATAAATAATTTATTTATTGTATGATACAATTAACAATTATGTTGCAAAAGTAATAATTTAGTCTAGCCTAAACACTCACACACAATCAGACACATTCATACATACATTTTGCATATACATCCTACATTCATACTCTTGACACCAGAATTGCATGATAGGGTGTGTACTGATTGTCCTAGCGGCTTTGAAAGAGTTCTTCAACTAAATAAAAAGCGTTTTCCACCAAAAGGTGTTTAAAACCCCTTTTGAACAAATTCAGGTTTAGATTTTAAATTTGTTCAGGGAGCAAATTGATTATGTTTACACCCACTTGTGATGACAGACGCTCGAAAGCTGCGCTTCTATGCCTCTGCGTTCTGTAATTATCCCTCCCTCTAGTTTCATAAGAGTGAACATCCTTGCCGCTCGTCAAAGTGCACTTTGACTTGCAGTACAGGGCGACCTCCAATATATAGAGGCAAGGTAGGGTCAATAATCTAAGCTCCCTAAACGCTTCTCGACACGACTCTCTAACGTTTAATTTTAAAATAGTTCTGACAGCTCTTTTTTGAAGTCTGAATACCCTTTTCCAGCTTGTATTTAGAACCAGAGGCGTATTTGAAGATTTGCCGCCCCTGGGCTAGATACAATTTGCCGCCCCCCCCCACTCAGACTCGAGGCCGTTTCAGGGTTGGGGTGGGGTAGGGGCACGAGTTGGCGGTGAACATACCCTCTACCCCTCTTCCCTGGACCCGCCTATCGACAAAAGTACACAACTTCTGCAGCTCTCGCTCTATACATACATTCGTAACACAGTTAGATGACAGCCGTAACTTGATAATATTTTGTAAAGAACAGTACTTTGTACTTGACATTGACGCCCTTAATTTTCAAATATTCGCAAAATACCATTACATGCTTGGTAACTTCCAACTCCTTTGCCGCCCCCTAAATTCTGCCGCCCTGGGCTACAGCCCCTATAGCCCCCCCCCCCCTAAATACGCCACTGTTTAGAACAGCTACACCAAAGTCTTGATATATGCGCTGTAGTTGATACTGTGTAGAGTAATCTATATTCATGAACCGGTCTTCCTCTTCGACTCACAATTGCCAATATACAGTATCTGCAGAGTTGTATTGACTCACCTGCCCATAAATACACGTACAGACTTTGTGGCCCACCCATATACGTACGGTCTGGTGGTACTAGATCTGGTATAGTATCTTTGACGATCTATAAATAAATCTTGTATTCTATTATGAAAGGCCTATGAGTTAATTAGTCCTTTAAAAAATTTTAATTAATTAATTCTTACAATCTTTTAAAAAATGTATCATCTTTAATACATTGTAAGGTCAACTGTAAGAAAATATTTTAGACTCGACTGTCCAAGAACATTATTTTTGGCATGTTCTTCCAGCTACATCAACTACGTATAGAATTTTGAAGCCATCTCTTCAGTAATCATGGTCATCTCATCGTCATCGAACAGAGGAGTTTGACTTGTTCACCTGCATAGCTATTTATTTATTCTTAAGACGCCGATCGTCAATTTATGGCAGAAGATGGATTTCGAATGAATGTGATGAGTGCTGATTATTGTATTTTTGTAATGACATAAATAAATAATTTTTTTATTACAGAAGCACATGAGAACATCAAAATGCATACAATCGTCATTTCTTAAAGGCTAAAAAAGGTTATAGCATATACTGTATACACAGTGTTACTGTATAGTAAAATAAATATAATAATAATAATAATAATGAAAAATTTAGTTAACACAATTTTATATAAGTTAGCAATCACAAAGTACAATATTTAATCAGTAACAAACATAAAAAGTCAATAAATAGCAATAATTCACTAAGTACAATAACATAAAAAGAGTTAAAATTGTTACATTTGAAATGCTTAAAATTACAACTTTGTACAAAATCCGTTTAATAAAATTCACCTATACTATACAAACAATTATTAATCAACAAATGTTTCAAAAACTCTTTAAACTTAAGAAGGGGCAACTCTCTAACATACAAAGGAAGAAAATTGTAGTAAAGTTTATCTGATACATAATAAAATGATTTTTGTGTTTTACTGATTTTTGCACCTAAATAGCCCCCTAAGCAATTCCTATTTCTAGCAGAATATTGATGATTGGAACCCAACATCTCATATGAGTCAGAATTTTCTTTAATGTAAAGAAGACTCTGAAAAACAAATATAGATGGAACAATAATTATACCTAACTCTACAAAGATTGATTTACAGTGAGCACGCAAAGGAAGTCCACACATTAACCTAATACGTTCAACCTTCCACAAGAAAACTAATGACCACATAACAATGTAACATGGCTGAAGTGACTGTCTTACTATATAAAAATCTAATGGCGTGTGTTACTCAATCACGCAAAAACTACCGAACCTATTCATTTTTTATATTTTTTATTTATTTATTTATAAACGGTAATCACCATTTTTACATTTATCATGCAGAGAAAAAATACAACAAATTCATCTGATATTTTGCATGGACATTCTTATGATCTCTGCTTAACACATAGGCCAAGCTTTATTTTGAAGTTCCATCAGGAAACCACCCCAAAGGTTCCAAGAAGTATCAATGCAACCCCTATGGCAAAACCAATTTGACAATTAATTGTATACTAGTGGCTTGTTGGGGCAAAATCCCCCATATAAATAAAATTAAAATGTTGCTGTTAAATATTTAATGTATAATATTTAATTACTAGCTGTACCCGCCCGATTCGCCGGTCATAATATTGAGTTTTGATTGTATCATTGAAATATGTAGCAACCTTTCAGTTTACACAGTATCCAATTTACAACAGCTGATGTTTTGTGTAGCTTACTACTGTACTCAATTATTTTTAATTTTGAAAGTTTTGCCTACCCACAATTTTATTCTATTTGTTTTTATTTAACAGCTGTTAATCAAATAAATCAATCAATTAATATTTTTGAAGTTATACTTCTTTGCGCCCGTTAGACACTTTGGGATGGGATGTTGGTCGAGAAACCGCGTCACGCTGAAAAGTAAGAACAAATTTTTAAGAACTATCGATTAATCGATTGTTAATCGAAGAAATTTAATCGAAGAAATTACTGATAATGATAATATAGGTGTATAATATAATAATGAAGTCACGTATAATATATTGAAGATAAATATATTGAATAATATTGAAAAATGTCTTATATTTCATTTATATATCCTATCTGTTTGTGTGCGTGAGTGGGTGTATGAGAATGGCCAAAGAAGTATAACCATAGACCTTCTATTATACTGTACCATATAATAGAAGGTCTATGGTATAACTTCCACCGTGTGGTCCGACGCACACCCAATTTTTTTTTTTATAACTGTTTTATTTTACAATCTGTTAAATTCAATATAACAATAAGTAAAAAATATGGCATATTTACAAGCACGTGAGTAGGTGACTATTCAGAAATAGTGCACCAAAAAATTCTTTGAATGACAACGTTTCAAAGTTAAAATTAAAATCTGTACGGCAGGCTCAATACCGTTGCTCGATCCAACCTTGTGACCTCATTAGAGTTATCAAGCAAATTAAGTGCTAGGTAATTTTGATGATTGTGCAACTTTTCTTGATATTTTGCACTAATCCGCTTGATCTCCTCTTTCACTGTCAAAATCTGAAGGTCATTGTGAATAGTTCTGTTTGAAACAAACCATGGAGCACCAATAATCGTTCTTAAAGTCTTCGACTGAAAACGTTGAATAATTTCAATATTTGATTCACTACTCGTCCCCCAAAGTTGCAAACCATATGTCCAGACAGGTTTTAATATCATTTTATACAGAAGAATTTTGTTAAATTTACTAAGTTTTGATTTGTAGTTTAGAAGCCATGACAGTTTTTGGGATTTCAAATTTAGTTGCAGTCTTTTATGCCATATATGTGTTCTCCAAGTCAATCTCTTATCCAGATGTATACCTAAATATTTTATAGAATCTACTTGAGGTAAAGGGACGTTGTTGAGTAATACAGGGGGAGTGTCCATGTCTTAGGGTAAAGGTGATATGGCTAGATTTGGTTTCATTCACCTTGATCCTCCATTTATGCAGCCACCTTTCAATATGGTTAAGACTGTCTTGTAAGTATTGAGACGCAGCTATAGGGTCCTCATGTGATGATAAAATTGCCGTGTCATCAGCAAAAGTAGATGTGATAGTAGTCGCGTCGTTTACTGAGATGTCCGCCGTGTAAATGATGTAAAGTAGTGGCCCAAGGACGCTACCTTGAGGAACGCCAGCACATATAGATAACAAATCTGAATTTAAATTTTGAAGCTTGATTTGAAATTGCCTATGTGAAATCAATTAATATAGCTTCACAAGAAATCAAAACATAAAAATATAAACAGTTTAAAAAATTAACACATGGTTTTTAATTTTGACATATTTAAAACCCACAGCTGATATTCTTTTTATATTTGACTTATTATACCTTCATGCATCTTGCTATTTGATTAACATTGAAACTTAAGAAGTCCAAGGGATGGAGACCTGAGGGATTAAAGAAACGGGAATAGGACAGAAACCTTCCCTGGGGTATATAGAACAACTTCCCCTAGTTTCATGGCGATCGGCTGGACGGTTTGGTAGCGCATAAAGGACAGACAAACATACATTGGATTTTATAGATATAGATTTATAGTTTTGTAAAACTCGTAATCATATATACAGATTAATCAGGTATTATTGTTGTTTTAAAACTTCTCTGTGTGTAAGGA
This sequence comes from Stictocephala bisonia, assembly GCA_035578905.1. Lineage (NCBI taxonomy): Eukaryota > Metazoa > Arthropoda > Insecta > Hemiptera > Membracidae > Stictocephala > Stictocephala bisonia. The sequence continues at coordinate 747,942 of JAQJVL010000078.1, read as the reverse complement.
TTGTCTACAGTATTTCGTTGTTTTGGTCGAATGTATTTACAATAATCAATAACATTTAATTCCGTCTGGGGATTTTACTCTTCGAAATGCAAAGTTGGCCATGTGTAAACACTGGTTTGTTCAAGTAAACACCAGCTTCTTAAAGGTTTGGCCTTGTGCCTTGTTAATTAGAGTATAAAACATTAACAGCTGAAATATTTAATTTGTCTTCTTGACAGCTGGACTCAATAAATCAAAACAAAAGTTAAAACCACTCGTATCGTAAGATTAACATGGAAACTTTGAAGGCCAATGGGGCGGAGCCCTAAATGTGAATTGCAAAACTTTTATTTTTCCCGCCATCTACAATATCAGAGTTTTAAAATGAGCCATTTCCGAAGGCCATAGGTGAAGACACTTGGAATTTGTATGCAACCCATTCACCTTACGTAATCTATATTTATAAAGAGGATGTTTGTGTATATATATATATATATATATATATATATATATATATATATATATATATGTTTGAAGTTTATGCGCTGCCAAACCATCCAACCGATCGCCATGAAACTTTAGGATGTTGTCCTGTATACTCCCGAGATGGTTTCTGTGAAGTTTGATGCAGATCCGTCCACAGGGTCCCACCCCACGGGCTCCTAAAGATCCCATGTTATTCAAATGGAGAATCTGAATTGTTTACAAAAAACATATGACTGTGTGGTTTAATGTAGTTTCACATGCCATAAGCAGATTGAAGTTCTCACAACAACAGTACTGTATATGTTTTGATTTATTGTAGTTCTACATTTCACCTTGAGAGTGTAGCACACACTACTTTTACTTGATCAGGTGATCTGTATTTGGTGTTAACCTTTTTTCCTCGGTAATTAAAACATGTGGTGAAACGTGAAAATAAAAAATAAATAATTATTTGTTTTGCAGTTTACTTTTTATGACATGCCTCCTAAAAAATCTAATATTGGTAGAAGAAGCACAAATGCTCGAATTCTTTCAGCTATTAGGTTCTAAATCAAACTCAATATTATGACCGGCGAAGCGGGCGGGTACAGCTAGTTAAATATATAGATAATAGTTTCATTAATCAGCTGTTGGAATAAATAAAAAAAATTGGGTGTGCGTCGGACCACACGGTGGAAGTTATACTTCTTTGGCCATTCTCATACACCCACTCACGCACACAAACAGACAGGATATATAAATGAAATATAAGACATTTTTCAATATTATTCAATATATTTATCTTCAATATATTATACGTGACTTCATTATTATATTATACACCTATATTATCATTATCAGTAATTTCTTCGATTAAATTTCTTCGATTAACAATCGATTAATCGATAGTTCTTAAAAATTTGTTCTTACTTTTCAGCGTGACGCGGTTTCTCGACCAACATCCCATCCCAAAGTGTCTAACGGGCGCAAAGAAGTATAACTTCAATAACTTACATAGTTCTGAAGGAAATATCAGACCAAACCTAACCTCAACCACGGAAACTAGAAAAGACGGTAGTTATCACGACGAGGCTGTGCAGTAGAATGTGACGTCACATCATTATTTGTTTATTCCATTAAATACTGGTAACTAAATCTACCAATCGCATGGAAGCATTCAGCTAAATAGTAGGCAAGTTATTTACCACTTATCAGATGGAATTGTAAACCACGGGAATTAGAACAGTATTTTTATGTTTGTTGTTACCAATTCGCCCATGTGACGTCATAGGAGATGCGCGTGATACCTACCGTCTTCTTTCCTAGGGATAGGCCTACTGTGACCACAACGCGCTTTTGCATTATACAGATGCCAGTAAGTGGGTACGTGTTTTGTATTACTGAATGCAATAAGCACAATATAAAACAACTTAAACCCCGCACGAAGGACGGGTATTATGCTAGTACTTAATATTTTACAAAACACAGTTTATGGTCCACTAGATAAGTGTTACTACACTATCATTAATACGGACCGAATCTTTGAAATAAAAAGCCATGTTTGTGGTGTTTTTTCGTTAAGCGAACTGCCTTCTAATATGTTTGTAACAGTGAACGTATTGTAACACCTAAAATATCACTTGATAGGTGAAGAACTGTTCTAGCGAACCTTAAGTTGATTTATATAAAATTGTGTAGTTTAACAAAATGTTCCAGTTAAATATGTGAACATTGAAACGTAATTCTTTACGATTTTAAGTCAAACAAAACACAACAAGAATCATAATATCAACTTAGGTTGGAGCTTTAATGACCATATAGTGTTCACAGTAACTGATCATAATAAACACGAACCGTTCAATTGAAATATAACAGTATGTTTTAGACTCATGGTAAAATTGCATGTCTACTATAGGGCTGTCGATTTCCCAGCGATCACTTGGGCGGTTTGGGAAATGGCCACCATAAAATCTATAGGCTACATCTTTCTCTCCTATCCCTATATTTGACCCTCCGCCCTATAACTATTACTTTTTCGACAATAGTCACCTGTGGGCAGGTTAATCATGTTCCCAGAATAATCTTGGTTTCATTGTTTGTACTCTTATCATTTCTTCAGCAAACACAAATATATCGGAGTAAGAGATCACTGTAATTGGCGATAGTCTCGACCATTTGGATGTAGTTTTTTTTTTTTTTTTTTTTTTTTTTTTTTTTTATATATATATATATAAACGATTATGTTGACCAAATTTGCTGACTGACTGCTGTTATGAATTATTTTTGTAGTACCACGTGTTATAATGTCGTATTTATAATGTTTACTTATTAAAAAATAGTTTTACAAATTATTTGTACTGTTTTTTCTCTTCCGGTTAAAAACAATGGGCGGGGAAAAATAACGCCGCACTATCAGTGTTTGGCAATACTTGCATTACATTTGTGTTGTGGTGTTGCGTTTACGCGGGTAACGGCGTGTGACAAATAATCACAATCCTCTGATACTCGACGTTGTGCAACGGTATAATGAAATGCTCACTGAAACACTATAGTATTAATTGTAAAAAGTCTAAAATAAGTTAGACTGTCACAATTCAAGCTATGCAAAATAAAATTTAAAGAAGTTAGTTGGACATTTATCGAATATATAACAAATCAAGTTCATGTAAGAAATAGCGAATACATACTAAATAACCCAAAGGCCCACAAGTATCGTCCGCCGAGCACAGCACACTTTACGGTTACCGTCAGGACCCTCATAATTTTCGACAGTTTGGATTGCTTAGTTGGAAAAGTTAAAAACAAATACTGTTCTGTTGTATTTATATATATCGTATTATTGTAACAGACCAGCTTCTAACCTAGTAAAAGATGAAAAATCAAAGTTATAAACAATAACTAAATAAAATACAACTACATTTCAAAGTACGTACATCTTAGTGTTTAAATATTGATCTCCCGTCGAGAACAGACATTTGAAGTTTTGCATATTCCAGTGACCAAATAAAAAAAATCACATAATTTTCTTAAAAAAACAGGTTATGGTCCACTAGAACACCTCTTCTCCTGTCCAATGACATTTCAAATGTAGCGATACGATCAATAATAAGGAGCGAATTATTGAACTAGAAACCATGTTTTGGGGCGGTTTCGTGGAGGAAATTTTTCTTTGTTATGGTTTTGTTATGTTGCAATGTCCAACAACCTTTGTCTTCCTTATAAGAATTATCAGCTTTAAGAACTTTTACTAATCAAGTAAAATTGTCGGACATAAATTTATTTACAGTTACCTTATAACTGTCCTATGTTTTGAAATATATTTAATTAAAAAACCGTCCCATTCCTTTTGAAGGAGTCAAATTAAAAACTTTCACAGTGAAAAAGAAACTGAGATCGCTGTCTTTTGGCTGCAGCAAACGTCTCAGAGGCGGTTATAGTTAGATTACAACGAATGCACGTCTTTATAAACGTCTCAGAGGCGGTTATAGTTAGATTACAACGAATGCACGTCTTTATAAACGTCTCAGAGGCGGTTATAGTTAGATTACAACGAATGCACGTCTTTATAAACCGTTAGTAATAATTACTATTGCATTTATCCTTGAGATTTTGGGAGGAATTAGGAAGGGACTGACAAGGTGGTGACTCTTCCATATGCATGACAAAATGGAGAACTAACTACTCATGGCACATTTAGTTATTTATTGAACAAGACTTCTGTCTCCTTCTTTTCTGTGCGACTTCTAAACACAAACGTATTACGGTTTTAGAAGTGGTTTCTCCATAAATACGTACAGTTTTTACGTAAAAATAAACAGAGTTGTGTCATGTTTATGTTTTTATGTGTTAGCTGTTTTAATTAAATTATAATACTATTGTATGGTCACAGTCTAACAACATTCAGCCACTAAACTTCAATTGCAGCGCTCCAAGTGGGCAGTTAGCACAACTACATCGCATTAACGTTGTATTGCATTGTATCTTGAAAAGAAGTGGAATAATAACAATAGAAAAAGTGCTGTCACAAGTTGTTAATTGGCATTCACTAATCATACCTTTGGATGTAAACAGTACAGTGCTGCTTGCTGACCGCTAGGATCGCTAGCGTCGTGGTTGTGGTCAATATCTAACGGAGTGTCGCGGCTGTATGTTATTAGACTGAGGCATGACATTATGCAAACAGTGATCCATACGTTCGTATGAATATATAAAAAAAGAAACTTCGTGCGGATGTCCCCATCCCTTAAGAATGAAAATTTTAAAAATCATTTTTTGTCAGTGAGTTTCTATGAAAAAACTTCCCTCAACGTTTCGTGTAAATCTGTTTTGTGGTTCCATAGATTTCGTAAGTCAGTCAGTTGTAATTCGCTCTTATATAGATCCGAGTGGGATTTTAAAGAGAAACTGTATTATCCAATTTCTGCATGTAAGCAAATGTTTTAGAAACACTTAAAATGAACAGTTCCTCTGTATTACAAACCTGTTGAAATCTTCCCCCAGAACGCCAGGACCAGACCATCTTCTTATTAATCCATCTTGGTCCGTTATCCACCCAGGAGCACATTCCCAGAGCCTTATCGAAGGATCTCCTTCAGGTGTGGCGACCAGAGAGAAGTGACTAGACAAAAACAGGGTTGACGATTGCTATCGGCCGCCGCATCTCTTGATGACTCGGACAGACCATTCTTTCTCCGCTTCCCAAATAATATATGTTCCGAGAACATTTTTACTTGTAGTTCATTTATAGGGAATCGCTCGTGCCCTACTTGTGAGAACTGGAGAAAAAATGTTGGGGACGTTTAGTTTTTGTATGGTTCTATATAAAATACAAATACCATACAAACCCTCTCTTCGTGTAAACGGAACAACTGTCTCAACAATGTTATTTCGGGAGGACACCTGTACGAGTTTTGTAATTCTATAACGTTAAAGTCACAACGTCCTCTAAAGTTGTACTTTTAAGGGTGTGAGCACCTATTACATTTAAAATGACGTTGAATAATAATTTAAATATTATCATGGATAAATGGGAAAGTGGAACTAGGAGGGATTTTTATTTTGGCATAGAGTAAAAATGGTAGGAGTGGTATCGGCAATCACAATTCAAAGTTATTTTAATTTGGCATTGTATTATTATAGTAGCTTAGGTATCGGCCAATCAGAATTGAAAGTTATTTTCACTTTGGCATAGAGAAATAATAATAGCATGGGCATTGATTATATAATCAATGGCATGGGTATCAGAAAATCAGACTTGACAGTTATTTTCAATTCGTCTTCGAGTAATAATAATAGGATGAGTATAGACAAATCGTAATCGAACGTTATTTTTACTTCGGCAAGGAGTAATAATAGGATAGCGACAAATCATATTTCAATGACATTTTTGTTTGACAAAGTTTCCTACTTCCAATTTATATTTAAACACTAAAATGTAAGTACTTTGAAATGTAGTTTTATTTTATTTAGTTATTGTTTATAACTTTGAGTTTTCATCTTTTACTAGTTTATACGATATATACACATAACAGAACAGAGTGTTTTTTAATTTTTCCAACCAGACAATCCATACTATGGAAAATTATGACGGTCCTGACGGTAACCGTAAAGCGTGCTCTGCTCGGCGGACGATACTCTGGGGCCTTTGAGTTATTTAGTAAGTATTCGCTATTTCGTACATGAACTTGATTCATTGTATATTTGATAAATATCTAACAAACTTGTTTACTTTTCATTTTGCATAACTTGAATTGTGACCTTAATTTTGTTGCCGAGAACTTACTCTTGAAATTAGTATCATTATTGTGATTTGTTTATGTATTTTTTCAACCTTTTCAAAAAATTCTTCATTCAGTGTGTAAAGTTACGATCATTTGAGTTTGGAAATCAGTGGTTGTACAGTATCGCTCGTAATTAATTCTGAAAGTGACGATCGGATGACGTTTCAATACTGTCACTATGTCTTGCTGTGATATTTCTACATTCCACCTTCTCAACGCCTTTGTGGATAACCAAGCGACTTTTCCGTAGTGAACCACTGCTTGGTGGTATTATGGCATTTGGATCGAAAAAAAAAAAAAAAAATGAAAGGAAAAACGGGCTTAACAGTTACTGCATTGAAGTGTATTTTGAGAATACATATAATGATATTTACGGTATAAATACTCGAGACAGGCATTACAATGTTATAGTAAGAAATGTATTACGATTAAATTTGAATTGTAAAGAAGTCTTCATTATTGTACAAGCATTCTATATACCTATATTGATTTCAACTTCTACTCTAATAATTGATAGTTAATTAATGCTTTATTACCTGGCTTTAAATACACCTGGGAAGAGTTGAAAGGTGATCATTGTAAAGTAGTTGAAACATAGATGTATTTTTTTTTAATGGAGTTATTTTATTGTTACTAATATTTTCATTTCTATTTACTCCAGCCGTTTGTGGGTCACTGTATATCATAATGAATAGTGAATGAATAATAAGCCCTCGAAGACTGTGTAAAATATGTTCCATGTTACACATTACCTTTAAAATATTTATTCACAGTTCAACGTGCAGATAAACTCACCCCTAAATAAATACAGTTTTGCTAAAGCCGCATAAACAGGCAATCGCTTTAGATTACTACACCAATGTCATGTTAGCCAATGCTTATTTTTTATGCACATGGTTATGGTTTATTAAAATAGGGACAGAACTATAATTATCATCCCTTTAGGCGTTTACTACGTTAATAAGCAGTGCTTAAACAGCAGAAAAAAAAATGTTTTAAAAACTGTTGAAGGGGAGGGAATTTTTTTAATTTCTACGACAGTATAATTTTAAATGTTTAATGCTGTCATCTATAGTTGTAAGGTGCTATATTTAGTTGGATCTCCCGGGATTTGAACTAGACCAACTGCATTAAATTCAGGAGTGCAGGTTAGAATGGAACACTTTTAATTGTTCCATTCTATCGAATGGAATTGTCCAAATTCCAAATATTGTCCAAATTCTAGGCTAGAATAGAACAAATAATTAATTACATCAAAGTGTGTAATCTTCTTCAAGTGAAATGCACTTTTCAGCGATCTGTATTTCACAATCTTAATTATTAAATGTGTTACATTGTATTTTCATTGCTTTTACAAACTCGCATGTTCATCCCAGTTCCTCAATAACCTTGTAACAGGCCAAACATCGTATGAACAACATCTGGAATATGTTTAAAGTGGAAGTTTTGTTTTAATCAGCCAGCTGCCTTGCTCAGCGGGAACTCCTACAAAAAAAGTATAGTAAAAAACTATAACATATATGTATGTGTTTTTGTTTGTTAACATCGGATTGTTTATGATTGCAAAATTTCTTGGAGGTTTCCAACACTTCAAGTTATAAAAATAATAATAATAATAATAAAACACAGTTTCAACAGGTTTAACACCTCCTCCACCTTCAGGTAATACTTCTTAGCATACATTTAAAACTAATGAAATGAAAAACGACTTTATTTTTAAGGCAAGGTTAGGACTAGAAGTCTTCTCTACCACCTAGCCTTATTATAGGTTTTTTGCTAGAAAAACTATTAGTTTTAATGTTTTTAAATAGTCCTAATTAAAAAAAATTTATTTTGAATGTGGACTAATTTTGTTAGTAACACTTGAAGACGACAGGAGTTTGTACATGTTGAAACATCGGGTTTGTTTATTTAACACATGAAGACGACAGGAGTTTGTACATGTTGAAACATCGGGTTTGTTTATTTAACACATGAAGACGACAGGAGTTTGTACATGTTGAAACATTGGGTTTGTTTATTTAACACATGAAGACGACAGAGTTTGTACATGTTGAAACATTGGGTTTGTTTATTTAACACTTGAAGATGACAGGAGTTTGTACATGTTGAAACATCGGGTTTGTTTATTTAACACATGAAGACGACAGGAGTTTGTACATGTTGAAACATTGGGTTTGTTTATTTAACACATGAAGACGACAGGAGTTTGTACATGTTGAAACATTGGGTTTGTTTATTTAACACATGAAGACGACAGGAGTTTGTACATGTTGAAACATTGGGTTTGTTTATTTAACACTTGAAGATGACAGGAGTTTGTACATGTTGAAACATCGGGTTTGTTTATTTAACACATGAAGACGACAGGAGTTTGTACATGTTGAAACATCGGGTTTGTTTATTTAACACATGAAGACGACAGGAGTTTGTACATGTTGAAACATTGGGTTTGTTTATTTAACACATGAAGACGACAGGAGTTTGTACATGTTGAAACATTGGGTTTGTTTATTTAACACTTGAAGACGACAGGAGTTTGTACATGTTGAAACATCGGGTTTGTTTATTTAACACATGAAGACGACAGGAGTTTGTACATGTTGAAACATCGGGTTTGTTTATTTAATACATGAAGACGACAGGAGTTTGTACATGTTGAAACATTGGGTTTGTTTATTTAACACTTGAAGGCAACAGGAGTTTGTACATGTTGCAACATTGGGTTTGTTTATTTAACACTTGAAGACGACAGGAGTTTGTACATGTTGAAACATTGGGTTTGTTTATTTAACACTTGAAGACGACAGGAGTTTGTACATGTTGCAACATTGGGTTTGTTTATTTAACACATGAAGACGACAGGAGTTTGTACATGTTGAAACATTGGGTTTGTTTATTTAACACTTGAAGACGACAGGAGTTTGTACATGTTGAAACATTGGGTTTGTTTATTTAACACTTGAAGACGACAGAGTTTGTACATGTTGAAACATTGGGTTTGTTTATTTAACACTTGAAGACGACAGGAGTTTGTACATGTTGAAACATTGGGTTTGTTTATTTAACACTTGAAGACGACAGGAGTTTGTACATGTTGAAACATTGGGTTTGTTTATTTAACACTTGAAGACGACAGGAGTTTGTACATGTTGAAACATTGGGTTTGTTTATTTAACACTTGAAGACGACAGGAGTTTGTACATGTTGAAACATTGGGTTTGTTTAGTTAACACTTGAAGATGACAGGAGTTTGTACATGTTGAAACATTGGGTTTGTTTAGTTAACACTTGAAGACGACAGGAGTTTGTACATGTTGAAACATTGGGTTTGTTTATTTAACACTTGAAGACGACAGGAGTTTGTACATGTTGAAACATTGGGTTTGTTTATTTAACACTTGAAGCGTTAGATATCGCCAAGAAATGTACCAATGCATGTATGACCTCTTGGCTGTAGCAGTGCATGTCACCCTTAATTATATACACCCACAATAGATATCTCATATAATAGGAATAATTGTGCTTCTAATTTGGTTAGTAAGTGAGGTCTGCTTCCACAGCTGTAGTAAATTGCATTATATTTACATGGGACTACACTAGCGCTCCACAGTCGACCACAAAACAGCTGATAATTTTAGACACAAAATTTAACATTTTTGGTGAGAAATCTATATAGGTATGTGTTTAGAATCAACGATGTTACATAACTATTAGTGTTAATGTCGCAGTTCCTTCAGAGAAATGTTAGGAAAAAGAATTGAATACGTTACTCACGATGTATTTACAACAATGTCCTCCATTGACAACAAAGAAGTCTATTGCCAGTTGGCACTTGAGAAGGCAGCACCCGCCAAATACATAACTATCGTCGGCCACTGTATGCCGATATCTCCTTGTAGTATTCAGTATCATGGACATTCTCGGATAGGGATGGAAAATATTTTCAACATATCGATATATCGCAAACCAAATACTGTATTGATATAACGATAATATTGAAAGAAAAATATCAATATATCGGATAACAGATGTATCGAATTGTAAATTATTTATCTGTTTAAAATTATGCACTAACTCTTATGTTATCACCAAAAATACGTTCATGTTTAGCTGTCAGTATTTAGAATAGGCTATTGAATGTAAAAATGAAGACATTCATCTACACGAAACAAGTTCTGAGCTGTGGGGTTGACTGAAAAAAATTCAAAATAAGAACAATTATACCTTTCAATAATTAACTCTAATAGAGTTGCTAACTCACACACAACTTCATTTACCGTGCTGGTCTATAATTAACTACATTTAAACGTAAAAAAATTATTAAAGTTACTTTATTGTACCAATGAATGTTTTGTACACACAAGAAACAATTTAAATGTGTATTTTTGAATCGTGATAATTTTGAGTAGAAAGAATATCGTCAATATTTAGTGTTATGATATATCAAACCAAAATATCGATATGGCCAATATTATTGAAAGAAAATATCGATACTAATATATCGAAACGTATTTATCGATATTTTCGATTTGTCGAAACGTATTTATCGATATTTCCGATATATCGTTGCCATCCCTACTCACGGAGCAATTTCAAAGGACGGTACTACACTCAGCATACGTCATTGAGGCTTTTCCACATGACGTAATATAATATACATAACGAGTCAAACCAATCAAAGAAATGCGTTAATACGTAAATATTTGTATAATAGGAGGGGCGTAATTCTGGTATGTATTCATTCATGTGCGTAAGACCGCCTCGAAATCTGTAAAGCGAAAGAACTACCTTGTCGAGTTCCTCACTCCAGTGTGCCTGTCCAGTTTGTTACAAGCTTAGATAATGTGTCTAAGCCCGCTTCGACAGGAATCCACTGTGTGTAAGCCCGTCTTGACATTTGTAAAGTAAAAGAACTACCTTGTCTTTACACACTGTCGAGTTCCTCACTCCAGTGTGCCTGTCCAGTTTGTTACAAGCGTAGATCTTGTGTCTAAGCCCGCTTCGACATATGTAAAGCGAAAGAACTACCTTGTCGAGTTCCTCACTCCAGTGTGTCTGTCCAGTGTTAGTTAGAAGCGTAGATATGTGTGTAAGCCCGTCTTGACATATGTAAAGAAAAAGAACTACCTTGTCTTTACACATTGACGAGTTCCTCACTCCAGTGTGCCTGTCCAGTTTGTTACAAGCGTAGATCATGTGTGTAAGCCCGTCTTGACATATGTAAAGAAAAAGAACTATCTTGTCGAGTTCCTCACTCCAGTGTGCCTGTCCAGTTTGTTACAAGCGTAGATCATGTGTGTAAGCCCGTCTTGATATATGTAAAGAAAAAGAACTACCTTGTCTTTACACACTGTCGAGTTCCTCACTCCAGTGTGCCTGTCCAGTTTGTTACAAGCGTAGATCTTGTGTTTAAGCCCGCTTCGACATATGTAAAGCGAAAGAAATACCTTGTCGAGTTCCTCACTCCAGTGTGTCTGTCCAGTGTTAGTTAGAAGCGTAGATATGTGTGTAAGCCCGTCTTGACATATGTAAAGAAAAAGAACTACATTGTCTTTACACATTGACGAGTTCCTCACTCCAGTGTGCCTGTCCAGTTTGTTACAAGCTTAGATAATGTGTCTAAGCCCGCCTCGACAGGAATCCACTTCAAAAGTTGTTGGCATTTTATACATCTTCCGTGGACTGTCGGAACTCTTGGAATGCGTTGGGATACTAAATATCTTAGCTGAGCTAAATCTTGGTTTGCTAAATTTCAGTATGAAATTGTGGAAATACTATTCTTTAGTAGTGTATATTCTATAACAACTCTACTCAATATTACATTTCTTACTCACCATTAAATAAACTATAAATAGTTTTCCAAATTGGCATATTAGTTGTAAAGTAGATTTATAATAAAATCTTCTTGTTGGGATTTTATCATCGCCAGATTCACGTGAGAATTCCTGGAATTACGTACATAACTGTATTTCATGATCGCCAAAGTCAAATCATACACACACGCTTTCCGTTTCCATATCCATATACTGTATTGAGCATGGTTACAAGCACAGTTCGGCGTACGCAAACCACATTGAAGCACCTAACTTTGTTGTGTCTACTAAGATACCGGTTAGCAACGTAAATGGACTAATTTTAACTAACCACAGTGATGAGGATGCTGAAATAATGTTATATAACCATTGATTTTATACACATTGATTGTAGGTGTATATAACCTACGTTGCAACTTTACCTGAACTCTTTTGAATGACTAATTGTGCCAATGAAACAGCTTTTAAACCTGCATGGTGAAGCATTTTTACTATTTTTTATATAGTTTATGAACTAAAATAAGTACATACAAAGATAATTAAAGAAATGAGTACAGATACCCGGTGGCTGAGTGATTGAGTTGAGCGCTAATCGCCTCCGAGTTCAATTTTTAAGGTGGTATAGATAGATATTGCATCTCAAATCCCCCGGTTTTGACATCGTGAGGCAAATTGGGAAGGCACGACTTCAGTAGCGAAACCTGGTAACGAACTCTGGAACTTACGGTGTCGGCATATGACGTATTAATCACACATCTGCAAGTAAAAACCCTGTCCAGCAGCCTTGTCATTGTGAGATCATTATTAACTAAATAAAAACATTTGTAGTTATAATATTATAATTATTATTGAAAAACTGAACTATATTGCAGTCAACTATCCTTTTACAAGACACAATCAATGGGCAAATATGTCACTCTGATTTTACATTTGAAATGGTACAAATCAATATTTTTTTCTCAGTAATTACAAATGGTTTTAGAAGGTAATACGATTTAAAATTTTGTTATGGTGATTTAAAGGTAGAAACAGTCCAAAGGGATTTGTATAGTTAGTTATTTGTGAATTAATATTGACGCATCATCTGATTAAATAAACATTTACTACATATTTTTTCATATTTTCTTATACTTAGTTAGAATTTTTATTTTCTCTACTATAATACACCCATTTTTACAATAATTGTGAACCCTTTCGGCCTATGTGTTTAATAACATTTAAAAATACTAGTTTAAGGCTTTAGTATACCGAAAAGGGATTTATTTACTTGTCCCCAAAATACCTCGTTCTATTGGGACGGTTAATATTAATATGTAACGTCTGTCTTTTCGTTGGGCAGTTTAGTGATACCATAAAACAATTGCACCTGCAATATAAAATTTACCAACCAGATAAGTGCACATGAGTAATGATGACAACCAAATAGTTAGTAAATAACGAGTATTAATGTAGGAGTCTGTAGAGGCTGTCGGCCATGTTGGGTTTAATACCATAACAACAATGTTATTTTCTAACCTGACATACGATCACGCGTATCCAAATTAAACCGTTATTTTGAAACGGATTTTCCAAACAAATTGCATTTAATCGATAATGAATTCGCACGTTGGAATTGCTTTGCAACTTAATAATTAACTGTATATAAAAATTATAAAAAATATCTAATTTGAAACTGTTGTTTTCACGTGTTTTCCAAAATTAGGCGTTCGAAATCAAAATATCAAAAACAAACCCAATGCTCAATATGATAATGTTTAATATGACACTTGATACATAACTTTTGGTCAATAAATAACGAAAAAATATGGAATCGCAAATAACACTGTTCTTATGGGATTAAAACCTACATCTGCAGACTACGCAACATCGGCTATACTCTTAACATAAAAGTTAATAGTAAATATCTACAGTAATTATTACTTCTGAGCAATTATAAATGTGAATCCACAAATAGAACGTTCACAAATACTGGCAAATGTCAAGTTAATAAGGGGCAATAAAAATAATAACAATAATAATGACTATAATAATACCATCTAGGACTATAATTATTAAAAACGTAGGAAGAGCGAACTTTTCAAAACTTTTCTAAATAAATATATGTTGAACATTGTCCCATCTAGGGATGGTAAACTTTTTAATTAACTCTAAATTCATTGACTATTGTCGTTCATAATGGGGGCCGTTTCACTTCATGAAAAACGCCAAAAACATGGCTTTCCAATGATTTGGCCCGTAACAAAGATCCTATCGTAACACGTTAAGTTTCATTAAACTTATATAAGTGAACAACTATTCTAGTTTATCATAAGTATATTTTTATTAAAAAATTAGCACTTTCATAATTATTATATTGTAAAATATGTGAAACCTAAAGTTTCATTATAGGTTTAGACGATTTTAAATTACATAAAAACTCCTAATATCAACTTACAGTACGGTTCACTGGAACGGACAATTGAAATTTAAAAGTATGCATTAGCTCGCTGACGGCGATTGTACGTGCTAGGTGTACCAATATATGAAATGAAAATAACCCACAAACCTGTTAGTTGTGTCAAACATGTATTCGTATTATGGACCTATAATAAAAGAGTTAATATAGCACTATGAATGGGAGAAATAAATAAAATAATACAAGAAAGAGGGACTAAAAAATAAATAAATACTAAGTCTATTATAGGGCTGTCCAATTGACTTGCCAGCGGTGGCTGGGCAGTTTGGGAAATGTCCACATTGACACAATATTGGGAATTCTTAAGAAAAACGTTTTCTCTCTTATAGTAGATATCTACTTTACATTACTAGTTAGTTAATAGAAGCACAGGTATATATATTTTATAGCAATTTAGAACTGAGGGAAAATAAGAAATATATTTTTTTACAAGAATGTCATTAACGCTCTTTTATATTATGCTACATGTCTGTTTTCTTTTTTTTTCAAATTATTTTCCACTGATTATAGTGTGTGATGCACTATGTTCCTGCATTCCTTATGGTGTTATTAAGTGTCTGCAGAGGCAGTCGGCCATGTTGGTTTTAATCCCATAAGAACAGGGCTACGATCGCGCGTATCCAAATTAAACAGTTGATTTTGTTTGGAAAATCCAAGTTAAACGAATTTTCCAAACAAATTGCATTTGATCAAGATTGAAATTGCTTTGCAAATTCCTAATTAGTTTTATATAAAAAATATAATCAATATTTAGTTTGAAGTTGTTATTTTCACCCGTTTTTCAACATTAGGTGTAGGTTTTCAAAATATCAACATAATCAAAAGCAAACCTAATGCGCAAGTGATAATGTTTAAAATGACACCTCATATACAACTTTTGGTCAATATATGACGAAAAAATATGGATTCGAAAATAACATTGTTCTTATGGGATTAAAACAAACATGGCCGACAACTTCTACAGACTCCTGACATACCGTGGTGATTATGTGATTGTTATTGCAGACAACAATGGCAGTCCACTCGACTTGTTGAAAGGGACTTTGCAAACACTTAAACAAGTGGTCACCAACTGAACCACGCTCCTCTCTGTTTATTAAACAGTGAAACACTGACGGTCTGGTCTGGACAGCGCAACAATACAACACCGCTCCTGAGACGGACAAAAAACTTCCGCCCGCTCACACAAACTGTAAGGGAACTGGAAATAATGACTAGGCGAATGGTGTGATTAAGCGGTCGTCACTCTCGATGCCAACGAGGGCTGTTTTTTGTAGCAACGCCCTTCTACAGTCACTCCCGCCTTCTTCACACTGATTCATTACACCAAACAATTAATTCGTTATAATCTGCTGCGTCGTCATCAAGATAAAGAGAACACCATCATCCGATATAATTTGATGTCTGAATCATAAAAGCATTCCACAGAAAGAAGGGGTCACGAAGTGGATTTATACACTTACTTATTTATAGTATTTGGAGATTACATGCACGATCGTATTCCGCGTAACTAAGAGTCACCATACGTAACATGAAGCAGTCAGTCGGATATTCCGTGTAACTCACTATACTAGACATCAAACAGTCAAGCGGATATTCCGCGTAACTAAGAGTCAGCACCATACGTAACATGAAGCAGTCAGTCGGATATTCCGTGCAACTCACTATACTAGACATCAAGCAGTCAGTCGGTATTCCGTGTAACTAAGAGTCACCATACGTAACATGAAGCAGTCAGTCGGATATTCCGTGCAACTCACTATACTAGACATCAAGCAGTCAGTCGGATATTCCGCGTAACTAAGAGTCACCATACGTAAAATGAAGCAGTCAGTCGGATATTCCGTGCAACTCACTATACTAGACATCAAGCAGTCAGTCGGATATTCCGTTTAACTAAGAGTCACCATACGTAACATGAAGCAGTCGGTCGGATATTCCGTGTAACTCACTATACTAGACATCAAACAGTCAGTCGGATATTCCGCGTAACTAAGAGTCACCATACGTAACATGAAGCAGTCAGTCGGATTTCCGTGTAACTCACTATACTAGACATCAAACAGTCAAGCGGATATTCATTTTAATACACCCACCCGCCCTTCCACGTACAGTGTTATTGACTCACCCGCCCGCCCTTATACGTACAGTGGTACTAAACTCGGCATAAAGCAGTCAGTCGAAAACTCCTTGTAGAACAAAGTCACTATACTCGATATTAAGCAGTCAGTCTGACATTCCTTGTAACACAGAGTCACTACACTCTACCTACTCGGAACAATCAGTCGTATATTCCGTGCAACATAGAGTCACCACTATACTCGACATGAAGCAGTCAGTTGGATATTGCTAGTAACGCGTAATAAATGTAAGTCAATAAGTTATTTATTTAGTTAAAGTTACAATACAACATTGCATTAACTAAGTCAATATTTATAGTTCTTAGTATTTATAAGTCTTAAAAAAATATTTTAGTAGTGTAAATGAAATGTATACTATTTCATACTATTTACAACTTAAAACAAAAAAATATAAATCTAACGTGCACAACATGTGCTGAGTTGTTTACATTGAACCGCCAGCAAGAAATTCATGAACGCTATAGTAAGATCTATCTACGAGTATGGCTCTGAACTTATTTTTGAATTTTGAAAGGTTTGACTCCAACTTGAGTTCAAGAGGTAACTATACTCGACATGAAGCGGTCAGTCGGACGTTTCTTGTAACACAGTCACTATACTCGACATGAAGCAGTAAGTCTGATATTCCGTGTACCACAGAGTCACTATACTCTACTTGAAGCAGTCAGTTGGATATTCCTTGTAACTTGGAATCACTCACTATACTCGACATGAAGCAGTCTGTCGGATATCCTATCCATCACACCTGAAGTGATTTAAAACAGCCTGTCTTCTATTCTGAATATCATATACCATGATCAAAACCGAATCTGACATCCTATTATTCTATGAAACTCAAAATTACAGCAATTCAGTGTGAAGTAAGTATACAAATCTTCCCATAAAGATGACCTAAATATTTCGAATAACTTAATTATACAGGGTGTTTGAAAAGTGTGGGGCAAAACTTCAGGAAATGATTAAATAGGTAAAAATAAACAAAAAAGTTCTCATGAAGATGTGTCTTATCTCGCTTAGTTTGTCATCTTTCTGTCTGACTGTGTGTTTAAACAAAATATCATATCTCCTAAACGGTATTAGATATAGTTTTGAAATTTGACACAAATATTGAACTTTACACCATCTATTATACTCTAAAAATACAAAATATTATTTCAACCGTTTCGATTGGTGGCCGTTTAAAAATTTTAATGCTAAATTTCATGAAAACCAAAGTGAAACAAAAAAATTGACTCGATACCTAACATTTAGCTTAAAAAGAGGCAAATCTTTTGGTACCTCGTTTGTTACAATCAAACAGTAAATAACTGAGAAAATTCTGATTGAGTGGAAAATTTGACTGGTGGGTTTGTTCAAGTCAATAGGCACAAGTGTACAAAATTTGTACACACAATCAGAAAAATAACATTTTCTCAGTTTTTTACTGTCCGACTGTAACAAACGAGGTACCAAAACATTTGCCCTTTTTTAATCTAAATATTAGATGTCGAGACAATTTTTGTTTTTGCTTTGGTTTTCATGAAATTTAGCATTACATTTTTAAACGATCGCCATTTTGAAACGATAGAAAATATTATTTTATATTTTTATAGTATAATAGGTGGTGTGAAGTTTAATATTCGTCTCAAGTTTAAAATCTATACCTAATACCGTTTGGGAGATATGGTATTTTTTTTTAAACACACATACAGAAAGAAGATCCTAAACTAAGTGAGATAAAACATATCTTCATGGGAACTTTTTTGTTTATTTTTACATTTTTAATCAATTCCTGAAGTGTTGCCCCACACTTTTCAAACACCCTATATAATTAATTCACTATATATATTCATCGGATCTATAGAAAATACGGTTAATGCGCTCGATTTAATTCGGTCGATTGTGTGCTACGAGAAGGCACACTTTGGTGGTCCCTGCAGCAGAGGAAAGCAACTGACGTCCCCTATAATTACGGCCAAACGTATATTCTGTTTTATCACCCAGCGACGTTACCTCTACAGTGTTGCGGTCGCGGCGACTTCAAACACCTTTTCTTCTATTCCCGGTAGACCGAAAAACGCACAGACAGTCGATTTAAAAACACTTGCGAATTATATGCGACGTCTTGATTGCAATTTATTGCAGTTATCTATCAGTCTATCTGCAAGACCTGAGGGGCTAGCCGTATACGGCCGTCATACCTACACGCGCTCACCCCCACGCTTCACGTGTCAGTAGGTCGAAATCGACTAGCATGGTGAACAATCTTATCGTCTTGACTCGACGATCATTGAATTACGGTTTTACCGTGGTTAATGTTGAACTTGTTGTGTTTTAGTCCAGTTTTTGAACATTTTCTAGTGGGAATAATGAGTTTATTGTTACATAGGTCAAACATTTGATCAGGTAGGCCTCGATGTGTACTAGGATTGCTGTTGACCAATGAGTAGTCAGCCAGGCCAGGTGTTCCCGTCTTAGATTAGTCCCTACTGAAGTTTAGTAGACCCTGACTTGTAGTCTACTTGGGTCGGTGCCGACCAACAAGTGGACAGCTAGGTAAGATGTACATGTCTTAGATTAGTCCCCAATGAAGGTAAGTAGCCCCTGACTTGTACTGGCCTCACTGGTGACCAAGGGGTGGCCATCCAGGCCAGGTGTCCCTGTCTTAGATTAGTTCCCACTGAAGGTAAGTAGCCCCTGACTTGTACTGGCCTCACTGGTGACCAAGGGATGGCCATCCAGGCCAGGTGTCCCTGTCTTAGATTAGTTCCCACTGAAGGTAAGGAACCCCTGACTTGTACTGGCCTCACTGGTGACCAAGGGATGGCCATCCAGGCCAGGTGTCCCTGTCTTAGATTAGTTCCCACTGAAGGTAAGTAGCCCCTGACTTGTACTGGCCTCACTGGTGACCAAGGGGTGGCCATCCAGGCCAGGTGTCCCTGTCTTAGATTAGTTCCCACTGAAGGTAAGTAGCCCCTGACTTGTACTGGCCTCACTGGTGACCAAGGGGTGGCCATCCAGGCCAGGTGTCCCTGTCTTAGATTAGTTCCCACTGAAGGTAAGTAGCCCCTGACTTGTACTGGCCTCACTGGTGACCAAGGGGTGGCCATCCAGGCCAGGTGTCCCTGTCTTAGATTAGTTCCCACTGAAGGTAAGTAGCCCCTGACTTGTACTGGCCTCACTGGTGACCAAGGGGTGGCCATCCAGGCCAGGTGTCCCTGTCTTAGATTAGTTCCCACTGAAGGTAAGTAGCCCCTGACTTGTACTGGCCTCACTGGTGACCAAGGGGTGGCCATCCAGGCCAGGTGTCCCTGTCTTAGATTAGTTCCCACTGAAGGCAAGAAACCCCTGACTTGTACTGGCCTCACTGGTGACCAAGGGGTGGCCATCCAGGCCAGGTGTCCCTGTCTTAGATTAGTTCCCACTGAAGGTAAGTAGCCCCTGACTTGTACTGGCCTCACTGGTGACCAAGGGGTGGCCATCCAGGCCAGGTGTCCCTGTCTTAGATTAGTTCCCACTGAAGGCAAGAAACCCCTGACTTGTACTGGCCTGACTGGTGACCAAGGGGTGGCCATCCAGGCCAGGTGTCCCTGTCTTAGATTAGTTCCCACTGAAGGCAAGGAACCCCTGACTTGTACTGGCCTGACTGGTGACCAAGGGGTGGCCATCCAGGCCAGGTGTCCCTGTCTTAGATTAGTTCCCACTGAAGGCAAGGAACCCCTGACTTGTTCTGGAGACGCTGGTAACCAAGGAGTGGCCAGCCAGGCCAGGTGTTTCTACATCAGTGGTGCTAGGGCTCCCAATCCTATCATTACACAGGCACGGCGCGTTAGTGCCTGCCTCAACACTTCGAGCACTTCCAGCTTTCATATTAATTATTTTTCTAATTTGCCGCCTATAGATACAAAAACAGTACAGCCTACACTGCTTGTCTAGTTGGATGTGAAGGAAACATGCAGTTATGACGGGTTTAATAGATTTTTAGCTGCCTATTAAACTGTGCGGCTAATGGTACCCGACGTCTGTTTGGACGTGCTTGAGTAACTGATTATTATAATTGATTTTGTGTTTTGGGTATTGTAGTATTGGATTGTTTTTCTAAGAGACCTTTTTCTGTCTAGCCAAATTGTCGATACTCGGCCTAATGGATAATGTTGCACTAGTGGTTTCTTACCATCTCACCCTAATAATGTTAATAATTATCTTATTAATAACTCTTATTATCATAATTACTTAAAGTTTAACCTACATTTAGACAACTATTTAACTAAGCTATCTTATAAACAACTTGTGAAAATGATCGTAAACTCTATATATATCAATGGGGTTTAATTAAACCGCGGTACATTTACTGACCAAAAACTCGGCCTTAACACAATCCATTTTAGTCATAATTTCACTTTTAAGGTATTCTATAGACTAACATATGGACTAACACAATTTTTTTAACATCTTATATAAATCACCTTCAATTACATTTGCAGAATAAACTGTACTGCCAGTTAACTTTCCAACCATTATGTCCTTTACTGTATTACGAAATAATTTTAAAAATACTATTATGCCGTGTCATTTACTGACAGATGACTTTCCAACTATTTTTTATAACGTGTCCTTTACTGTACGACCAAATGACTTTCAAACAGTAAATGTTACGTGGCATCTTCTGCCTGATGACTTTCCAACCATTATTGTGATATGTTGTTTAAATGTACTACCCAAAACATAATAATTTGTAAGCTATTATTATAACTTCTCATGCAGAGCCAGATGACATTAAAACTTTTATAAATTCATCTGGCAGTGTATAGCAAGTCATAATATCAGTCTGCACGTCATAGTAATTGTTTGAAAGTCATCAGGCAGTATGTGAAACGTGACATTGTGCCGTGTCATGTATTACCAGATGACTTTCAGACTATTATGACGTGTCGTTTACTGTACCACAAAAGAACTTACAATCTATACTTATGACGTGTCATTTACTGCCAGATAACTTTCAAACTATAGTTATTAGGTGTCCTTTACTGCAGCCATTACTTTCAAACTTCAATATAAATATGACATAAAAAGTACTTTACGACTAAATCTCTTTCAAACCATAAATATGACGGCCCTTTTACTACACGGCAAAATGAATTACAAACTATAAATATAACGGATTCTTTGCTCTACTACCAAATTACTTCACAACTGCAGTATAAGTATACCATGCCCTATAATATACCACAAAATTATTTTGAGCTATAAATATAACGGGTTCTTTACTAGAAGACCAAAGCCTTTCAAACTACAGTATACACATGACGGGCCATTTATTATACGACCAAATGGTTTTCAATTTATTATAATGACGTCTCATGTAGACCTCCCAACTATTATGATGACGTGTCAAGTATTACTAGATTTTGCCGCAAGTTATGCTAGTATAATGAAGTGTCAAGTACTACTAGATGACTGTCCAACTATTATAATGACGAGTCATGTACTGTTAGATGACTGTCAAACTATTATAATGACGTATCATGTACTGCTAGATTTTGCCTCAAGTTATGTGACATGTTTAATGACGCGTCATGTACTACTAGATGACTGTCCAACTATTATAATGACGTGTCATGTACTGCTAGATGACTGTCCAACTATTATAATGACGTGTCATGTACTGCTAGATGACTGTCTAACTATTATAATGACGTTTCATGTACTGCTAGATGATTTAAAAAAAATTAATATGAGAGGTTTTCCGCTAACATCATTTCAACCACTTTTTCATGTTGTAGCCCACTTCCCATCAAACACATGAGAAGTAGGCTTCAAAACCTGAATATATTTAAAACTGTAATTTTGATCACGTGCACTCTGTTGGCATGCTGCCAACATTTTATGGGTGGGAACTTTCCACTCGATGAAGATGCTGTCTGTAGCTGGAAGATGATCGGCAACTTTCATGAATTAGGTTTTAAAAGTAAGAATGATTTATGGCGAACCAACTTAGTCATTTCTATCAATAGGTTTAAATATTTTGCAACATCTTTGACGATGTTAAGGTTCGGTGTGTTACCATTTGAACCTACTGGGGAAATTCTTGTAGGCCTACCACTCAAAAGGATCTCTTCATGTAGGGTGTGATATATCATCTCTGCACCAAGCGTAGCACGCAAGTTTAAGTCTGTAGAGGGTTATTTTAGAAAAGAACAATGTTATTTTAGAATCCATATTTTTTCGTTATTTACTACCCAAAAGCTGTGTATGATGTGTTAACTTTAATCGTTATCATATTGCGCATTGGGTTTGCTTTTAATGTTTTGATTCCATAGTCTATTTTTAAAAAATAGGTGAAAATAAAAACTTCAAACTAAATATTTTTATATTATTTTCTATAAAACTAATTAGGAATTCGCAAAGCAATTACAACGCGCAATTCATTCTTGAGCAAATGCAATTTGTTTGGAAATAATCCGTTTGAAAATAACTGTTTAATTTGGATACGCGTGATCGTGTGTCCGATTCGAAAATAACATTATTCTTATGGGATTAAAACAAACATGGCCGACAGCCTCAGCAGACTCTTAATTTAAAGTTTGCCATGCGATCAAACTGTAAGGCTGTAAATGCTTATTCTTGTTTATCTAAACCAAATTTTGCCCAGAAATGGCTAGAGAGTAGGTGTCACTATATAAATCAAGCTCGTTATTCAAATATCGTTATTTCCAGATATATATATATATATATATATATATATATATATATATACATACATATATATATATATATATATATATATATATATATATATATATATATATATGGTATATTATGTATGATCATAATATATATCATAATATTGTATGTTGTCTCGCGTTGTGAGTGAGAACTTGATTTCAATCTTATACAGGGTGTAACTAAAATACTAGGACAAACTTTAGGAGGTTGTTCCTGGGGTCAAAACAAACTAAAAAGTTCTTACAAACATATGTTTTAATATGCACCGTTGTCTGTCTGTCCGTCTGTGTTTTTTACATTATACTTATTACTCGGCAACCATTAAAGTTAGAGTATTGAAATGTGGCAATTACGCTGTACTAGTAGGCCTAATATTATAGGATATTAAAAAAAATTTCATCGCCAAATTTCAAAATGGTGGCTAGTTAAAAACGTTGACGTTAAATTCCGCAAAAACTACACTCTTTTATAAACAAGTTTTGATTATAAAACTTAATAATGAAATACTTTGCAGTTGAAGTATTTATTTCAAAATGTAATTTATTTTGAAGTATTTATTCAAAGAAATGACATTTCTATTGAAGTATTTATTGAAAACAAACAAGAAATGCATAAATTGTGGTATTTTCTTTAATCTAGTTTTACACTTGTTTTACGAAGTACATTATCAACTAGATGAAAGAAACTACCACTATGTTCTTTAAATAATGTTTCTTTTTTGTTGGCAATAAATAAGGTATCGTTAGTTTTGAATTTAAATTTCTTACAATTTATCATTTTTGTTTTTGTTATTTTTTTTGTACAGGGTGTAGTTTTTACGGAATTTGCCGTCAATTTTTAAACCAG
Organism: Stictocephala bisonia; assembly: GCA_035578905.1. NCBI lineage: Eukaryota > Metazoa > Arthropoda > Insecta > Hemiptera > Membracidae > Stictocephala > Stictocephala bisonia. Next base: position 723,755 of record JAQJVL010000078.1, on the reverse strand, counting down.
CCGCCATTCTAAAATTTTGCGACGAATTTGTTAAAATATTTTTCTTGTAATAGAGTATTACTAGCATAGCGTAAGTGTCAAATTTCAACACTCTACCTTTAATAGTTGCTTAGAAAAAAATATGATGTAAAAAACACAGATTGACAGACAGTTAGAAAACCGTGCATATTAGGACATTTGTACTTTTTGGTTTGTTTTGACCCCAGGAACAACCTGCTGAAGTTTGTCCAAGTATTTCAGTTACCAGGATGACTAAAGATGCACTGCAGTTGCCCTGGTAGACTACTATGTCTTGCTGCCACTGACTGATTGGGCTCTTTTTCATGCATACGAATTGATACAAATCAACTAGATTATTAGTGTTTTTGCATTAAGTGACAAAGTGTAGCCAGAGGGACGAAGGAAGGTGAGACAACTGTACAATCCCCGGAGAGGCATTCATCAATTCTTCTAACGAGGTGATTTTGAGGGCCAAGACGTTGGGAATGAAATGCATCAAAATGAGACCTCAACATGTTTTTTGCTCCTCTTGCTGACTCTTGTGCCCGCGCAGTTACGCCAAAATACATGGGTAATTACAACCCGCCAGTATGTGGCCGAATGGTGCCACCATTTATCGTGCAAGGGCGCGCCCTGGAAGACACTGGAATTAATAATCAGCGGCGTTCTATTGTAATTAGAGATCAATCGGCCGTGATTGTGATTGGCCGCGATTGTAGTGCAATCAATACGGCCTTCACTAGGTTCGCTGCGCTCTTTAATTTACTTCTCACCTGAGACGTGATCGATGCGTCACATGGTTGGATGTGCTGCGTACTAAGGTTCTTGGCCACGAGTTTTGACTACAGGAGGTGGCTTCTTCAATTTCGGAAACATTTATCTAGTCAAGTAGCATGCGTTATCTTGTCGGTTTAGTGAAATCGGAAATCTTCTTTTATCTGACAACAAATTACATACCGTAAGATTTGGGGCCAACCCTAAGTTACGTAACGCTAAAATCGGCCTTTTCAGACCCCCACCCCCATGTAATGGACTTGTAACGTAATACTAAACCCCCTCAAAAATTACATAACACTGTCACCCCCTAATTTTTGTCATCCACTTTCATGCATATTTTTATGTATCAGTAATTTTTTAGACGTTATTCCGTTTGTTTTTAATGGGGGGGCATGTATATCTAACTTTAATGTATTTAAAAAAATCTTGTATTTTGGTGAAAAACAATAACATTTTGTGAATAAATTTAAACAAATTGCTGAATTTTAATAAATACGTAATGCTGCGTAGAACGCTTCTTAGGGAAGGTCCTGTTTATACTTGATAACGAATCGCCCGACTTGACATAAGCGCGCTTAGTGGCTCTTTAGTAACCTATGACGCGTGGTGTTGCCAAGAGCACTGCGTCTAATAATCTATAACAATATACAATGTGTAAACAATAAAAAAACATATGTAGGACAGTATAATCAGTATGAATATCTGCGATCATCAAATGTTTACTTGCAAACAAAATCGTATATTCCTAAAACAAGAAGGTTATGAGAAAGGCGCAGCAGGTAAAGAATAGAAATGTGACAGCCATGTTAGGCGTTAGGGGTTGCCATGGTTACTGTTGACTAATATCGTCACGTCATTGGTCATATATCATTGTGAATCTCCCCGCATTATCAGCACTGATGTAGGAGCGCTCTGAAGTCGAGTTGGGAAATTTAATAAGTGAACTTTAGTATTTTTTATTCCTAACCTTTAAAAACCTCCCATCAAGATCAGTCAGTCAAACGTATTTTTTTAGTAACTTTCGTTCATTTTGTTTATTATTGTTTTCTTCTTTGATTAATAGTCCTTGAGACGTTAATACACTAACTGCTTTAAATTGTTTGTGTTAAATAACGCATTACGTTCCATGGTTTTAAGAACTATATTTACTTACTTATTCTTAAGACGCAGATCGTCAAGATATAGGCGAATGGCCCATATTTCGATTGAGTGTGATGAGTGTAGATGAGCGAGTGTAGTCAATGTTTCTGACTCTTAGAAAGTGTCATTAATTGATAGCCCAATGACAAATGAACGGCCGGTGGCTATCAACTGATCCAGCCCTTTCGCAATTTCTTACGACTGATTGGGATGGAACTGAGAACCTTTAGCTTATTATGAAGCTGGGCTCTAACCAACTAAGCAACCGACCAATATAGTTGCTTTATAAACAGCTTGCTTTTTCGATATACTCACTCACAGCGATAAATAATCTTTCATTATCACACCCTTTAGATCGTTTGTGTTCAAATAAAATAAATTAAATCGTAGATGTCTCAAGTCCGGGTACTATATTCGGACGCTTCAAAGGAATCTAATGCAAATGTTAATTGAATTTTTGCTGTAAATTCTGCTGCCTTAAATCACAGATCAGGAGTGGGAGATGCTAGCAGAGATGTCGGGACTACTAGTAGAGTCAGTCGGCGAGAGGCGGGTCATTCAGTCAGATCAGGAGTTGGAGGAGATGCTAGCAGAGATGTCGGGACTACTAGTAGAGCCGGTCGGCGAGAGGCGGGTCGATCAGTCAGATCAGGAGATGGAGGATATGCTAGCAGAGATGTCGGGACTACTAGTAGAGCCGGTCGGCGGGAGACGGGTCGATCAGTCAGATCAGGAGTTGGAGGAGATGCTAGCAGAGATATCGGGACTACTAGTATAGCTGGTCGGCGGGAGACGGGTCGATCAGTCAGATCAGGAGTTGGAGGAGATGCTAGCAGAGGTGTCTGAACTACTAGTAGAGCCGGTCGGCGGGAGACGGGTCGATCAGTCAGATCAGGAGTTGGAGGAGATGCTAGCAGAGGTGTCTGGACTACTAGTAGAGCCGGTCGGCGGGAGGCGGATCGATCAGTCAGATCAGAGCGTAGACGAGTGCGACAGCCAGAGGCCAATTATCAGATCTAGTTACAACGTGGCGCCGAGGCCGCTGCCTAAAGGAACAGTCCAAGGTGTACTCATAAACACGCGTGTTGTCAAACAGTCAATCAAACCAGAGCTTTGTTTCCTGCAGCATTTAACTTGTTTACATGATCGGGATTGTATGGTGGATACCCCACATAACAATAGGTGTGTATATATTTGTAGTTTAGTTTAGTTTTGAGGGGAAGAAAATCTCTGAGGCAATTCCTAGATTGCACTTCAACCTTAGGTTTATTGTGCTCCCCTATATGTAATTGTGATATGTGTGTAGGTTTTCAAATCGGTGATATACATGGTGTCTGTTATGTCTGGAAACACCCAAATATATTATTTATTAATTGAAATATAAATTAGAAACGTGATAGGGTTTGCACACATACATTTGGAACACTGTTTGTCACACTAACGAGGGACGTCGTGTCGAGGGTATCGTCAATATTCTTTACAGAAGCCTATACTTTGTGATTTATGACTTTAAAGGTTATAGTGAACTGAATCGAATGCCATAAAACACATCTCTGAGGAATCACTCTATTGGAGTATTGAATTAGGTGATGTTCAACAGTCTCATTTTAACTCGGTTCTTGCCACAGTAACGTGTTACAGTAAAGTTACAAACAATTGTTTTTATGTTTAATTGATATAAAACAACATTTTAATTTTGAGCTGGTTTTATTAGCACCTTTTTGCCACAATTTTATTGCAATAAAAATGTGTAATAAATGATTTATTTTATTAATTTACTATAAAAAAACCTTATGATGTTAGAACAAACTCAACAATAACCTTTTAGTACCATTTGTTGTCAAAGTATTTGTTTGAAGTGTCTTAATTCTTCATTTTGACAATTAAGTTAAAATGAAATTTTGGAACATAAACAAATGTTCAATACTCAAAGACCTATATTTTATGACAGATGCAGTTTATGGCATTCAATTCAGTTCACTAAAACCTTTAAAGTGATGTATCACAAACTATAGACTTCATTAAAGAATACTTATGATACCGTCAACACGATGTCCTCCATTGGCGTGAAATGACAAAACATTGTTCCTAAAAGTAGGCGTACAATCTCTATCATGATTGTAAAATTTTCGAATTTCTATTTCGATTAATGAAGAAAATGTTTAGGTGTTTCCAGACATAGACAATAGACACCCTGTATTTGTTGAAGTGGCTTGTGAAAATTAAAATAGATACAGTTTGGTATTGCGGGGCCACGGTCGTATTGTCTCGACGGCCAGAAATTTTCCTCACACTATCCTTAAACAAGATTAAACTTTATATATATCGTATGGTTTTTTTGTCAGCTACCATTTCATAATTTTGTTAAAAGCTAACTGGATTAAGATCTGAAAGTCATGCAGTATATAAAATAAAAGTGATCTTCTGTAAAAAAGCTAAATCCAATCCAACGATCCATTTACGACCTGCCTCACTGATTCTGTTTATGCTGGCTTGGTTTATGCTGTATCTGGATTGCAAGATTATTTATGATTGTTTCTTTAGTAGCTGTGAAGTCCTTGTGTTGGTAAGCTAAAGCAAATATCATCTGCATATATAAACTTTCTATACTTTGTTATTGGGATATCAGTGGTATACACGTTGAACAAAATTGGAGCAAGAACAGACCCATTTGGCAGACCGTCCTTCAACTGTCTAAAAAGCTTTCTTCACGACCGAGATATACTTTTATTAGCCTGGCACTAAGCAATGACTCCAAACGTCGCAAAAGAAAGGAGCAGGGAAGGAGGATGTAGAACTTAAACGACAAATATTTGTTCCAAACTGTATCATAATCTGTTGTAAGATCAATAAAATCTGCAGATGTTTCAACTTATTTTAAAACACATTCTCAATAAACGATGCCAGAGCTAGGATCTGGTCCCTACAATTACGGCCAGAGCGAAAACCAGCCTGATCAACTGGAACATTATAATCAAGAATGGGTGATATTCTATTTTATAACAGCCTTTTCAGCACCTTATAACAAAAAAATGCTGTAGTACTGTAGTAAGATTAAACTATCTAAAATCTAAATCTAAACTGAAAACAAGAGAAATTAGATACAGGTACATTTAAAAATAGTTTATCAGTGCGAACCTAGACTATAAAAGTTTGAATGCAATGTTCTCGTGGGGTCGACGACTGCACGAGGAATGCTGTGTTAATCATCATAAACCGTGCAACGTGCACAGCTCGTACGTTCTCGGCCTGTGGTGCAGGTGTATACTGTTTGCGTTTTATTGTGCGACCTACCATTGCGCATTCCATTGTCATAAAAACAGTCCGAGATATGAGTTATAATTGTTGTGTCGGAAGTTGACCATTCTTCTAACGAGTGCTGGTCCTTAAAACAATTAAAAAAAAACTTAATTGCGAAATTACTAATTGTCATTTAGTAATTGTGTAGTTTTATTGAAGAATATAATAGCAATAGGTAGTTTTTGAGGAGCAAGAAAAATCTTGTTACCTCAAAGATCTTTTCACCAGTTGTGTAAAACAGTATCGTTAAAATGAAGGAAAAAAATGTTATTACCACGATATATGACCAATTACAACAGCAACTCCTTCTTGATTAGCCATTAATTACTTTTTCACTGTGAGGTTGTGAACTCCTACATTTCCCATTCTAAAGGTCCTATCAACACAGTGACCATACAGACCTTCGGAGCAAGGAATCGCCCTTAATTTGTGCAGTTTTAAACGTAACATTACTGAATATTCATAAAACGTTATAAATTAGTGAAAAATTAACAATAATGTTTATAAATAGGCATAAATTGTTAGATCTTAAAATTAACTATAAGTACCGTTGATTATAAGTTATAAGTTAGATAACTTTGTTTCTATACTCAATTGTATTACATTTACTTTGACTCTTAATAGATTATAAATGAAACACAAGCGAGGGGATATTTGTGAACTAAATTACATTGTAAAACTAGCGTTAAAACATGCATACGAAATGCTGGTTTATTTTTAAGAATGAGTTCGAAAAAGGTTCTATAGTTATTTCGTAACAGCTGCAAAAATTACAAATTAGTTCTATAAATGACCATTGACTATACCAACACAGAGAGTTCAAGACATTGCATTTCCTGAAAACGTGCGCCTGTGATGCTATCTAACGGCGATTAGATTCAACTAGGCTAAGCGTTCGGACGACTGTTTGGCCTACTATTAGCTCAACTATTACTTCAACATGTGGTGCAGAGAGGCAGAAAGAGGGACGAAGAGAGATGGAGATCACTGGCGATACATGTGAAAACCGAACATGAACTAATTTCACCGAACAGGGAAACCGGCCTCAAGAGACCTATATGAGCGGGCATTCTTCTTGTATCTACAGTCACTGGTTTAGGTTAATAATTTAGACTTTAAACATTAGATTCGTTCATGCACTAATTATATGAAATATATAATGTTAAATGAGGTAGTAGCCTATTAATGTGCTGATGTTACACGGGTAATCCAAAAATAAAATATGCGCCTCTTTCCTTGCTATCTTTTTGAATTATTAATGTAATATGTAAACTATAAAATACTACTACTTGTGGTAGTGTAATGTGATCTTACTTGTTAGACCTAAGAGTGGTGCAAGAGAGACAGAGAACTACTCTTCTCCCACTGTGTAATTACATTAATCAGTTGTCATGACAACCAGAGTGATAGGCTGTATGCTGACAGCGCAATAGCAAGCTCCCACCCATTTAACGTCATTAGCAGCATATAACATGTGGGCTAGTTTGAATAACACCAACGAATAAAACTTTGAACGATTAAATTAAATCATTATTTAGTACAGTATTCAAAAAACAATTAATTATAGCAATAACCTAATGAATAATAATGTAAACAATAAATAGCATTTTTACAAACTTGTACAGTTCGTTACAGTTTTGTTTCCAACTAAACACTGTTGCGGAAGTTGAACTCTAACAGCGGAAGTTAGTCATGCTCATAAAGATTCCCCTCTGCCGCTGGAACCCCTACATGCGCTAAAAATAACACGCAGGTCGCTTTCGAACCGGCCCAACTATAGTATCAAGTAATTGTATCGTGTACACGACCAACTAACTTCTGTATAATGTTTTTAACAGGAATTTATCACATTATTTAAAGTGGAGCCTCTTTAATATTGCATTAATCCGAACGTCCGTTAATCCGGACGCTATCAAGGTGCTGTAATACTGCTTCTACAGTTCGGTAAATTCATTCAAACACTTTACAAATGTGTGGTCTAGGACACTACAAAGAACATAATGGATAAACAGTAGGGTTGCAGTGTAAATTTTAAATACGGTGATTACTAATTGGAAATTAAATAAAGAAGCGAATATAAAGTAGTTTAGTTCTGTTTGTTAAACCGAAAATTATTGATAGTCCGAACGATCTGTTGTTACGAAACAGGTTCGGTTCAAACTATTCCGGATTAACAGTTTGATCGAAAATCTGAATATTTTGTATATCAATCAAATAAAAAACGTATTCTGGTATATTTTATTGACGTATCCAAAATATCTTATCTCCTTGGCGTAGTGTGAAGTAATGTCCCGTGATCTGGAAGTTATTGAACGGTTCACTCGGGACCGTTCGTTCCCTATCCAATCAGGCGAGGGTACAATTTAGCCCGCTAGAACATTTCGCTAGAAAACAATGGTATGGTTTAGATACAGTAATTGTAGGTTGGTGGTGTTTAGAGGTTTGGGGCTCGACACCTTCGGTCCAGGCAAAACCCGCCCTTACTGTCGAAGAAAAACTACAAATACTGGAGTTTGAAACATCACTGTTAAGAAACTAATTACACTAGAAAAGTACAAATGAAATTACAATTTTCTTTGTTTATTCCTGCAATTGTAAGCGTAAAAGGGAAAATTTTATCTTTTATCCATATAAATTCATACAAGTATGTTATGTAAATGTTCGTTCGTTTTTTTTAAATAATGGTATTGTGATGTACAAAACGAAGTTTTACTCGATTTCGTAGGCCTACTCAATTACTAGAAAAATATGTTTTATATTTTCTATAAGAACATTTTTGTTAAGTAAAGTTAATAAAAATCTAGCATAAGTTACTAAAATAGTTGATGAATGACCTATTAATGTTTTAATTTAATCTGACCAGAGGTTTTTATTGTAGAACTTTTTTAATTCGACGTTTCGGTAAAGAGCGTTACAAATCACGCTCTTTTCTTATTCTACCCGTGATTTAAAAAAACTGTTAAAAGATAAAAAAAATTTCTTTTACACTTAAAATTACAGGAATAAACAAGGAAAATTTTAAAGTCATTTGTATTTTTCCACAAAGCAAAGAATATCTAGAGCGGACACCCCAGCCTTAACAGTAGTAAGTCAGTAAAGCACATTTTCCGCCATCTTGTGGGGTGCTAGTGACCAAACCAAGGCCTCGGGCGCTCTCGTTTTTAATTCGCACCGCTTCACTAAAACTGCGTTTTAAATAAGAAGACGTTGGCCTAATACGTTCAAATTTGTATATAAGGTAAAGAAAGAGTTATTCCAGCTTATAAAAGTGTTTTTATAATTTTTCAATGACTAAGTTTTTTGTAAATTAGGTTTAATTGAAATTATTTTTTAATCCGAGGAAGTCTTGACATAAAAAAAGTACATTGCGAGGAAGTTTTTCATTTATTGGTCAGAGACTTTTTGTCAGCGGGAAAGTTGTAGATGAATAAACAAATTTCAATTTTATTAAAACCTTTTTTTTTTTTTTATTAAATGTTTTGTTTCGCCAGAAATCGAGGTATAGTAAAGCGACAAAACTGTCTTTCGCGCAACCCGCTGCCGTGCCGCGCCCGACCATAGCTGTGTAGTGTTTTTGTTTCTAAACAGCAGCTTTTCCAATTCTACAATTCTTGTATACCTATTAGAAATTTAGTTAATGTAATTCAAATATTTTGTCAATGGATAAATTAAATAATGTTATGGATTTATTAGTAATTATTCTAAAATTGTTTTAATTATTCTTTAATGTTTTATTGAAAATTGAAAAATGTAACAATTTCTTAGCTTGTAAGCCAAAAACACTGCAAATTATTAGAGTTGTAAAATTTGGCCTCAAATATGGTTACAATATGAATTATTTGCCAATAAAATGCAAATTTATATATAATAACATAAACCATGAAGTTAGCCTTTGACTTAATCTGATCAATATAAGAAAGATTACTTAAAAGTTATGTTGTATCTTGGGCTTGTGATGTTACTATGAGGTGATTAATAATAATTAAACAAATAAAATTTTAAAAGAAAGCAATCTTTTATTAATTTTATTTACAGTGGTGTTTTACATAAAAATTAAATTTATATGAATACAAATTGCTGTTGAAAAATAGAATCAAACAACGTATATATGAAAAACGTTAGTCATTGTTAAACGTTTTATTACTTCACTGACCCAAAAACAAAACTTTTTTAGTTAAGTCATTCCTAACCCTATTAAAATGGTTTTTCATTCACTTTCTTCGAGTAATAATTTAACCTTATGTTGAAATACTTTTTGCAGAGTGCTCGTATGAGTAGTACATAGTGACACTGTTCTGGATCTGTTTCATACATATGGTCACTAATAAAAACATTTCTCCCAACACAACTGTTTATTACATCCACTGTCATTTGTTCCAAAATATTTTTTTTATATACATTGTCAGTTTTTATTTTAGTACGAAGAACTGTCTCACTCATCGTACATACTGTTGTTACTGCTACTGAAAGTTGAATAAGACCACCCCTATTTTTACACGTTATTAAGTTGGTCTCTTTGCTTTTGTCGGTCGAAAGTAGTGATATGCATTGTTCGCATATAATACTAGCAGCTGTTGATCTGGTTACGTATCCGGCGATGTATTCAACAATATCAGAGGCAATGTCAGATCTCATGTTGTCATTTGTAACGCAGTTCAAAAAGTTACTATCTGTTTCATCCAAATTACAAAATTTACTTTGCTTGTCTTCTGACATTGTTCTCCATAGGGGAACGGAAGTATTTATTTCTTCAAGTTCGGACTTTTTTTGCCTGATTTTGAACATTACTGACCTGTCCAAAGCGAAAGTATTGCCAGTGTTGCTGTCTTGTACCTCACTATGTAGTAAGAGCCTTTTAAAAGTTCCAGTGAATTGCCTACAGGTAGGATTATTATTGGAACCTCCTCGGGAACGTATGTACCCAAATAACCTTTCAAGGTGATCCTGGCTAACTTTGTATAGAGGTAAGTATTTTAATGGTGGATCTGGCTTACCAACTAGCTCTTCATATAGACCCAAGGAACTTTTGATGCAAGTTAAAAACCCAAGGAAGCCAGTTTTTCTTTTGCTCTGTAGAATGTCCTCACCATTAGAAAGAAGTCTTTAAGCTACAAATGTAATCATACGTCTCATTTACACATTTTGATTGTTGAACTATTTTTGAAGCACACAGTGCCTTTTTTTACCAAAACTTCTTATACTCTGACTGTTCAATACATCAAACAAATCATTAAATGTTCTTAAGAAATCAATCGTCGCCTTACAATCTTCAAATCCTTTTACATTATTTTCTAGCAAATACTTTAGTGAATCGGCAACAGAGTTACTGAAAACCTGTGCAGCCAACTTAACTTTCATTTTCTGCCTCCAATATTGTACATGATCTTTAGTGAGTTTGTTGCCTAAATGCAATTCCTGTTCGTTTTGCACTTCATGCAATAACTTAATATACTTCCACTCTATTCTTTGCTTCCCTTGCACTAGGATCCCATAATCTACTAGTGTATTACGTACCAGTTTTAGCATGTGTGGAGGATCTAAAAATAAAAACACTGGATTTCCCGTACAAGGGTGAGGAAAAAAGATTTTAAGATTTTTGGTCGATATGGAGCAACCCAGTTTATTTGCCATTGCTAAGTTGCAAGATGTTCCATCACAGGTCAGTGACACAACAGTCACCCCAGCTTCATGTACGAGTGACAAACCTTGAGTAACCAAGCCACAAAGCTGTTCACTTGTTGTGCTAAACACGAAAAAATATCCCAGAGGTATTTTCCACGCAGAATTAAAAAAAACCAGGTGGAAAACGAGTACCTCTGATGCTAAAGTTGACGAATCATCTGAAACTGGTACTCCAACATTGACAGGGCCATGAAATTTCTTCCCATCCCATTCTAAGTGCTTCCGGATCTACAATCTATTCGTAATGCGCATATTGAAGGGTGCTTACTCTTGGCAGCGTATTCTGTTAAAGCTCTTAATACCTCAGTGGAGAACCCTGGTTCGCACTGTACACTACTATACCATCTTCGCAAGGTTCGGGTATGAGGCAAAGCAGTATTAAATGTTTGGCGAGCATAGGTATACGCCTTTGGCGACAAAAAATGAAGTGTCACAGCAAATGCTCTCAAGCGTTCTTCGTAACATTTTTTCAACTTTGGATTTTTTGTCTTTTCTATGGAACGTTTAATTAAACAGTCAGCATTTTGAGATATTGAATTGAGTAATGTACAATCTTCTTCTTGAAAGTTAAGTTTTTATTTTAGATCTTTACAAATGTTTTCAATGTTAACAATTTTTTCTTTAACCTTCTTTTAGACTGTCTTAAGGTTTTAACTTTCTTTCTTGCCTGAAAAAGTTTATCTTTAGTTAAACTCAATTCTTTTTTTAAGGCCTGCTTTCTTGGTGAATCATTAAGTTTATTAGAAAGAGATTTTTTCAACCTTTTTCTAGGCGGTTGTCTGAAGCATTCAGAATCACTAATGCTTATGCATTGCTGAGTTTCATCGGTACTAAGGCTTGAGCATTGCTCAGATTCCTTGGTAATTTCCTTTGTTACTGTCTCATTGAAGAGTCTTTTTGCTGGAAGCCTATGGGTAGTAGTTACCTTAGGAATACTCGGAAACACACTCGCACAACACCTTCCCTCAGCCTGACGTAACACAATGATGTTCTGTCGAAGTCTGCTTCAGTGAAGTGGTCAGAACATACACGGGATTCATCTGAAGGCTGCCAATTTTTACGTCTTACTGCAACTGTCCATTTTTTGCGTAGAACTGGTTCCTTTGAAAACCTAAAAAAATAAGTTTATGTCAAACAAGTCATAGGAATGCAAAAGCTTCAAATTGGTACAAAATCCATGACCAAATGCTGTATGGTATTCTCAAACTAAGGCCGAGTTCCTTTAAATCATATATCACAATATTCTCCCTTTTAAATAAAGTAACGATTTTTAAATGTCAATATTTCTAACATTAAAGCGGTATTTTTGAGTTTTACAATAAATCTAAAGTGTCTAGAAATAAATCAAAAGCTATTGGCCCGAAGCCCTAAACAAAATATCCTTTTTAATTGCCTTTTGCATATACGCTAGATCATAAGCTTTAAATAACACCTCATTCGTAAAAATCGGTTGAGAAGGTCGGATGAAAAAGGGACGTGACAGCGAAAATCCTTATAGAAATAAGTTTACAACTTCATCACATCTTTTGAGCACTATCAGGCAACATGTAAGTTTTTAAAAATTAAATTAATCATGTATAAATCTCAGCGGATAAATTTCCGATTTCGTCAAACCTTGACTGATAATAAAAATCATACCAAACCGGAAATTAAGGAAAACATATTCAGACGGAGGGCTCATAATTGTCCTGCTGAACTGGGGTTACAATCCTGATAGAGTGTCAAAATTGCTCAAATTAGATTACTTAAATGCTTAGACGAAGTACTACAGTTATTTTTAATTTTAGTAAAATCCATTGAACATAAATGAAATGGAAATTTAAATTTAAATAGGTTATAAAAATCATAATTTCTAAACAAACTCTAAACAAGGAATAAAATATGGCTTACCTGTGAAATGTTAAACCTTCCTTTTTCTTTTTGGTGCTATTGCTACAACCAAAACAAACACAGTGTAGCATTTTAGAATCAAAGTAAACAGTAATAACATTACATAATGCTTGCCGTGATACAGAAACACGTGGAAATCAAAGAGTGAATGCGAATGACGCTCGGGCCGTGGGAGTACTGGGTCGAGAAGTGGAGGGGGAGACGCCATCTTGTGGGGTGCTTGGCTTCAACGCCACACCACTGAGTGTCCGCTCTAGATATTCTTTGCTCTGTGTATTGTTCTAGTGTAATTAGTTTCTTCACAGTGATGTTTCAAACTCGAGTGTTTATAGTTTTTTCTTCGACAGTAGTCATCTCACGAAGCACCTCTTGTTTTCACCACCATTATTATTATTATTATACCACCAAGGGGCGACTTTTGTTGTTTCCTATGGCCTGGAATATACAATTTTTATAATAATAACTAATTGTGATATTAGTTGTAAAAGCAATTTATTTCCCAGTTCTCTTTCTTTAATAGTTGTTTACGTTAGTATTTTGGACTTTTGATAATTATTTTTTTCGTGATGTGTTGAATAAAATAGGATAAAAATATGTTAAATTTAATATGTAGATTAACAAAGTTAAAGCTTTTAAAGTAGTATTAACTTTGTTTCAACAATTTTTGTGTAGCAATAATTATTGTCAGCATTGCCAAACTTCTAAAATGTTTTAAAGGTTTAGCTGTTTAAAATTATTGTTATTGTAATATAATAAATTAAATTCAGGCTTATGTGTATTAGTTGAATATGTGATATGGTACTTCAAGGTGTAGCATGCATATTATAATAATTTATATTTCCACTCTCAATGTACGCTATTAACTCGATGAAGGTCTCGCTGTAAGACATTCTGTAAAATAGTAAATTAATTCAAATACTCTTTTAATCATTCTGTACAAGATAGAGGTTTTATAAACTATTTCCAGATTATTGGGCTTCGGTTTCCCCCTGGAGCACTAGTTTTATTCCATTCATGGCATCCTTAGCGGTTAAGATGTTTTTGGAGGGGTCGTGACAAAGTGCCCTAACGACAAACTGAGCCAGTTAAGGTGGGATAGATTGTCGTTGGGGCACTTTGTCCGCAGCGTGCTCCAGGTTCTCCAGGTTGTCCTTTCGTGAACTGGACCACATTCTTGAGTGGTTCAATATATGTGTTTGGGTCACTTTGTCGTTGGCTCACTTTGTCTTCGCTGGATTTTAGAAGAGGGTCCAGTTTGTCGCTGCGACACTTTGTCCATGTCTCGGTTTTGGAACCCCATGCTTCCTAGATCTTTTGGCACCGCTATTTTGAACGGCTTCAGAGTCCAGTGAGTCTAGATTTCTGTTCTTTTTTAGTGGTAGTCTCATCATTTAGTGGAGAGTTCGGAAGAAACTCTGAAATTATTAGAGACCTTACAGTTTTTCTTACTCTTCCATTATGGTCTCATATTACTAAACACACATTTTACATCCCTTTCTCTGATTCAACCCTACTTTTGCGTTTTTTGAACAAATTCTGAACACTCACAGAATTATGTCCTTGGTCCTGAACACTATTTATACCTCTGTTCCGGTCAGTGGGACTGATACTTCAGCGTCAGATAGCCCATACAAGGCAGAGGTGTTACTCTGCGCACAGTCACTCTACTAGAAGGTGGGAGTGCGGCCTTATTTATCGTCTCCTACTTTCCACCTGACGTCTTGGCAACAAATGTAACCAGGATTACTGTTTCAACAATCCCATGTTTGTGGGCGTACTCTGGTCCTGATCTGATGTGGATAGTAACAATTTGTCTAATTGGTTGCCTTTTTGCAAAATAGTATTCTTGTTTTGGCATGAATTGTTATCAAGGTGAAATGGGACCTTTTCCAATTTTTAAAATCAAAATTAGTTAATGTACCTTCCCTTCCCTTGAGATAGGAAAAATACAGTTTTTTTTAACCATTACATTAGAACTTGTGGCCAGATAAAGTGGTGAATTTAGCTGATTTTAAATCAAGCATAAGGCAAAGCCGTTCAAAGTACAAGTTTAATTTTTTATAACTACGTTTTTAACACATAACTGAAGGGATTAAGATGTTTTTCATTTTTAAACATGTAAAAATATTTATAATTTTAAAGGTTAAAGGAGGTATTTTGTACTTTTAAAATTATACATATTTTTACAATAAAAAAATGAAAAACATGTTTATACCTTCAGTTATGTGCAATAAACGTAGTTATAAAAAATTAAACTGGTATTTTGAACGGTTTTGTTTTGTGCTTGATTTAAAATCAGCTAAATTCTATAAATCTATAAGGCCACAAGTTCTAATATAGTGCTAAAAATGTTTTTTTGTATTTTCCTGTCTCAAGAGAAGGTACAATAAATAATTTTGATTATGAAATTGGAAAATAATAAAATCACCGAAAACCGATTACACCACCTTAAACGTTCTATTAAATGTCTCCCAAACATTAACAAAACACTAGCTCTTTTAATAACATACTTTGATGCAGTTCGTCTGACTGTAAGGCCACTACACCGTAGACTCTCTACTGTGGCTGTGACCACTGTAACAATTGGCGATGGCGTAGCCCGGTTTATGTGACTTTAATGTGCACGCAGTACTAGGTACTGGGCTGTGGGAGCCTCTCGCACTCCAACCTGTAATTTGACTTAACTACAATTCAGCTGACTGTAAGGCCACCAAAAGTTAGTCTCCCTACTGTGACTGACCACTGTAACAGTTGGCGTTGACATAGCTCGGTTTATGTGACTTTAATGTGTACGTAGAAGTAGGTACCGGGCCGTGGGAGCCTCTCGCACTCCAACCTGTAATTTGACTTAACTACAATTCAGCTGACTGTAAGCGCACTACAAGTTAGTCTCCCTACTGTGACTGACCACTGTAACAGTTGGCGTTGACATAGCTCGGTTTATGTGACTTTAATGTGTACGTAGAACTAGGTACCGGGCCGTGGGAGCCTCTCGCACTCCAACCTGTAATTTGACTTCACCCGGCGACAATTCTCCTCCCCTCATTACAGCCGATCATTACCTTTTTTGAGTCGTGGTTCCACTTGTGGTGTCAAACGATATCAACACGAGAAAGACGATACAGCATTGGTTGGTTTAACTTTCAATACCCACCGTGTTTTTAAAAACAGTTTTAATTTTAAATGGTGACAATATAGTATTATTCGTTTTTGCTTGATCCTTTTTTCACATTTACATTTATGCTCTACCTGTTAAGTCCTTTTACATGTTCAAGTGTATTAGCATGAGTCAGTATTCTCTCATTTCAAATACATTTGCTTTGAGATTGGTATCAATTAAAATTTCGTTGTTTAATTTGAGTCTCGTTTCACCCTAAGATATAAATTAAAGATATAAAGTCATGCCTAAGCCCCATACCCTGTAACCTCACTCTCATTAATGAGTTACATTAATTTAAGTTTCTTATTAATTTGATAACATTTATGCAAATTAAAATTATTCATATGATCTCAGGTTTTTTTTTTATGTGGGTAAATTGGTGAGGCTGTAAATTACAATGAATTAAGACTCTTGTTTGAAAAAGTTAATTTAATAATACATTCTTTTTTACTTTCTTTTTTTTTTTTAATTTCAATACAACAAAAATGAATTTAATTACTTTTTTAATGATTACTAAAACATAGGATATTCAGTTAATAACTAGAACTTATCTTTAACTTTTCTTCTTGTGATGCTGAAACTCCACGTGGTCTTGAATAAACGAAATTACAAGTCTCGATCCAGTCTAATAATCACACACATGTCTGTTTAAACTATCTACTTTCACAACATTATGAATTATATTTCATATTCAAAACAGTCACACGCGGTAACAAAAGAATTTTTTTTACTGCTGCATCAACGCGGCTTGGATACTTGCATCTTCTAGGTCATGTTTTAGAGTGTCCTACCCCGGAGGAGTCTTAAATGAGAGTGGACGATGCTTGTACTAGGCTGGCGTGGGTTCAGTCCTCGGTCTCTTTCCGTTACACGCGATAACATTGGGTTGGAGGGTATACTTCCGCCCATGCCATGTGCTTTTTGCCCCGGTAGGTGGTGCCTCTAGCGATTATTTTTTTAACTAAATACGTCTCTCATCTAGATTGGACTCGACCATCGTATCGTGACCCCCTGACACCCCTTTGGACTGTCAGATAGACTCGTCCGACGACGCGACTGCACATGTCTTATCTGTCTCGCTAACAATACTTGGAATGTGTTTGTTTATGTCTCGGACGAATGCCTGGGACAAATATACCTGCCCACTTATCTATATTTGTTGGCTATTAATTTACAATGGATTCCAAATATTATCTGAATGTTCGGTGATTATTTTAATTAAATGTATCTATTTCTTCATTAAAATAATTTATTATTTATTTTATTTAATTAATTTATAAATCAATTTGGTGGACCTGTTACAACCCTGATTGGAACATCGTTACAGTAAAATGTTTGTCAGTTTCAGATGAAAATTGAAATACTATTCAATTCGATGTTATTTAGGTTTGAAAACAAGTTAGTTCATATTACATTAACTTTAGTAATTTAAGTGATAAAGAAATAAGCATAACAGCGAACGTTTGCGCATTGTTTGAGGTGTACCTTTCAAGTTAGTCGTAACAATGTCACATGGCCGTAAAAGTGGCTGATGTTCGAAGACTAACTTACTATTAATAGATTATGTAATAAATCTGCTGAAGAGACGTTATTTTAAGTACTGCATTTTATGGTAAACAGTTTCCAGTTTTAAACGGCATGCCATTCTTAAACTTTGCTGAAGTATTTTCTATTAAATTAATAATGCATAATATCAAACATAAACTATTTGTCGAAACGAAAATTACGAAGCAAGGAATAAATAACACATTGCCACGACTAAATTGTATGATTTTAATTTGACTAGGCCTGAACAGTAACGCAAGAAATAATTAATTAAAATTAGCGTTGGTTGAACAATTGACTGCTAACTTAACACATATTATAAACTCGATGTTTGTAACTAAGTTCGGTGCAGAAATTATGTGCATCCGAGTTTGAAGGTTGTTAACTAAGAAACAAATAGGCCTATGAAAAATCCAATTCACCATTGTTTTCCTCGTTTAATTGTACGTTTTCACTGTGCATAAACTTAACACTTTTATTACTAACCTCGTTGATTATCACGTTTATATTTTAATATTTGGTTGACATGAATGTTTTATATACATTTTATAACTTTCAGGATTTTAACTTTTCAACAACAAAAAATTACAATCAATTTCTTGAAACAGCGTTTCCTTGCCTTCTAGAAGTCGTAAAATTAATTCCTTGGTCACGTCGTAATCCTTATGAAATGTATAAGGAAGATACATTACTTGCGATATGCGTAAGTGAATGCAGTGATTTAAATTTGATTGATGAACATTATAAAACGTATACAAAACTTTCCTATCAACCATGGATTAAAGGAATAAATGTGATAAATTAATTTTTTTGAGTAACGAAAGTGTAACGTTAATGCACCGTGAAAACTAGTTAAAATTCCGTTAGTTTTTATGTTCCGTTAAGATTAAAACTACTAAATTAGTGTATTATAACATTTTTAAATTCATATACACTAACGAACAATTAAACGAGGCAAACAATAGTGTGACTGAATAAAGAGTTATAAATTTCATAGTTTTAACTTTTCAAAGAAAAAAATGTTCTTATCCATTTATGGGCTTCCAGAGGTCGTAACATTGATTTCTCGGTCACGTTGCAATCTTTATGAGATGCATTGTTACTATACATTACTGTAGACGTAAATAAATACAGTGGTAAAAACGTAACGTAAAAAAAATAAATTGTTTTAAAATCACTTGAAATTGATTAGTTCAAATTGATTTTAATAAATTTAAAATCACCGCATTTACGGACTCATATAAAACTAACTTATCGTCTCTATACATTTCGTAAGGATTAAAACGTGACCAAGAAGTTAATTTTATGACTTCAAAAAGCAAAGAAAATGTTGTTTTAGAAAAATGACAAGAACTCTTTTTTTGTTTGAAAAACTAAACGTCTTAAATTTATTAAAGTTAGAAAACATACCCGTCAACCACGTATTGAAATATAAATGCAATACATTTACGGGATTTTGAGTAATAAAGTGTTAACATAAAGTGGTACATATAACTTCTGCGCCGTCATTAGTAGACACGTTTGTATTATTTTGTATTATCAACTCTAGACCCCGTACTTTTATATTATAAATCCCAGACCATTTACTTTTGTATTATCAATCCCAGACCATTTACTTTTGTATTATCAATCCCAGACCATTTACTTTTGTATTATCAATCCCAGACCCCGTACTTTTATATTATCAATCCCAGACCATTTACTTTTGTATTATCAATCTCAGTCCCTGTACTTTTGTATTATCAATCCCAGTCCCCGTACTTTTATATTATCATTCCCAGACCATTTACTTTTGTATTATCAATCCCAGACCCCGTACTTTTATATTATCAATCCCTGACAATTTACTTTTGTATTATCAATCCCAGACCCCGTACCTTTTTATTATCAATCCCAGACCCTTTACTTTTGTATTATCAATCCCAGTCCCTGTACTTTTGTATTATCAATCCCAGTCCCTGTACTTTTATATTATCAATCCCAGACCATTTACTTTTGTATTATCAATCCCAGACCCCGTACTTTTATATTATCAATCCCAGACCCTTTACTTTTGTATTATCAATCCCCGACCCTGTAATTTTGTACTATCAACTCTAGACCATGTACTTTTATATTATCAATCCTAGTCCCTGTACTTTTGTATTATCAATCCCAGTCCCTTTACTTTTGTATTATCAATCCCTGACACTGTACTTTTGTACTATCAACTCTAGACCATGTACTTTTATATTATCAATCCCAGACCCTGTACTTTTGTACTATCAACTCTAGACCCTGTACTTTTATATTATCAATCCCAGTCCCTGTACTTTTGTATTATCAATCCCAGACCCTTTACTTTTGTATTACCAATCCCCGACCCTGTACTTTTGTACTATCAACTCTAGACGATGTTCTTTTATATTATCAATCCTAGTCCCTGTACTTTTGTATTATCAATCCCAGTCCCTTTACTTTTGTATTATCAATCCCAGACCCTGTACTTTTGTACTATCAACTCTAGACCCTGTACTTTTATATTATCAATCCCAGTCCCTTTACTTTTGTATTATCAATCCCAGACCCTGTACTTTTGTATTATCAATCCCAGACCCTGTACTTTTGTACTATCAACTCTAGACCCTGTACTTTTATATTATCAATCCCAGTCCCTGTACTTTTGTATTATCAATCCCAGACCCTTTACTTTTGTATTATCAATCCCAGTCCCTGTACTTTTGTATTATCAATCCCAGTCCCTGTACTTTTGTATTATCAATCCCAGACCCTTTACTTTTGTATTATCAATCCCAGTCCCTTTACTTTTGTATTATCAATCCCAGTCCCTGTACTTTTGTATTATCAATCCCAGACCCTTTACTTTTGTATTATCAACTGTAGACCCTGTACTTTTATATTATCAATCCCAGACCCTGTTTTTTTGCATTATCAATCCCAGACCCTTTACTTTTGTATTATCAATCCCAGACCCTGTACTTTTGTATTATCAATCCCAGACCCTGTACTTTTGTATTATCAACTATAGACTCTGTACTTTTTATTATCAAGTCTACACCCTGCACTCTTATATTGTCAATCCCAGTACTCTTGTACCAGTACTCTTGTCAGTCCCTGTACTGTGGTATTATCAAATCGATACCCTGTACTTTTGTATTATCAACTATAGACTGCGTACTTTTTATTATCAAGTCTACACCCTGCACTCTTATATTGTCAATCCCAGTACTCTTGTACCAGTACTCTTGTCAGTCCCTGTACTGTTGTATTATCAAATCGATACCCTGTACTTTTGTATTATCAACTATAGACTCTATACCTTTTATTATCAAGTCTACACCCTGCACTCCTATATTGTCAATCCCAGTACTCTTGTACCAGTACTCTTGTCAGTCCCTGTACTGTTGTATTATCAAATCGATACCCTGTACTTTTGTATTATCAACTATAGACTGCGTACTTTTTATTATCAAGTCTACACCCTGCACTCTTATATTGTCAATCCCAGTACTCTTGTACCAGTACTCTTGTCAGTCCCTGTACTGTTGTATTATCAAATCGATACCCTGTACTTTTGTATTATCAACTATAGACTCTATACCTTTTATTATCAAGTCTACACCCTGCACTCCTATATTGTCAATCCCAGTACTCTTATACCAGTACTCTTGTCAGTCCCTGTACTGTTGTATTATCAAATCGATACCCTGTACTTTTGTATTATCAACTATAGACTCTGTACTTTTTATTATCAAGTCTACACCCTGCACTCTTATATTGTCAATCCCAGTACAGTACTCTTGTCAGTCCCTGTACTGTTGTATTATCAAATCGATAACCTGTACTTTTGTATTATCAACTATAGACTCTGTACTTTTTATTATCAAGTCTACACCCTGCACTCTTATATTGTCAATCCCAGTACTCTTGTACCAGTACTCTTGTCAGTCCCTGTACTTTTGTATTATCAACTATAGACTCTATACTTTTTATTATCAAGTCTACACCCTGCACTCTTATATTGTCAATCCCAGTACTCTTGTACCAGTACTCTTGTCAATCCCTGTACTGTTGTATTATCAAATCGATACCCTGTACTTTTGTATTATCAACTATAGACTCTATACTTTTTATTATCAAGTCTACACCCTGCACTCTTATATTGTCAATCCCAGTACAGTACTCTTGTCAGTCCCTGTACTGTTGTATTATCAAATCTATACCCTGTACTTTTGTATTATGAACTATAGACTCTGTTCATTTTATTATCAAGTCTACACCCTGCACTCTTATATTGTCAATCCCAGTACTCTTGTACCAGTACTCTTGTCAGTCCCTGTACTGTTGTATTATCAAATCGATACCCTGTACTTTTGTATTATCAACTATAGACTCTGTACTTTTTATTATCAAGTCTACACCCTGCACTCATATATTGTCAATCCCAGTACTCTTGTACCAGTACTCTTGTCAGTCCCTGTACTTTTGTATTATCAACTATAGACTCTGTACTTTTTATTATCAAGTCTACACCCTGCACTCTTATATTGTCAATCCCAGTACTCTTGTACCAGTACTCTTATCAGTCCCTGTACTGTTGTATTATCAAATCGATACCCTGTACTTTTGATTATCAACTATAGACTCTATACTTTTTATTATCAAGTCTACACCCTGCACACTTATATTGTCAATCCCAGTACTCTTGTACCAGTACTCTTGTCAGTCCCTGTACTGTTGTATTATCAAATCGATACCCTGTACTTTTTATTATCAAGTCTACACCCTGCACTCTTACCTTGTCAATCCCAGTACTCTTGTACCAGTACTCTTGTCAGTCCCTGTACTGTTGTATTATCAAATCGATACCCTGTACTTTTGTATTATCAACTATAGACTCTATACTTTTTATTATCAAGTCTACACCCTGCACTCTTATATTGTCAATCCCAGTACTCTTGTACCAGTACTCTTGTCAGTCCCTGTACTGTTGTATTATCAAATTTATACCCTGTACCTTTGTATTATCAACTATAGACTCTGTACTTTTTATTATCAAGTCTTCACCCAGCACTCTTATATTGTCAATCCCAGTACTCTTGTACCAGTACTCTTGTCAGTCCCTGTACTGTTGTGTTATCAAATCGATACCCTGTACTTTTTATTATCAAGTCTACACCCTGCACTCTTATATTGTCAATCCCAGTACTCTTGTCAGTCCCTGTACTGTTGTATTATCAAATCGATACCCTGTACTTTTGTATTATCAACTATAGACTCTGTTCATTTTATTATCAAGTCTACACCCTGCACTCTTATATTGTCAATCCCAGTACTCTTGTACCAGTACTCTTGTCAGTCCCTGTACTGTTGTATTATCAAATCGATACCCTGTACTTTTGTATTATCAACTATAGACTCTATACTTTTTATTATCAAGTCTACACCCTGCACTCTTATATTGTCAATCCCAGTACTCTTGTACCAGTACTCTTGTCAGTCCCTGTACTGTTGTATTATCAAATCGATACCCTGTACTTTTGTATTATCAACTATAGACTCTATACTTTTTATTATCAAGTCTACACCCTGCACTCTTATATTGTCAATCCCAGTACTCTTGTCAGTCCCTGTACTGTTGTATTATCAAATCGATACCTTGTACTTTTGTATTATCAACTATAGACTCTGTACTTTTTATTATCAAGTCTACACCCTGCACTCCTATATTGTCAATCCCAGTACTCTTGTACCAGTACTCTTGTCAGTCCCTGTACTGTTGTATTATCAAATCGATACCCTGTACTTTTGTATTATCAACTATAGACTCTGTACTTTTTATTATCAAGTCTACAAGCTGCACTCTTATATTGTCAATCCCAGTACTCTTGTACCAGTACTCTTATCAGTCCCTGTACTGTTGTATTATCAAATCGATACCCTGTACTTTTGATTATCAACTATAGACTCTATACTTTTTATTATCAAGTCTACACCCTGCACACTTATATTGTCAATCCCAGTACTCTTGTACCAGTACTCTTGTCAGTCCCTGTACTGTTGTATTATCAAATCGATACCCTGTACTTTTTATTATCAAGTCTACACCCTGCACTCTTATCTTGTCAATCCCAGTACTCTTGTACCAGTACTCTTGTCAGTCCCTGTACTGTTGTATTATCAAATCGATACCCTGTACTTTTGTATTATCAACTATAGACTCTATACTTTTTATTATCAAGTCTACACCCTGCACTCTTATATTGTCAATCCCAGTACTCTTGTACCAGTACTCTTGTCAGTCCCTGTACTGTTGTATTATCAAATTTATACCCTGTACCTTTGTATTATCAACTATAGACTCTGTACTTTTTATTATCAAGTCTTCACCCAGCACTCTTATATTGTCAATCCCAGTACTCTTGTACCAGTACTCTTGTCAGTCCCTGTACTGTTGTGTTATCAAATCGATACCCTGTACTTTTTATTATCAAGTCTACACCCTGCACTCTTATATTGTCAATCCCAGTACTCTTGTCAGTCCCTGTACTGTTGTATTATCAAATCGATACCCTGTACTTTTGTATTATCAACTATAGACTCTGTTCATTTTATTATCAAGTCTACACCCTGCACTCTTATATTGTCAATCCCAGTACTCTTGTACCAGTACTCTTGTTAGTCCCTGTACTGTTGTATTATCAAATCGATACCCTGTACTTTTGTATTATCAACTATAGACTCTATACTTTTTATTATCAAGTCTACACCCTGCACTCTTATATTGTCAATCCCAGTACTCTTGTACCAGTACTCTTGTCAGTCCCTGTACTGTTGTATTATCAAATCGATACCCTGTACTTTTGTATTATCAACTATAGACTCTGTACTTTTTATTATCAAGTCTACACCCTGCACTCTTATATTGTCAATCCCAGTACTCTTGTCAGTTCCTGTACTTTTGTATTATCAACTATAGACTCTGTACTTTTTATTATCAAGTCTACACCCTGCACTCTTATATTGTCAATCCCAGTACTCTTGTACCAGTACTCTTGTCAGTCCCTGTACTGTTGTATTATCAAATCGATGCCCTGTACTTTTGTATTATCAACCCTAGACCCTGTACTTTTGTACTATAAGCTCTAGACCCTGTACTTTTAGGCAGTTAACTGACATTGCACCTTTGGACATGAATTTAATGTTAATTATGTTATATACATACAGTATTTAAATGATAAAAATCAGTATCTCTGTGTTAAAGAAGGGATCTTGGGTTTAATCATCGCCCGAGTTTGCAAACTGTAGTGTAAATACATGTCGAGGCAGTTGTCAATTTGTCAGTCATCTCTTCATTTCTGGAATACATGTACTTACAGCTCCGCTTTATATACACCTGTGAGTATGTATTGTAATGCAAATCAAATGGGAGTTACAGCTTCACGGTTTTTGTAGTCACCGTGAAAACATCAACATTAATACATTCAAACCTTAGTGAGTGTGTGTGTCTAGTTATTTGAAGCTTATCTTAGTTTCTAACGCCTTGTGAATATTTACCATGGCAAGTGATGTGTGTTGTCATCACTTCATTTTAGGATTAAGTTACGTAGTAGTCCTCCCGAGCTTGCACCGTTTATCTTTTGGATATAGGCCTACACAATAATTAGAGTGGGTGTCTACTCTGTGGGTATGCGAAACCACAGTAGTTATTGTTATCCCAAGTTTAGACACTCGTGTGTAAGGTTTGAGGCGGCAGTTGTCTGTGTGTTCTCCTCTCGCTCTATTTCTGGAGTTCATGCGTTCTACATCCACTATCATACAACCCAGAAGTCAATCCGTCAGGAGTGTCAACCTGATTATAGTTAGTTGGAACACTCTTCATTACTGTCCATTGTGTCGGTCAAAAAACTACAGTCTCTCCCACGGACAACTGTGTGACGACGTGATGATGTCGTCGACTGTCTGTCAGTCGTCTTGGGTTCTTCATCCACTATCATACAACCCAGAAGTCAATCCTTCAAGAGTGTCAAGCTGATTATAGTTAGTTGGAATACTTCATTACTTACTATCCATTGTGTCGGTCTAAGCACTACCGTGTCTCCCACGGACAACTTTGTGACGACGTGACGATATCGTCGACTGTCAGTCGTCTTGGGTTCTTCATCCACTATCATACAACCCAGAAGTCAACCCGTCAGGAGTGTCAACCTGATTATAGTTAGTTGGAACACTCTTCATTACTGTCCATTGTGTCGGTCAAAACACTACCGTCTCTCCCACGGACATGTGGTTGTCATCGTGACAATTTAATCAACTGTTAGTCGTCTTGCGTTCTTTTGTTTGAAATGAAGGCCCACCAAAAGAAAGTAATTAGTTGTTTACTATGCATTTTGATCGTTTTTGGTGATTTTACAACATTTAGTTTCAATTCGGTAAGCCATCTTGTTTGTATGGTTTTGTTTTCCACACAAGATGGAGAGAGGTATACATTTATAACTCGTTTGTTTATTGACAACGATATAATTACTGTAGCATACATTTCAGATTGCTCTCCTTCTACTTTTAGGAAACTATACTGTCACGTTATTCATATAATTAATTTAAAAAAAATGTATTCAGATTTTTTATGCACAGTTGGCTTTTGTTAAATAAAGTTTCTTCAAGTGCTAAGTGAATGGCATTACAAATTGTTCTTTACGTTACATTTTCAGGATTTTATTATTAATGTTTTATTTTATTTTGCAGGGATATGTCCGTGTAGTTCATAAATAAAGGTAAGACATTTCCACTATAACCTCCATACTTAATAACCCAATCTTTCTATTTGTCTTAACCATACGTTATTAAAATAATAAAAAAAAGCAGCTGCATTTATGCTTGTTCATAAACTGAAGCTTTAAATTAGCTTTGTTTTATAGTTAGCAGGCGAAAAGCTAATAATACACTCTCCAGATACATAAATCAATATAGATATAACAATTATCTGCGAGTAACCTTCGATAAATTGACGAATACTTCAAACAGAGTAAAACGAATTCGGGCTCCGATTGTCAGGTGATACTCTTAATTGGTTATTGTTATAATAACACGATCCAAACAAATATTATCAAGATTTTGCAGGGATATGTCCGTGTAGTTCATAAATAAAGGTAAGACATTTCCACTATAACCTCCATACTTAATAACCCAATCTTTCTATTTGTCTTAACCATACGTTATTAAAATAATAAAAAAAGCAGCTGCATTTATGCTTGTTCATAAACTGAAGCTTTAAATTAGCTTTGTTTTATAGTTAGCAGGCGAAAAGCTAATAATACATTCTCCAGATACATAAATCAATATAGATATAACAATTATCTGCGAGTAACCTTCGATAAATTGACGAATACTTCAAACAGAGTAAAACGAATTCGGGCTCCGATTGTCAGGTGATACTCTTAATTGGTTATTGTTATAATAACACGATCCAAACAAATATTATCAAGATTTTGCAGGGATATGTCCGTGTAGTTCATAAATAAAGGTAAGACATTTCCACTATAACCTCCATACTTAATAACCCAATCTTTCTATTTGTCTTAACCATACGTTATTAAAATAATAAACAAAGCAGCTGCATTTATGCTTGTCCATAAACTGAAGCTTTAAATTAGCTTTGTTTTATAGTTAGCAGGCGAAAAGCTAATAATACACTCTCCAGATACATAAATCAATATAGATATAACAATTATCTGCGAGTAACCTTCGATAAATTGACGAATACTTCAAACAGAGTAAAACGAATTCGGGCTCCGATTGTCAGGTGATACTCTTAATTGGTTATTGTTATAATAACACGATCCAAACAAATATTATCAAGATTTTGCAGGGATATGTCCGTGTAGTTCATAAATAAAGGTAAGACATTTCCACTATAACCTCCATACTTAATAACCCAATCTTTCTATTTGTCTTAACCATACGTTATTAAAATAATAAAAAAAGCAGCTGCATTTATGCTTGTTCATAAACTGAAGCTTTAAATTAGCTTTGTTTTATAGTTAGCAGGCGAAAAGCTAATAATACACTCTCCAGATACATAAATCAATATAGATATAACAATTATCTGCGAGTAACCTTCGATAAATTGACGAATACTTCAAACAGAGTAAAACGAATTCGGGCTCCGATTGTCAGGTGATACTCTTAATTGGTTATTGTTATAATAACACGATCCAAATAAATATTATCAAGATTGGTGGAAGACTATTTATGCAGTTTAAATAAAAACTTCACCAATTAACAAATTTATGAGGTGTTTCCGAACTGAGTATATACACTCAGAAAACATTTTCTTGGACCAAAATAAGGAAATAAACTCTTTTGGGTCCAAAATGACTGTGTTAATCATCTAGCTGCCGTTTATTTTTCAATAAATAATATACCGGGTGTTCAAAAAGTCTGGAACCCCCTTAATATTTATTTTTTTAATCAACGCAAAACAATGAAACTCTAGGATTACGTCTTCACTGTAGTTGCTGACTTTTTGGTCGTTTTAAATATCCTTTTTCGCCTTTGGGGGGACGTCCTGTGGAGGAAATCAACAAAATCTTAAATGTAAGCATATGTCGTGTTATGCCTTATTTTAAAGGTTAGAGAAACACATTGCCGCGACCCCGACTGAAAAAGGCATATTCGTTTGGAAATAACAGCATCTAAAAATTTGGCCTCATTGGTGCTATTTCCAAACGAATAGTCCTTCTTCATTCGGAGTGCGGTTCCTCTAACAACTACCCTAAAATGAGGTATAACTCGATCTATGCTTACATTTAAGAGTTTTTAGACTTCATTCACAGGACGTCCCCCCAAAGCGAAAAAGTACAGTTTAGATGGCCAAAAGGGCCAGTAAGCAGAATGTGGACGTAATCCTAGAGTTTCACTGTTCTGTGTTTATTAATATTATGTACGTAGTAAAATATTAAGGGGTTCCAAACTTTGAACACCCGGTATATCACTTTTGATTGGCCGACAAAAAAAATCAAAATTTCTTATAATTTTGCTACAAATGTCTAATTAAACAAAAGGTTTAAGGAAAAGTGATTATTACCCAAGCAAGGAACACGCTTGTGTTCTAGAAAATATGTTTTGACATACCGATGTTTGTGGCCGATAAATTATTTTTCATTGATATCTTTTTATAGCATGTTATTGCATTTGGATTTAAAAATTCCAAAATCAAACCATTATTCTTTATAAGTGCTCGTACTATTTTATGCTATACTGACAAAATAAATAATTACAATTATAACAATAATTTCAATTATTACAATAATTACAATTATTGTAATAGCTCATAGCTCCTAGACTGAGCCTGTGTATAATCAACATATTTTTGTAAAAAGTGTCCACAAGGTACATAAACATCATCATTGTTCCTTAAATTTGAATTTACTCTTAACCATTTCCGCTCCAGCCCTAACTTTTGATAATAACAATAATAGTAAATTTAGCACCTTAAGGACGTAAAGATAAAAATCAGAAATGGTGATAGCTGGCGTGATATTTTGACTATCCATATTAAATATTGTTTCTGTATTGGGACAAGTGATTTTAAATTATAATAGTACGTTTCATCCTATTTTTCGAAGTTCTCTCAACTTTTCACTTATATAAAAAGTTACACCCAAATATGTGATAAACACTACTTGCGTAGTTTTATTAAATCTTACGTTTTATACGTCTCTTTTCCAAATAAATTCAAACACTTGAAAACAATTTTGTTTTCAAGACGTACTTCTCCTCTGAGGTAAACATTTATAATTTTGTTCTACTGCTAGACTACTACTAGAATACAGAATGCTATTTTTGTGATCCACGATCAATTACTTCAAGATCACAATTTATTTCACGCAGTACTTTTCGTAAGGAGTTTCCGCAGAACGAAAGTGCAATGTCATCTGTGAACGATGATATTTTTCACCGGTCATGTATATACACAAGAAATAAAATTGCACCCAGCACGGACCCCTGTGTTACACCATGTTTAATTTCAGCTGTTTGACATAATACACATTTAATCCTGACACGTAGCTTTTTGCCTCTAAGCTACTAAACCAAGTTACTTCAGCATGATTTAGTTTTTGCAATATGATTTTATGGTCATATGTATCGAAGGATTTTGTTATATCTAAAAAAATGGTATAATCTGGAAGAATGCTCTTGGTTAAATTCAGTTATATTTTGACATAATATTATCAGACAAGTGCTTACTCTTATAAATTATGTAATGATTTTAAATTAGTTTATTTTTATTATTTTAATTAATAAAACCAATGCCTCTCTGATAGTAAGCAGTTGCATTGACAAAATTCGGTTGCTTCTATTTGTGTTAGAAAAGCGAAAATACATGATCAATTCGATTTTGAATCATTATATTTCTGTACTCTATGGATTATTCAATATTAATACTGTACTATATTTGTATGGGCTTGGTTGTGCAATCTTTTTTTGTAAAAATTATTGTATTGTTACATATTTTTAGCTATGAGTCACTACTACGATATATTTGCGATCCCTCAGTAAGATGTTTACTTCCCAAAGTTGCTATTCGCTTCAACAATCGCATCATGTTAAATAACCGTCTCCCGTGTTCAAACAGCTGAACATAAACAGAATTCCCCTACGCCCTGACCTACCTAACAACTGTTTACTCAAGTCTTTTATTGTGTTCGAGGCATTTCTTAGCTCTATCTTTCCTCAGAAAATCGGGGCTCCAATTTGGCCACTACTAAGGGTCGGCCACCCTTTGTTGTAGGGGATGGTGGGGTGGATGGATGTGGTGACAAAAAGGACACAAATAGGTTGTTTCTGAGGAAGCATGTCGAACGGAGAGTAGTAAATATTTAGAACGGCGGGTCCTTGTCATCACCGGTCCAGAAACCCGTTCGGTCGGCTCGACTGGACAGCCAGGTAGAAACAGCGTAGTGGGCCGGTGGTGACTGTGTATGGTGCGCGCTCCACGGCTGATCGTTCTCCAGTCACTCTTCCATTGTTTGGTTCATTTTAGAGGTTAGTTATCTGATATTTATGTTTTGTCTTGTGTACGTTCTAGGTTTGTGTGTTATTTTTATCGCTCTTTTTAGTGGTGTTTATTACTTTGCCACAGTGCTTTTATTTTCTATGTTGAAGACTAAATAGGCTCTTTTGAGGTTAGGTCGGCAGACTCACATTCTTTGTGCATTGTATTTTACGTTCATTGAGTTGCGTTGGTGTCGTTGGTTTTCTTGATAATTAATAGCTAGAGTTTGATTCAAAATTCTAGTAGCAATAAAAGTGAAATTACATTTGGAACTTGGTGCAGTGTATGTTGTTTGAAAGTTATTTTTTGTCTTTGGATTTTTCGTGATTGGTACATTTGTTGGAGATTTTAATCGCCTCAAGTACTGTATTAAAAAAACAAACACCTGAGTGTTGTTTTTTTTAATAGCCTACTTGAACGAGTTTGAAATCTCCAACAACAAATTTACCAATCGTGTATTGTATGGATTTTTAAATATGTTTGTGTTTTCATTAGTTTGATAAAATAGTGCATTTAAATTGATGCTGTCTACAATAATTTGTTTGGTTACAGTATGAGGTGAACAATTATCCTTAATGGCAAAGGTTTGAAATAATATAAATAACATGTGGTTTTCCATATATAGGCTTGTCAATAGAATACCTTTATTTGGTCCTAAGGTTTATTTATCAATACAATCGCGCGTTACTCTGTCAGTTCTATGCTTTTATTATATATAATTAAAGAACTTAATTTCACAATCGTTTACAGGTTGTAAAAGACATAAGTTTAACATTTTCTTAAATTTACAGAATTAAACAAATTTTCCTTTTTACTATAATCAGAAAATAACAGCTTGCATGATACTACAATTATGATAGTACACGCAATATTATATTGTGAATGAAATATTCTATAGAAATAAGATTATAACACTCAACTGCATACTCATATTATTATAGTTTTAATACAAAACGGACAAATAATTTAGGAAGAATGATAATTAAAAAAAAGGTGTAATTTATTTTCATAATATAACATATGAGGTCCTGGTGAATTTATATATAACATTTTAATGTAATTATTCATCAATAATGAATTCAAATTAGTAGTTTATTTCACTATATATTTATATTTTCCCCCAAAATTATATAGAAAAACGTCCACATAATTCCTGTACTGTATCTGGAAAGTGGTTTCTTCCTCATAAAAATAATTCTTAATGAAGCTACACAAGAAAAAACTGTTACAATAATTTAAAGACTAAAAGCATCAACAGTTCAATAAATAACGTATTTAGATAGAGCTCAAAATAATTAAGTAACACAATAAAAATCAGTACTAAATGAACAAAATTTAAAGTGAGAACGTTATCTCACTTCTTAAGTTAAAATTTAGTCTTAAGATTGTTTAAAGTTGCACAGAAAATTGTATTATTACTATACAATGAATAATAGGATAGCCTGGTTTAATTTATTATATATTCTAAAATATTGAAATGCAAGCGATTAATATTAAGTTTGTTCAGTTGCGAAGTTTTTGTCTCTCGCTGTATGAAAGTAAAATTAGTAGATATACATTATGATACACTATGGAGTTTATGTTGTTCTCGGGAACGGACGTGAATTGGAAGATACAGGTCATGACACAACTATGGAGTTTCTGTTGTATTCTGTTGGGAATTGAAGTGCATTTGAGATGATGACATGACACAAGTATGGAGTTTCTAATGTATTCTGTTGGGAAGTCCATTTTTATGATGATCTGACACAATTATGGATTTTTTGTCGTACTCTTTAGGGAATGAAAGTAAACGAAACAAAAATCATTGCATTGTTTATCTACGCTAGTTAGGTTTGCAAGGTTTTGCACGGAATAACATAACTTATATAGAATGGTAACATGTTCTATTGCATTAAATTCTAATAGTGCATGATCATGAGGAGCTTGATAAATCAAATACTATCGTTTTAATATATTTTATTTCAGTGTATCTGATGATTTTGACGATTTAAGCAAACAATTTTAATTGTTGATGAATCTATACATAATGTACCGTACGTTCATGTTTGAATCCACTACAATGGTGACAACAATAAGACTTCGTATCAAATCATGTTTTGTCTGTAATCAAATAATTAAGTATAACAAAGCCTCCCCCCCGCCTACAATCTCACCCACGCCCCCTCGCCCCCCTTTAGTGGGGAATGCTGCTGCGTCATGAACTCCCCGGTACGTTGATCAATTTAGTCGACCGAGGTGTCGGCCGACATTCCAGCTGTCCTGACTCAGCTACTAGTCACCTCGACTATTTTGTGTTGGATTTTCATTTATTTAAATGTAATCCTAAGTGTTTTTTTGTAATATTTCTTCAGATATTGTTGTCACTGTGGCACGTTGCTCTAATCCAGGGTGCAGATGGAGAGAGTGTACTAAGGCGATATGGTCTGCTCAGTCTTCTTGATATCGACAAAACGTCCGCTCAATGTTTGCCATCGGCTCGGACACGACTGGAGAAATATAGTGTTCTTAGAGATTTTCTTAGTGATTTGTTCGGTTGCTAAGATTGTAATGTTGCTCTACGGATGATCCAGGGGCTATCGAAAATCTTGCCAAGACTACTTGGTTAGGATTCCATTTGGTATTGGCCACCTAGGCTATTGAACTGTTACTGAACAGTTATTTCTAAGGATCAATCGATTTAGTAAGGAAGGCTACACTTGTTAGTTTGCATTCATTCCACTTATTCTTGATATAGATCCATACATATCTTTTAAGTTTTGTGGCTTATAAATAAATAATAAATAAGAAAAGGCTGTCAGTTATTAGAGGCTGATGCAGTACACAAAATAATTTTGTTTGTAATCATCAACTTATATAAAGAAAAATGGAAAATATATTAGTGTGTTGATTTATACAGGGTGAACAAAATTAAGGAAACGCTTTCACAATTTTTGTATGACTTCACTTGTAAAAGTGAAATCTTGTACATACACATGGTTACAAAGAACGTACATTTTGACGCCATTAGCCACATTTCATATTTTCAGGGGAACGGCTAAGAGGAGTTGAACGAAAATCTTCAACGTAAGCTTAGGTCGAATTTGGCATCAAATGAAAGGTATCCTTTTCAGATAGCAGTCATCTGAATTTCAACTTAACTAATTTGAACAATAATATTTCTCCACTATTTAATGGTTTAAAGTAAATTATTCTGATAAAAAATTATACTTTATGGAACAAAATTATTAAAAAAAAATAAATTGTCAAATTATCAATAAAAAATAAATAACGTTGTTGTGAACGCGTTTCC
The DNA here is from genome assembly GCA_035578905.1 of Stictocephala bisonia. Lineage (NCBI taxonomy): Eukaryota > Metazoa > Arthropoda > Insecta > Hemiptera > Membracidae > Stictocephala > Stictocephala bisonia. Next base: position 689,912 of record JAQJVL010000078.1, on the reverse strand, counting down.
ATATTTTTGTCCACCCTATATTATATTATCAAACTATTTCACAACAGAAGTCTGGCGTAATATTTGCCATGTGTACTAATATTCTATTGTGCATTATATTACCAGGCTAAAAGAGTAATACACATGCAATTAATTTACATGCTCAACTTTTGGGTTGTCTTCTAAATTGTTTTCTTAACATAATAAGTTGATCCCGGGATTATGACGGTATCTCTGTACGAGTTTAATCCAACGGTTGCTTCATACATGTTACGGATAATTATTTAAGTTTTCAACTAAATTAGACTACACAAACAAAATGCCACAAATTCAGGATGTCTTTGTAGCCGGACTGTAAAGTCGTAGTGTGAAAATCAGCGCTGATTTTTTAAATAAATAATGAATAGAGCTTCCTTAAACATATAAAAAATACAAAAAACATGATAATGTAAGGCCATTAGACTGTGGAGTGTGGGAGCTCTTTTCGGAAAACAATAATTTGTATCACTATATTGACTCGATATTCTCAATTTATTCATTTCGAGGATCCTGTATAGTGAAAATATTAAGACAGTAGACTAAAATAGGTTACTTTACCTTCACGTCAAACAGTTCACAGTGTGTGAGGTGAGAATACCAACAACTACATGTTTCGCCGTGAATACGGCATCTTCAGGTTAAAGAACATAAAAAATAAATAAGTCCCAGTGGGATGCGTCACAAATTAATTAAGAAACACAGTTTACACAAAAAACATCGAACATTAAAACTTTTGGTAGGCCTACCACATCTGCTTCCGATCACGCCGTGGACCGTGAAATGTGTGTGGTAGGCCTACCAAAAGTTTTAATGTTGGATGTTTTTTGTGTAAACTGTGTTTCTTAATTAATTTGTGACGCATCCCACTGGGACTTATTTATTTTTTATGTTCTTTAACCTGAAGATGCCGTATTCACGGCGAAACATGTAGTTGTTGGTATTATCACCTCACACACTGTGAACTGTTTGACGTGAAGGTAAAGTAACCTATTTTAGTCTATTTACAACAGTTCAGGGGCTACAAAATGAATTTTAATTAAGACAGTGTAAACGACCTTGTACTATTATTTTATTTATTGGTCTGACAACAACGTTGTTCGTAAAAAAATGCTGTGAAAATATATTTAAAACTGTAGGCATGTTTTACATTCTGGATTTGGTTTGTTTTATAGCAAAGTAGCTCGATAACACAGTCGTAACACACGTGCATTGTCTTACGTCACTCCTTTGTGAGGGCCCAGCGAGCATAAACCAGCTTATCGCACGGTTACGATGAATAGATTATCGACGTATCTTGAAATGATTATTTGATTGTCCGTATGTGTTAAATGCGTGTAGTATTTTTAATGACTACAAATGGACGTAATAATTAAATTTATATGAACTTTTATTTATTTTATTTTAACGCCCACTAACAGTCAAATCAAAACATCAGCAACAAAAAAGAATGAATAACCAATGAATGAAAAAAGAAAAAAGAATGAATAAAAACCATATTATTTTAAAATATTTTTCTTACTATTCACACGTGGTGAATAGTACCGCTAAACAGCCCCCTCCCCCCCCCCCTAAATTGGCTCTCAAGTCATGGTCTCGCTGTAGGTGGACTGGCAGTTTTACATTTCTTCCATAGTGTATGTGGAAATGGTTCTCTTGAGACACTTCAGATTTTGTTGGACGAATCTGTGATAGGAGTTAACCTTGCTAAGAAAGTTACTAAGTTCACCAAGAGTACAAGTTCTTCTTCGTTCGTAGACGCAACAAGAAAATCGTCAAGGCCATTAAGCACTTCATATGCCAACCTTTGAAAAGAAGCAGCAGCATTGCGGAAACCAACAGGCATGTGTAAAAATTCAAACAATCCAAAGGAGCAATTAAATTTTTTATTTTTCTAATTATTCACACATGAAGGAGTATAAAGATTTGCCAGTACGTGCGTAAATCTACGTGACATTGCTATTTACGTGACCCATACTCTGGACACGTGTTACAACGCCAAACTTTACTTTAAACATTAATTTTTTTGTGACTACCAAGTGGTACTGGTCCATCAAAATAATGCTGCCTTGATTGAAGGTCAAGTGACATTTTATTTCAATCATTGCTCATTTATCATTTATTTTAACGATTTTATATTTGTTTTATGGCTTATCAGACGAATTGACGATATTCTTCGTGGTTTTGTTGCAGGCTTTCAATAAACTATTTTAACTGTTATAGTAAATATACTCAGATCATTTAAATCTATCAAAACTAAACAAATATATTTAATGAAGAATATTTATAAATAATGAGACACGGCACGAAAAAAGGCTGGAGATTGATATACACTAAAAAAAAAAAAAAACTGATCACAGATTACACTAGAAAGGAAAGGATATTATCCTTTAGACAAACATTGAGTATGCCTTAAGATAGACCAACTGAATACATCATTACGAAGTTGAGTATACTAAAAGAAATAAAAGTGGCTAAAATAAATACAAGGAAACACCAAAGAGTTTAATTTAACTAATGAATACCAAATCAATAAAAAAAACGTTAAGTACTAAAAGACAACAAAATGAAATTTACACCTAAGATTGCTAAAAGAAGTACAGCCGTACGAGTATTTTCTGAAGCAGAGCAACAATGGAGAGACCCAAGAGAATTAAGACAATACTGGGAAGGGATACAGTCAAATAATGCCAAAATAAACCAAATAAGATTCACACTTAAGATAGCTAAAAGAACTACAGCCGTAAGGGTATTTTCTGAAGCAGAGCTACAACGGAGAGATCCCAGAGAATGAAGGAATTACTGGGAAGGGAGAAATTCAAACAAGACCAAAGGATAATTCGGAAAACTAAAGAGGTCATGATACGATGATCTTAATGTAGCACAATGATACAAAATTATTTAAAAACACAAAAAGTAGCAAAATTGATATATGGATTCAATACGAGTTGACCGATTTTGGCTAACAGCTAAATACCCTAATGGTCGAAAAAAACTGAAAAGGCCCTCGCCGAGAGAACGAGATCATATTGGAAAAAATCGGTAAAAACGCCAAGTAAATATTTATTAAATTGCTTATTGTTTTCCTACTAGAGGAACTAAATAGTATAATAATATGTACGTAGCAAGTGTACAATGTATTTATTATTATTACTCATTAGTAAAACGCCGATCGTCAAGATATGGGCGAATATGAGGGGTGAATGAGTGTGATGAGTGTAGTCATTGTTACTAACTAAGACCGACTGTTCCTCAGAAAGAGCTATTTAATGATAGTACAATAGCCAGGGCAACCAAGGGATCTACAGCTTTACGTGGAATCCGATTCCACATAGTGTTGGTTTGATTTTCAGCTAACTGACAAGCCGGACACTCAGTTCTCTTTCCTACTCAACATCTGAAGCTGGACTACTATCCAACATGGATTCCCAAGACTTCTCTAGTAGTGTCTACGTCGACGGAAACCATTAAGCGGCCGATGTGTAGGTATTAAGTAGACTGAGCATAGAACCTATCGCCTATAATATCCTCAACACTTTGTCCCCAAGTAGCTGGAGTACAGCACTGCAGCACTAGTGCCGTTATCTTCAAGATTACTCGTAAGTAGTTAATTTTTGAATCGTTATACTCAAGAAATGTTTCATGATTTTAGTATTACTTTCTCACGTGTAGTATATATTCTATTTTATTGTAGTGTTTTATGAGGTAAATAAAGAATTATTATTGTATAATTATTAAATAAATAATTATAATTCAGCCTAAAAAGGATCGGAGACTTGAACGCGCGGATATAAATAGTGAACCATCAGTATCAAAACGTGAGTTGTTGAAGTGTTTCATTCATATATGTCTTCACCTGTGTATGGTAACCAGTTCTTATGGATTGTATCATTGATTATATTATTACTTACAGTAGATGTCTCATATAATAACAACATTTGTGTCTGTAATTCGGTTAGTTGGTGAGTCTGCTACTTCAGCTCGTTTAAACTGCATTACTTTTACATGGGACTACACTAGCGCTCCACTTCTGAACCAACAAATAGACGATACTTTGAGACATACAATTAAACCTTGGATGACTAATCTTTGTGTGTATGTATAAAATCAACGGTTTTATATAGTAACATTTTAATTTTATTAAGTTACAACGTGCAATAGAAATAAGTTATTTATTAAATTTAAATGCTTTATTATTTAAATAATAAAGCACCTGTGTGATTATTGTTAAGCTGTTTTCTTTAAACTGTCAACCATAGCGAAATTTGAACATAGAATTTGAACATAGAAACTAACATGCATAAATTAAATACATTCATAATTAGGGTTGCCATTCTTTGGGGTTTTCGTTAAACTACATGAAAGAAACAGTACGGTACCTAACTGTTTTGCTACTGTCACATAGAATCGTGCTCTCTTTGAATTTCTTACTGTCTTGTTAAAAGCCATTTTGTCCACTTGTTTTTTACTGTACTGTAAATAATTATTAAATATTTTATCGACTATTATTGTCAAAACGTTTAGTTAAAAAAAAACATTCCGAATTTTAAGTTAAAAAATTAATGTTCTATAGATTGATTGTACTATAACACCAAGCAAACATAAACGCTTGAATTTGATATTAGGTTCTTATGCATTCACTATTTGTGGCTAATTTGGCATTTTGAGTATTGTACTGTTGTTGTACCACGTGATGCCTAGGTTATTGTTGCTGACGTCACTGTGGTATGAATGACATTCGAGTATTGTACTGTTGTTGTACCACGCGATGCCTAGGTTATTGTTGGTGACGTCTGTGGTATGAATAACATTCGAGTATTGTACTGTTGTACCACGCGATGCCTTGGTTATTGTTGGTGACGTCTGTGGTATGAATGACATTCGAGTATTGTACTGTTGTTGTACCACGCGATGCCTACCTAGGTTATTGTTGGTGACGTCACTATAATATGGATGGCATTCGAGTATTGTACTGTTGTTGTACCACGCGATGCCTAGGTTATTGTTGGTGACGTCTGTGGTATGAATAACATTCGAGTATTGTACTGTTGTACCACGCGATGCCTAGATTATTGTTGGTGACGTCTGTGGTATGAATGACATTCGAGTATTGTACTGTTGTACCACGCGATGCCTTGGTTATTGTTGGTGACGTCTGTGGTATGAATGACATTCGAGTATTGTACTGTTGTACCACGCGATGCCTTGGTTATTGTTGGTGACGTCTGTGGTATGAATGAACGTTGATTGTTACGTTCGAGTTTAAGCATATTACGTATTGTATAATCTACTTGTCGATGGCATTTTTCAATAGTATAACGAAACAAAGCTCCGAGTCTTTAGGAGTTGTGCAAAACTTGGCTTTGCAGAGTTTACTATTGTGAGGTATTCATGTGTTAGACTGAAATAAGATTGAGCGGAGCAGGCTCCGGTCTCTGGCCACGCAACCGGTTGGGATGGCAAACATTTCAATATATCGATCTAACGAAATATCGAAAGAAAAATATCGATGTAAATGATTTATCTGTTAAACATTATGCACTAACTCTTACGACATGACATAAAATACACCTATGTTTTGCTGTCACTTTTTAAAATAACGTACTGAAAGTAAAAAATTAAATACATTTATGTACATGAAACAAGTAGTGGTATGTGAGGTTGAATGAAAAAATTCAAAATAAGAATAATTATTATAACTTTAATTATTATGTTAATTATAAAAGAATAATGTAATTATGATTTGTAAGGCGACTGGCTAGACATCTTAGCGTTGTCAGCTCACACACAACTTCTTTTACCCGTTCCACCCACTGGTCTACAATAAACTACAATTTAGTGCGTTTACCTCCCGTAAAAAAAAAAAAAATAAATAAAGTTACATTACTTTATTATGTCAATGCATGTTTTGTACGTTTAAGAGGCAATTTTACAGTTTTTTTCCGAATCATGATTTTGAGCAGAGAGAATAACGTGAATATTTAGTGACACGATATATCGGACCAAAATATCGATATGTCTGGTATTATCGAAAGAAAATATTGATACTAATACATCGATATATCGAAACGTACTTATCGATATTTCCGATATATTGAAATATCGTTGCCATCTCTAGCAACTGGACACTGACAGCTATCGGTGGCACTTGAGGTGTCCGTAGCAACCCGACACTAACCGACCAGCAGCTACCGGAACTCAGACTTGCGGTTTAGACTTGCGATTGTTGGTTCTAAGAGTGCATTGTGGTGTGGGGTGGATGAAAGAAAACTGACCTTCCAGAGTCGTGTGGTTAGAGAAATTGGACTAACCTTATGTAAGGTGGATGTTAAATGTTTCTAGGCATAGTCCTAGATTCGTGTTAAATAGGTAGGATGAGTGATCCCATAGCATTTAATGATAGGAGGGTTCGTTGGATGAATAATAGTTTTGTGAATAAGTACGGCCGTATAGGCCACTGTACGATAGGAGAGATGGTAGGTTGGAGTATTACCCAATGTTGTACGAGTAGTGATGATTTGATCGGTGTTGGATGGTACATTATCCTTAAGAATAAGTACGGCCGTATAGGCCACTGCACGATAGGAGAGACGTTAGGTTGGAGTATTACCTAATGTTGTACGAGTAGTGATGATTTGATCGGTGTTGGATGGCACATTATCCTTAAGAATAAGTACGGCCGTATAGGCCACTGCACGATAGGAGAGACGTTAGGTTGGAGTATTACCCAATGTTGTACGAGTAGTGATGATTTGATCAGTGTTGGATGGCACATTATCCTTGAGAATAAGTACGGCCGTATAGGCCACTGCACGATAGGAGAGACGTTAGGTTGGAGTATTACCTAATGTTGTACGAGTAGTGATGATTTGATCGGTGTTGGATGGTACATTATCCTTGAGAATAAGTACGGCCGTATAGGCCACTGCACGATAGGAGAGACGTTAGGTTGAGTATTACCCAATGTTGTACGAGTAGTGATGATTTGATCGGTGTTGGATGGCACATTATCCTTGAGAATAAGTACGGCCGTATAGGCCACTGCACGATAGGAGAGACGTTAGGTTGGAGTATTACCTAATGTTGTACGAGTAGTGATGATTTGATCGGTGTTGGATGGCACATTATCCTTGAGAATAAGTACGGCCGTATAGGCCACTGCACGATAGGAGAGACGTTAGGTTGGAGTATTACCTAATGTTGTACGAGTAGTGATGATTTGATCGGTGTTGGATGGCACATTATCCTTGAGAATAAGTACGGCCGTATAGGCCACTGCACGATAGGAGAGACGTTAGGTTGAGTATTACCCAATGTTGTACGAGTAGTGATGATTTGATCGGTGTTGGATGGCACATTATCCTTGAGAATAAGTACGGCCGTATAGGCCACTGCACGATAGGAGAGACGTTAGGTTGGAGTATTACCTAATGTTGTACGAGTAGTGATGATTTGATCGGTGTTGGATGGCACATTATCCTTGAGAATAAGTACGGCCGTATAGGCCACTGCATGATAGGAGAGACGTTAGGTTGAGTATTACCCAATGTTGTACGAGTAGTGATGATTTGATCGGTGTTGGATGGCACATTATCCTTGAGAATAAGTACGGCCGTATAGGCCACTGCACGATAGGAGAGACGTTAGGTTGAGTATTACCCAATGTTGTACGAGTAGTGATGATTTGATCGGTGTTGGATGGTACATTATCCTTGAGAATAAGTACGGCCGTATAGGCCACTGCACGATAGGAGAGACGTTAGGTTGGAGTATTACCCAATGTTGTACGAGTAGTGATGATTTGATCGGTGTTGGATGGCACATTATCCTTGAGAATAAGTACGGCCGTATAGGCCACTGCACGATAGGAGAGACGTTAGGTTGGAGTATTACCTAATGTTGTACGAGTAGTGATGATTTGATCGGTGTTGGATGGTACATTATCCTTGAGAATAAGTACGGCTGTATAGGCCACTGCACGATAGGAGAGACGTTAGGTTGGAGTATTACCTAATGATGTACGAGTAGTGATTTGATCGGTGTTGCATGGCACATTATCCTTGAGAATAAGTACGGCCGTATAGGCCACTGCACGATAGGAGAGACGTTAGGTTGGAGTATTACCTAATGTTGTACGAGTAGTGATTTGATCGGTGTTGGATGGCACATTATCCTTGAGAATAAGTACGGCCGTATAGGCCACTGCACGATAGGAGAGACGTTAAATTGGAGTATTACCTAATGATGTACGAGTAGTGATTTGATCGGTGTTGCATGGCACATTATCCTTGAGAATAAGTACGGCCGTATAGGCCACTGCACGATAGGAGAGACGTTAGGTTGGAGTATTACCTAATGTTGTACGAGTAGTGATTTGATCGGTGTTGCATGGCACATTATCCTTGAGAATAAGTACGGCCGTATAGGCCACTGCACGATAGGAGAGACGTTAGGTTGGAGTATTACCTAATGATGTACGAGTAGTGATTTGATCGGTGTTGCAAGGCACATTAGCCTTTCATATATTCCGGCTACAGTCATATGAAATAATAAGTGATTGTAAGTACTTTTTGTTCAAGTATATTCCACATATGTTTATTTAATTATTCTATAATTTCCTTAAACAGTGGATAGCTATTGGCTATGTCGTATAACTAAAATAGAAATGTATCAAATACAACTCATTTACCATTTTTGTTCAGTATATTTTGTATTGGAGAATGCGTTAATTGGATTCTTGTTCCAAACTAAACCTGAGCGAAGAGCAATGCGCACTGTCGAATACTTGAGGTAGTCAACAGTTTAACATTCATTTTATCACCCTCCTCAAAATTCCACAGTCACATTCTTGACTAAACAGCGTGAAGTCGCGGTAATGTACAAAATTACAAGCGGTGTGCTCACAATAAAAAAATATGAGGAGGAAAAGTATGGGTTCCAAGGCGGTTCCCTGCGGGACGCCGGAGTGCGGTCCCCGCCGCCATTTACAACTCCTGTCTGTCACAACTGGCGATACATTTGATAAAAATCAGTTGTTCGTTTTGATCTCACCGAATTAGAGGATTTCGTCATACGCTGCTTAAAAAATAATTGCTGCCAATTTATTCCGAGGAATCTTTTATTAATTAATCAATTTCGACGGCCAGTCCATTGTATTTTTTAACAGTAGTCGGAATTGGTTTTATGATTTAGATGGGCGATACGCTAGATGTATTACAAGCTGCAGCGGCATGTGGACGACATTCTTCACCTCGTGCCTGCGATCCATTCCCAGTCGCCATCTGGTTCGTTTTATTTATATTTTATCTGCTTTGATTCATTTGTTTGCTTAGTTATGTTGTTTGTTGAGTTCAATTTATTATTGACCGTTCCTTGTCCTGGTTGAGATATTAATCTTAAATAAGGCAAATAGTACGCGCCATATCATTCCTTCATATCTTACTGTAAAAAGGTTGCTAAACAAGAAAGTAATGGCGTCAGTTAAAATTCTGCGATATGATCGTAATAAAGAGGCGTCAATTCCGTACAGTACTGCTGCTCTCGTATATCATGCATCAATTTTACTGTTATTTTGGAAATAATACGAAGTCTTTATTGGCTTATCGTAAACTCGACAATGTAGTATTTTAATATTTATTCAGGAGGAGATTAGTTTAGTGTTGGAATAAAAGTTTTATTTGCAGAGAAGGGTTTGTTAAATTCATCACGTTTCATTTTTAAGAGGTTTTATGACGGCCATAAAGTTAATTCCACTAATTGACAGCTTTCCACGTGAGTGATTTTATTGCGCGCCGTGTCAATCTGCTTGCTCATTCGTGTTTCTAAATTCCCTTTGTGAGTCATCTGTGTTGGTGTGGAGATTTCCACCAATAATATCATAAAGATAATATTAATGCAATATATACTTAATGAAGAGGAAATCTGACGTTATTTTTAGATAGTAACGCTTAGATAGATATTTTAAGTAATATTTGATTTTCTAATGTAAAACTGTTGCTTCTTCATTCTTTATACTATTTTGTCTTATTTTGGGTTTTATATTGACAAACGTTCATATATATATATATATATATATATATATATATATATATATATATATATATATATATATATATATATATATATGGACACGCATATAATTAAACAGTAATGTATATATTATATATGGTGCAGAATAGTCATTGAATTAAATAATTTCTTTTATGCTGGCGTGGTGTAAGAAAATATCGCCATTTGCCGGTTTGGTTAATCAACGTTTTTGTTTGTTCGAAGATTGTCAGTTAGCTTAAAATCAGACCAACACTACGTGGTTCGGATTCCACGTAAAGTTATAGATCCCATAGTTTCCCTGGCTATTAATACTTAGTAGCTCTTTCTGAGGAACAATGGACCTTAGTTAGTAACAATTACTACAATCGTTCATCTACTCTCATCACACTCATTCGTCCCTCATATTCGACCATATCTTGACGATCGGCGTCTTATTAATGAATAACGAATAGTGTGAATAACGAATAGTGTGTGTTGTAAAAAAGTTCAAGCTTGTCATATGACAGTGTGAACTGGCTGTAAATGATTTTAATTGAACATTTTCTCCCATAGTTTTTCCAGGTTTTATTTACCTGATTTATAATTGATAAAAACAGGCGAAATCGTGAATACCAAACAACTTATGTAGCATCTACATTTCATGTAAGAAGACTTTTGATATGTTGTACTTATAAAGCGTAATACTTATATCCTTAACTTAAAATAGTTTTATGTTTTTGTTCTTATCTCTTTGTTTACTAGAAGGTTTAGTTAGTTGTCTATATGCACATTGACTTTGATGCATTCTTGAAAATATTGCATGTTTTTCGGGTGTAATAGAATTTGGTCCACTTCAAGTAGACTGGGAACTTCAAAAATATACCTTTCATTTGTTGCTTTATTCATCTTATTTTCCCTATGAGACATTTAAAATAATGCAAAATTAGTGACGTTAAGTTTTACGCAAACAAAGTAGATAATGACTTTTAGTGTGAATATGATGTTGTTTATATTGTATAATGCCTTGTCTCCTAGCAACAGATGTCCTGACGTGACGAGGCACTGCTCCATTATGCATGTATCCCACTCACTGCGTGGGCCGTGACAGTGAGGCGCCGGCCGCCAGCTCCGTTTACACCATTGCACCTCACCTCCTTCTACGGCCATTACAGTTTGTCGTACATGACGACTCTCTAGAGGTGTCAACGTTACACTCGTCTTACCTACGGCCAGATGGATCCCGATCAGGTGACAGATGACCACCCGTAGTTTACACCATTGCACCTCACCTCCTTCGACGGCCATTACAGTTTGTCGTACATGACGACTCTCTAGAGGTGTCAACATTACACTCGTGTTACCTACGGCAGATGGATCCTGATCAGGTGACAGATGACCACCCGTAGTTTACACCATTGTACCTCACCTCCTTCGACGGCCATTACAGTTTGTCGTTCATGACGACTCTTTAAACGTGTCAACATTACACTCGTGTTACCTACGGCCAGATGGATCCCGATCAGGTGACAGATGACCACCCGTAGTTTACACCATTGCACCTCACCTCCTTCGACGGCCATTACAGTTTGTCGTACATGACGACTCTCTAGAGGTGTCAACGTTACACTCGTCTTACCTACGGCCAGATGGATCCCGATCAGGTGACAGATGACCACCCGTAGTTTACACCATTGTACCTCACCTCCTTCGACGGCCATTACAGATTGTCGTACATTACGACTCTCTAGAGGTTTCAACATTACACTCGTGTTACCTACGGCCAGATGGATCCCGATCAGGTGACAGATGACCACCCGTAGTTTACACCATTGCACCTCACCTCCTTCGACGGCTATTACAGTTTGTCGTACATGACGACTCTCTAGAGGTGTCAACATTACACTCGTGTTACCTACGGCCAGATGGATCCCGATCAGGTGACAGATGACCACCCGTAGTTTACACCATTGCACCTCACCTCCTTCGACGGCCATTACAGTTTGTCGTTCATGACGACTCTCTAGACGTGTCAACATTACACTCGTGTTACCTACGGCCAGATGGATCCCGATGAGGTGACAGATGACCACCCGTAGTTTACACCATTGTACCTCACCTCCTTCGACAGCCATTACAGATTGTCGTACATGACGACTCTCTAGAGGTATCAACGTTACACTCGTGTTACCTACGGCCAGATGGATCCCGATCAGGTGACAGATGACCACCCGTAGTTTACACCATTGTACCTCACCTCCTTCGACGGCCATTACAGATTGTCGTACATGACGACTCTCTAGAGGTTTCAACATTACACTCGTGTTACCTACGGCCAGATGGATCCCGATCAGGTGACAGATGACCACCCGTAGTTTACACCATTGTACCTCACCTCCTTCGACGGCCATTACACCATTGTACCTCACCTCCTTCGACGGCCATTACAGATTGTCGTACATGACGACTCTCTAGAGGTTTCAACATTACATTCGTGTTACCTACGGCCAGATGGATCCCGATCAGGTGACAGATGACCACCCGTAGTTTACACCATTGTACCTCACCTCCTTCGACGGCCATTACAGATTGTCGTACATGACGACTCTCTAGAGGTTTCAACATTACACTCGTGTTACCTACGGCCAGATGGATCCCGATCAGGTGACAGATGACCACCCGTAGTTTACACCATTGTACCTCACCTCCTTCGACGGCCATTACACCATTGTACCTCACCTCCTTCGACGGCTATTACAGTTTGTCGTTCATGACGACTCTCTAGAGGTGTCAACATTACACTCGTGTTACCTACGGCCAGATGGACCCCGATAAGGTGACAGATGACCACCCGTAGTTTACACCATTGTACCTCACCTCCTTCGACGGCCATTACAGTTTGTGTAAAAAGTGTTTATTGTTTCAAAAGGATAACTTATTATTTTAACAGACAAGTGTTTGGGGGCGCCTAAATTGGTTATATAACATTCGAGCATTTCCTTGAAGTTGGCTAGATTGGATTTTAATTTCACTATATTATCTAATTATGGATATGTGTAACTTTCACTTTACTGAGAGTGAACAAAGTGGGTCACGTGATTTAAAAAGAAAAAAAAATAACACAACAGATTGTTAATTTTTCAAACGATTCTATTCTATATTTTCAATACTTATTTTGTATATTAAACAGTTTCCATATCGTTTAATAAACAGGATACCAATTATTAAATAGTCTAGAACGTTTAACAAAAAGACAGATTGTAATTTCGAAGGATCGAAACGAAGCCTGGATTTAATCGGAAATGGTTTGCTCTTGCCGCGGTTGGCCGGTGCATGACAAAAAGCGAGTCTAGACGAGCTTGGACGAACCACGTTCCTAGGCGAAACGGAAAGCTAATGGGGAAGAGTGAGCATTGAAGGTCACCTTGTGTCTTACCTGATGTGATTGTAAAGACTGGCATTTCCATCGGGACAAGAAATGACCAGTGACTTCCGCCGTCAACATGCCAGACCTGCGCCCTGCATCGCAATCGGCGCCCAGTAATTAGGCTCTGTCAATACATGGTACAAATTGTTCTCTCCTGGTCATACGGCTCCCTCATTAACTCTACATGTCAGTATTCCGTCCCAGCTTCCCACGGTGGGCCACCCCGTAAGCCGCTTGGCAGGTTTTTAGCCGCTGTCTGAAAATGTCTTAGAAAAACAAGAAGCATGCTGCAGATGGCGATATTTTTGCACCGGTGAATTGAATTCTCTATGTGACTGACCGGTGTCTCGCAAGAAGTTGATACACAACTTTGTCAACCACAACGTTCTGGCCTATTACTACGATTCTTTCCGTAAATTCAGGTAAAATTTCTAAAATTAAGGTGGAGTGAGAATGCGCTGCAACTCTTTAGATGGAGGTTTCTTAAATCAAGGGAAATGAAACCAGAAGAGGAAGATCTGCAAAATAACTCGTGTGTCAGAAAAATGTAGAATATGGTAATTAATAGATATTAAAGAAAAAGCAAAAAAAAAAAAAAAACAACCAAAATCAAAGTTACAAAATTTATATTTTCTTAGAACACTACAAATCGGTGCAATGAATTTAGAGTAAGAGACATTAGTCTTGGGGAGTTTACGTATAAACTATCAGTATGAGAAGTAATGTGGCAGAAAAGACAGAGCAGACTGCGCATTGTAAGGCTTTGTCATCAGCTGAAATATTAGTATGAGAAGTAATATGGCAGATAATACAGAGCAGACTGCGCATTGTGAGGCTTTGTCATCAGCTGAAATATTACTGTAGTATGAGAAGTAATATGGCAGATAATACAGAGCAGACTGCGCATTGTGAGGCTTTGTCATCAGCTGAAATATTACTGTAGTATGAGAAGTAATATGGCAGATAATACAGAGCAGACTGCGCATTGTGAGGCTTTGTCATCAGCTGAAATATTAGTATGAGAAGTAATATGGCAGATAATACAGAGCAGACTGCGCATTGTGAGGCTTTGTCATCAGCTGAAATATTAGTATGAGAAGTAATATGGCGGGTAATACAGATCAGACTGCGCATTGTGAGGCTTTGTCATCAGCTGAAATATTAGTATGAGAAGTAATATGGCAGATAATACAGATCAGACTGCGCATTGTGAGGCTTTGTCATCAGCTGAAATATTACTGTAGTATGAGAAGTAATATGGCAGATAATACAGAGCAGACTGCGCATTGTGAGGCTTTGTCATCAGCTGAAATATTAGTATGAGAAGTAATATGGCAGATAATACAGAGCAGACTGCGCATTGTGAGGCTTTGTCATCAGCTGAAATATTAGTATGAGAAGTAATGTGGCAGAGAAGACAGAGCAGACTGCGCATTGTGAGGCTTTGTCATCAGCTGAAATATTACTGTACAGTAGTATGAGAAGTAATGTGGCAGATAAGATAGAGCAGACTGCTTATTGTTGCATATTGTGAGCTGAGTGAATGGATTTGTCTTTGTATGTATATTTGCTGATGGTTATATCTCCAGTTATTAATTCCTGCCCAAGTGCCCAATAACCTGCTCTTAAATTTGTTCGTAACAAGAAATCCTTTCAGCCGTCGTAAGAATGCAAGTGGTGTATAAGGAGCACCATACAAAGCCCTAACATTTTGAAATATAACAGGAAATCATCAAAGACATGGCAATACAGACAGCACACTATTCATACCCACCATGTTCGATTTGAAGGCATTACTATATATTCCAACCCTTCAGTATGGACGAATTGTTCCCTTAAAATGTTTTAATCATTCTCTTTGTTTAAAAAGTGCGAGATATTTCCAAGGTTTCCTGCTGAAATATAATTGTGGACACTTTAGTAACAGGTAAAAAAATGTTGTTTAATCGCTGCGGGGGCGGAGAAGGCCTCTGGTCACGTGTGAACCCGGCCGCGTCAAACCACGTGTGATTGAAGGATAACGATACGGTGGATAATGAGCGTCGGCTGGCGCTCTCACGGTCTGGACCTGGCCAGACTTCTCTAGACAATGCAGCGTCATGTTCATAATATTTGACTTGATGGCTCTTTTTTATCTTGATGGCATTTACTTTGACATGTTGACTGTGTTCTCGTCTCATCTTCCTTGTTCTCTGATCCCTAAAAACATGTCATTAGAGAGCCCCAAATAACAAATGAAATATAAGAAAGATAAAGACGACAATTTTCTGAGACTTCTATCTCTGGGTATTAAGATGGCGTATATTCAATCAATATCCGATGTAGAAACGAAAATTTTACAAATTAATTCTTTAAAGTTTCTTCTTTGGCTACTATGTAGACGTTGCCAAAATCCCGATGAAAATACAACATGCCAATAGTAGCAAATTTTGAAACACTTATATAATTGTATGCACCGTCATGTATCAATCGAATAAAATGTCAGCTGATGACAAAGCCTCACAATATGCAACAATAAGAATATGCAGAAAAACATATATAAAGCCACATGTTAGACAAATGTTCCTCTGGCATCTTCATCAGATAAGGAGGTACAGTTCTAAGGAAAACAACGGAAAATGTGATTATTTTTATGGCTGAAAAGGTTTCTTGTATGGAACAATTTACTCGTTACAAGGTAAATACCCTAAACTGTTTGCAATGGTAGCAGAACGGGTATCTTGTTACTTGCTCTAAGGAAATCAACTGAAACCTTTTCTAACGTCTATAAAGACGGTTTCTTGTTGATAACAAGTTACTTGTTACAAGGTAAATACCCTAAACTGTTTGCAATGGTAGCAGAACGGGTGTCTTGTTTCTTGCTCTAAGGACATAAACTGAAACCTATTCTAACGTCAATAGAGACGGTTTCTTGTTGATAACAAATTACTTGTTACAAGGTAAATACCCTAAACTGTTTGCAATGGTAGCAGAACGGGTGTCTTGTTTCTTGCTCTAAGGACATAAACTGAAACCTATTCTAACGTCAATAGAGACGGTTTCTTGTTGATAACAAGTTACTTGTTACAAGGTAAATACCCTAAACTGTTTGCAATGGTAGCAGAACGGGTGTCTTGTTTCTTGCTCTAAGGACATAAACTGAAACCTATTCTAACGTCAATAGAGACGGTTTCTTGTTGATAACAAGTTACTTGTTACAAGGTAAATACCCTAAACTGTTTGCAATGGTAGCAGAACGGGTGTCTTGTTTCTTGCTCTAAGGACATAAACTGAAACCTATTCTAACGTCAATAGAGACGGTTTCTTGTTGATAACATGTTACTCATTACAAGGGAAATACCCTAAACTGTTTGCAATGGTAGCGAACGGGTATCTTGTTTCTTGCTCTAAGAAAATAAACTGAAACCTATTCTAACGTCAATAAAGACGGTTTTTTTGTTGTTAACAAGTTACTTGTTATAAGGGAAATACCCTAAACTGTTTGCAATGGTAGCAGAACGGGTGTCTTGTTTCTTGCTCTAAGGACATAAACTGAAACCTATTCTAACGTCAATAAAGACGGTTTTTTTGTTGTTAACAAGTTACTTGTTATAAGGGAAATACCCAAAACTGTTTGCAATGGTAGCAGAACGGTTGTCTTGTTTCTTGCTCTAAGGACATAAACTGAAACCTATTCTAACGTCAATAGAGACGGTTTCTTGTTGATAACATGTTACTCATTACTTGGGAAATACCCTAAACTGTTTGCAATGGTAGCAGAACGGGTGTCTTGTTTCTTGCTCTAAGGACATAAACTGAAACCTATTCTAACGTCAATAGAGACGGTTTTGTTGTTGATAACAAGTTACTTGTTACAAGGTAAATACCCTAAACTGTTTGCAATGGTAGCAGAACGGGTGTCTTGTTTCTTGCTCTAAGGACATAAACTGAAACCTATTCTAACGTCAATAGAGACGGTTTCTTGTTGATAACAAGTTATTTGTTATAAGGGAAATACCCCAAACTGCAATGGTAGCAGAACGGGTGTCTTGTTTCTTGCTCTAAGGACATAAACTGAAACCTATTCTAACGTCAATAGAGACGGTTTCTTGTTGATAACATGTTACTCATTACAAGGGAAATACCCTAAACTGTTTGCAATGGTAGCAGAACGGGTGTCTTGTTTCTTGCTCTAAGGACATAAACTGAAACCTATTCTAACGTCAATAGAGACGGTTTCTTGTTGATAACAAGTTATTTGTTATAAGGGAAATACCCCAAACTGTTTGCAATGGTAGCAGAACGGGTGTCTTGTTTCTTGCTCTAAGGACATAAACTGAAACCTATTCTAACGTCAATAGAGACGGTTTCTTGTTGATAACAAGTTATTTGTTATAAGGGAAATACCCCAAACTGTTTGCAATGGTAGCAGAACGGGTGTCTTGTTTCTTGCTCTAAGGACGTAAACTGAAACCTATTCTAACGTCAATAGAGACGGTTTCTTGTTGATAACAAGTTATTTGTTACAAGGTAAATACCCTAAACTGTTTGCAATGGTAGCAGAACGTGTATCTTGTTACTTACTCTAGGGAAATCAGCTGTAATCTTCAGCATAAAAACACTAACTACTGTACATTACATTAGTTTTATCATGCATTTTAATGCTTTACACTAGTTATTGGGAAGAGGTAACATTTTCATTGTTTGCCTGAGCCAAATCTTCTTTCCGAATTTGTCATTCCAAACTTTGCTTTTTAAAGAATAGTACAGTACTCTTCTTTTTTAGTATCGAAAAATATGATCATAAATACGGTCGATATTTAAAGTTAAGAACAGCTAATGCTTATGTTAACTCGCTAGTTAACTTTAGTAAGAGCGAGTGACTAGTCCTTATTGATTTATAATCATCTTAAGTTTGACATCTTTGCGGATGAATGAGAAAAATCTTTTTATCTCTGTTGAATTCTCAATTTTTTTGAATTATTGGACGCTGAAATGAACATTTTACTGAAAATAAAAGTTTGAAATGAAGTTAATTTTTAATCCTGACAATTTTGATCATGGAAAGGTAGGTGAAATGGTGCTTATACGTATTTATGTCAAATATTTATAATGAAATTTTTTTATCTTAATCTGAAAATCTTGATGAGAAATCTTAAGCTCTAAGCATTCCCACTAGTTAAATGTGCAATAAAAAGAAAATATTTGTAGCAGCTTCGATACCCACATGTATCAAGAAATGGGCTTTTTAAGATAAATTACTGGTACATTAATGTAAAATCTCCGCTTATGATTGACGTAATATCCTGTGTCTGATGGTGATGCGGAATGTGTGCGTGTGAGACGTATTCGGCCCGCCTATCGTGATTCGAGACTGCTGCTACCTACAGTCCTGTTCTGCCAGGTACTTGCGAGATCTGCAATGGAATCTAGAGGTGTCTGGTGATCACGCAATCCGCTGGCCACCATTATCAACTTAATCTGAGATAATTGACGGTCTATCCAAGTGGAAAGTGGGAACGACCGCGCTTCTGTCAGATGCGCATTCAACACCATCAAATCAAGACGTTTAGTGGCCACTTTGATCTAATTTCTTGCGAAGTGGTCCGTCAGCCGGTAGAATAGTCCCGACGAACTTCAGACCAGTCCATCGCTTCTTCAAGGCCGTAGGTCATATCTTCCGATCAACTAATACGGTGTCTTTGTAAAACCGGCACAGGATAGTTTTAGGTTATTGAAATTTATTAGATTGTAGTATGTGGTGGAATTCAGTAAATGAATACATTACTGAGAGCTCAAAAGAGAGTTAAGGGTCAGTTTGGGTGGGCAGAAATGTTGTTACCTCCGATATGTATCCGGCCAGCATATTTATTCTTTATAAGACGACTCTTAAAGTCTCTGAAATCAGCCAAAAACATAGCTATACTGGTAGTCCTTTAAAATGTTTGTTCTTCAGCCGATGTGAATGATTTAAATTTTAAATCATTAAGACAGAATGAAATATGATGTGATAACAGGCAGAATTCTCAAAGAACTATCTAGAAAGCGTTTCTTATTATTAAATACCTTTAAAGCAGTTTTAAGATTGGAGTATTACCACTCTCAATGGAAAGTGGCGAATATAGTTTTGAACATTTTTGAGTAGCCTAAATGTTCAACAAGTTCGTGAATTGTTTGTTTTTAGTTTCAAATTCTTTTTAATTAGAACAATATTAAGTACGTATATAGCAAACATTAATTACAACACGCTAAGCAATTTATTCTCTGTAAATCGGCTTATCCGCTTAGCATTGGTCTTATAGAGAGTAGAACAACTCAGCCGACTAATCCAGCCCGCTCCTTGTTGCCTTAAAACTAAAGCCACAGAAAACAAAGAAATAGAGTTCGCTTTCATATGGCCGCAGCGAATGCCTCGGTATCAGATAAAAGGAGATTATAACTACTGTACATCTTTATACAACTGTAGTAATAGTTACTACGTTTGTTTAACTTGAGGATCTGGAGGAGATCATGGGGAGGGACTGACAACGGTGCTGGCCCTGCCGGTGGGCTGCTATTTGCGGAAAACCGGATTTGCTCTGTCATTTGCGGCCCATCTTATACTGATGCCCTAATTATAGGTCCATTTATGACTTTGGTTTCAGGGGAAGACGGATAAATTGCCACTAGCGGCTCATAATTAAAATACGTATTTGTCATGTTGTGTTACCTTTAGTCTATGTGTCATGTTACTTACTTGCATGAGTGGCAAATATCTGAATGTATAATATGATTATCCTATACTTTCTAAAACTATTTGTATGTAATCTATTATTCTCTAAACTAAATTATTCTCTTTACTTCATGGAAAGGTTAAAGAGCTTTTTTTAGACTGCAAAAAAGCAGCGAGGATAATGTCCAAACTGGAGTCTAGAGAGTTGACATTGCCTTGCATTTATATTTTAGAAACTGCATTTTTTGTATGTTCAAGTTTGTGCTCACTAGAAACAGTGATATACATAATTATCCAACCAGACATAAAGGTAATTACATAATCGCACATCATAGGACAGTAACTTACGAGAACCTTACTCCGTCTGAGATTTCTTATCTCACAGCTGGAAGATATTCGGCGGTGTGACATTGGACGCTGGAGTATCTAACTTAAATCAATTGTGTGAATGTGAAGAATGTATGAGCCAAAATGTATGTTAAATGTGGATTTCTGTAGGAATGGCTGATTTAATTTTATTCAACATAATAATTTAATTCAAGTATGACGATTGCGATACATTTAGGCCTACTGTAAATGTCCATGCAATAAAAATTTTTTCATTTTATATATATGAATGTGAATCATTACATCTTATAAACCCAAAACATACAACCTGTGTAGTTGGGGAGATCGAACCAATTTTTAAAATGTAGGTTTGCTTAATGAGCAATGAAGAAAAAGTAAATGAATCGTGTTCTGTCATATCTTTTCTATTTGTGCTGGTGTTAGGTAGGTAGGCCTACGGAGTACAAATAAAATTTGTATTTTCTGTTAAGGAAGCTTGGGATAAAATTGTCAGGTTAATCTTCACCACTTTTAGCACATGTCTTCCAAGAGCCTTTACCAATATACCAATTACCTTCGTTTAATTTATTAGGAGTCCCGCAAATGTCAGGTCGCCGCTTATGGACGGGCCGCAAATGGCACGGAACCGACCCTGCCGTCCACAAGGCGAACTGCTGAACTAATTACCCGGCATAACCAAGTGTCCAACTCGACACTTTCAGCGCACTGTCGGATGCGTCCTCTGTTTTTCCCTGTGCTATTATTGCCTTCTCACTTCATAGCTATGACTAGTCAACAAGTCCATGTACTAAATGTCTATGTGGAGTTAAGTATTGACTTAGTAACATGAAATGATTGAATAAATTGTTTCTTATCGCATGTTTTACTAAATATTGATGCATCTTTAATGTGATTTCTTCCTCGAACCTTATATTTTATACGTCGTTTTATAAAAACATCGTATAAAATACAACAGCTGTCGGAAAAAAGAGAAGTTCATAAGTCGCCCTGGGATAGATTCAATTAGATATTCAAAGAATTCTTTTTTTTTCGGTTTTAAACAAGTAACACCGATATTACTAATGGAGCAATTTATTTTATACCTCGTTATTTATGGAAACGGATTCCAGTTGTGTAGTAATCTGTGTGGAATTGGTGACACGAAATCTGTTGTTAATGGGTCCGGTTTGGTTTCCGTGGAGTGCGGACAGAAGCGACGGGCCACATCCTAGATTTCACAGGTTTTTTTAATGAGATAATTCTTGTGGAGGTAATTTACATAGATTGTGACCAGAGAGCCGCCGCACATCCCCATACCTAGCGACCTATAAATCTTGGGTTTCGGCGCACCAATTCCCCTTATCGAGTATGATTGCCCGGCTGACGAATGGGGCTGCAGCAGGTCTCGTTATAAGGCCAACACTTGTTTGTTTTTCACTCGATCTGTGTGCGGGGAAATTGCCGAGCGGCGCGTGGGTTTTGTCGGACCGGTTTCGGACATTCCCCTACTTCCCCCCTCCTCCGTACCCCGCCGGACCGTCACGTCACACTATGAATCAACCACGACGACAATTGCCTTAAATCTCAATTAAACCGGATACCTGCCAGCTACCTTCCCTGCCGATGTAGATTTTGATATTTTATAGATGTTATGTTGGGTTCCAGCGAGAATTTCTGTTCAGGTTCATGCTGGTACCTACAGCCCGCAGGACCACATTCCTGTACACCTTGCCTCTGTATTGGCCGGCCAGCAACATTTTTTTTCAAACGTGATGTTTGGTCAAATTGTCTTTTTTAGTGTCCTTACTCAATTGTTTTATGTTATTTGTTTGTCATTGGGGACTTGGATTTGGAATGCTCAAATGTCATACTTCAGAGAAACATTCTGAATATATGCCTACATATTCTAAGTTGTATATTAGAATGTAATAACACGTACTGTATATTGGATGATTCCTAAGAGCAATTACTTCAATCTTTAATCATCATTTTGTTCAAGTCATATGTCGACGCCTGACACCGAGCATTGCTCAGCCTGCTCCCAACCTCCCCCTCCCCCTGCAATCCGGTATGAGCTGCATTGCAATGCAAATTGGAAGCAGTCCTTTTAACTGATTGTCTAGTTGTGTAATTGATGCAATCCTGATGTCATTAACCCCCTCCTGCTCCCCCGCGCCAGCTCTCATAGCAAATCCATCTGCATTTTCCTCCTAGCTGATAGGAGTACTTCCAAACATGGTTTGTTTATAACTTTAACTTTGGTCTTGAACTTTTAATAGATTTCAGGCAGGAATCAAACATTCCCCGATACGG
The DNA here is from genome assembly GCA_035578905.1 of Stictocephala bisonia. NCBI lineage: Eukaryota > Metazoa > Arthropoda > Insecta > Hemiptera > Membracidae > Stictocephala > Stictocephala bisonia. The sequence goes on along the minus strand of JAQJVL010000078.1, from coordinate 667,113 downwards.
CAACAAGAAACACCAGAGGCCACTTTATTATGGTCACAGTGCCACCTGAGTGGCATTTGGACATATATTACTGTCAATAAACATCTTTACAAAACTGCAGTAATAATTACTAATTTTATCCTTGAGGATTTTTAAGGGTATGGGGAGGGACGACAACGGTGCTGGCCGTGCGGTGAATAGGAGGATTAATTACTCGACACACTTTCAGTGTGTGCATCTTTACGGTCAAATAGCGAAATTCCCTTTTAAACAAAAATCAAGTGAAAAAAAAGCTAAACTGCACAATCTGTGAACAAACATTATTATGATTATCGCGTAAAAACTAGCATCAAACGTCTATACAAAAACATACATCATCGTCAGCAATAGATAATTCAGCTTCTCTCACTACAGAATAAGAAGGTGAGTAATTTTATGTTTCTGATACTTGAAAAAGTATACATTATTTTAGGTCAAGCTGTTGTGCATTATGTTTCCAAAAACTTGTGGTAAGGTATGTTCTACCCGAAGTGTTGTTAGTCCTCACTATACACTATCCATGGAGAGTTGAGAGTGAAGCTCTCCACCCAGAGATTGGTACTAGGCTGATTCACAGGTGTTCACGATAGAGAGCAGAAGATATGAGCAAACTGATTGCCAGAGTCTGACTGACTGACTGGGGATTGGGGATGATTTAGTCTTGTTGTAAATCAAGTGTCCACGTGGTCACCCTTTTCTTATCACCCTTGAGACAGGTACAGTATAGGCGGATCCTCTCTCTCAACCCTAGCTGAATAACATATAGTCAGCGACTACCCAAGCACGGGCGCCACGCCAGCGAGCAGTCCCTACACGCGCCTCATCGAGGGATAATATTTGTAATTTGTTCATCACGTTTTTCACTCAAAATCCCCATCAAACCGTCACACGTAGGGGCAACTCACCGGAGCCGGTCGTGTCGTAAAAGTCGCACCAGTTTAAGTCCTCTCTCGCATCGTTTGTCTTGTCGGTCGGATAGACGAACATTTTACAGCCCAGCGGCCCAACAGCACAAGGGTTATATTATAGACATTAAAAAGCACATAAGTGGTTTTAGAGGAGCTATGGTTACATCGTTTGTGTATTATTTATTGTGTATGAGACAACTCTTGGTTTTTCCTTTTTTCGTGATGGCACGATGAATTGTTCTACTGTTAGGGAACAATCAAAATATCAGGCCTTCACAACCTTAAATTATTTTTTTATTGGCCGTCTATATATTTTTATGCTACATTATATGCGTTTTATGTTTTCGGCTTCTTTTGGTTTCCTAAATTTTAGTTTTACAAAATCTTCAACGTTCGAGGTTTTTGAATGTAAGCTTTCAAAACATCGAGGTTCATTGGAGTTTGCGGCAATCAAATTGAAAAACAAACGGTCTTTTAGTTCTCTAGTTTGTTGCTTATGAGGTTATTGAATCTTCACTATATAGCATATGAACTATGTAGCATATTCAATATCTTTGGAAATATATTGTTTCGCATTGCAAACAAAAGTTAACGTAAACCGACTTAGAGACGCTTTTGATCTAGAAAGACCTGTTCAAAATTTAAGCTCTTGAATCTTCAGGTTCTCTGTTTGGATTGAATGGAATTAGGGACTAGGGCTCTCACAGATTACGTACCTGAAGATTATTAAGATATCTTCAGGTACGTAACTTCTAGAAATTAATATTCTTTGAATCGCCACGTTTCTTTATCCTGTTATTCTGGATTTATTTTCAGGGCTTTGACCTCTTGAACTAATCAATCTATCTTGTTCTTTATGTGCTGGGATTTAATGTAATTACAGTAGTTTAAAGCTAGCGAAATCCAAATGTAGTTTGATTTCATACAATGTAATTTTGCATGAAATCAAAGCACATTTTCAGTGTTTAATATTTTAGCCTCCTTTTCCTACCTGAAAAAATAACATAGAATAAACTTTTCGCCCATTTTGTGTGATGTTTGGTATGATCTGGAATTCCAAACACGATTTTCTACACATGAAGCCCATTGAAAGTGTACACCAACATTTTCTATTTAGCCAGTAATCAATCAACAAGCGATCCAATATTTTGCGTAATCGAACATCGATAACGTTTGTAAACATGATCTGATTTTCGTCTTAAAATAAATTCGCATTTCACTGATGGATGATTATTGATGACAGTTTATGATTGCTGTGATAATCAATCAACAACAAACTAATCAGCCAGCCACTGGAGCAGCGGAGGCTCTGGACATACAAGATGGCCAGGCCCAAGGCCACTGGACCGCTAATGAATTAAGGACCCGCCCAACACCCCCGGATTTATATTTATATGAGATAAGGGTGACAGGTGCAATTGGATTAGTTATTGGTGCGGCGTCCAGGCCACGCCTTTTGGTTCACACCAACCCATCAACTTCTCTCCTCGGTTCTTGTTCTTCTTTCCACACATTCTTCTTCTGTTCAGTGCTTAGGTACATTTGAAATACCTTTTATGAAGTAACTTATATTTAATTTAGCTAAATGTGAATTGACTGTGTATTGTTTCGGGAAGCGATGTTTAACCTTGCACTGACAGGTTTGAGCAGGAAGGATGATCTTCCAGGGTGGTTTAGTTATCGAATATAGATCCATATTTATGGAACACCACACCAAAATGATATGATTCAATAGGTGTGTTTACTGAATGATTTAAATGATTATGGCCCTGCAAACAGAGCACAGAAATTTCATTGTACTTTTGATTATTTGCCCATCAAATACCACCATATTAGTATCAACAAAACTATTTTATTATTTACCGTATAATGTTCAGCTTCGTATGCTCGTCATTAGTCTAGTGTACGTATAACCAAAGATTGTAGAGGTAAAGACTAAAGTTCTATAATCTTTGCTATAACGGAAAGGATACAAATGAACTTATCGCTGTGAGATTGTATAATGTTTATGAAAATAAATCATTAATGTTTTGATTGAAATGAAACATTCTGCTGATCATATTTTCATTGATAATAAATCTTCTTTCAGCTACGATGTGGGGAAGAGTGTTTGAGCGTATTTATGTATTTTAAAATACAGTACAAAAAAATGCTCAATCTATTAATCATCAGTAGAAGAAGGACGTGATATTGCTGTATACTCGATTGGGTAGTCCTACGAATATCCTTAACTACTGCTTATCACAAGTACTTTGTAGAAGAGAATGCTTGATCAGTTTGGTTGTATGTAAAATGTATATAAACAAAGGTGCAATGAAGGACCTCTTACCACATTACTTGTTGTAATCGTGTAGACGGAGACCCACTCGCCGACCTAACACGTACATCAAACTACGTTTTATCAATATTAAACAGGCTTATGTAATCGAGTTCTATACGAAACAACCGTGTCTTGAATTCAAATAAAGAAGGTCCTGGCGGACCTATTCTTAATATACATCCCCCTTCGTGTGTGAGCGTGAGTGAATTTTAACTTAGTGTTACATGATTTTCCAAGGTAGATGGACGTTGATGATATCAATGGATTTGGTGACGATATGTTCATTAGATGAGTAGCAGGTCATATTTAGAAACCCAAGACTCTTGTCTACATTCAGAGAATGCAGTGTAGGAGCGATAAAGAAAGAAAAGTGCTGTTTCTGGGTTAGCCTCTACATGGAGATGTTGGTGGGATAGAGGTGGATGGAACATCCTCTAATTTATGTAAAATAATGATTTGCTCTGGTAGAAGGGAAGATTAGAATATACCCAGGGTGTTATGAATATACATGTCTTTTTGCAAGTTTAAATATTCAGATATACATTTATAAGCCTTGCAACAAAACTGATGAAAATTAAGTTTAGTCCATTTTGGCTATACTTTTTTTGGATGAGGAGATGGATGTGAAATTTGAACTGTGGCTAGGGAAAAGCCCAACGAAGAGACGTTTTACAGTGCCGATTTGTGCTTTTAACACAAATCGGCCGAAAACTAATTTAACACTTTTAAAATAATTTAAATAGACCTTTGAATTGATCACTAGTAAAAGTGATTAGCGTATAAGCTAACGAAAATACAATCAAAATACAAATTGTTGCCTTGAATCGTTAGAAAACAACATCTATATTAAAATTAATTACTTGATAGCAGTAATTGAAATTAGCGTAATCCGTTGACATTTTATTTTATTAATCTACCAATAGAGATTTTGGAAGTTTCAAATGTTTTTAAACCCTTAACTTGGAAAAAACGAATCATTTAATTTTGAAAAAATTGACAGATTAATGAATTAAAAAATTCAAAATATTTGAAAAACGAACAAAGCTAGTAGTGGGTTTCGTCTTAATGAACAATTATTTTTTTTCATTTCGGAACGGTAACATTTGACTGAGTTAAATGACCTTTAGACGCAAACTGAGCACAGTGACTACTTTACGTATGCTTTTTAAACTTACAAAATTAACTTATCAAAAAATGAAGTGCTCAACAATTAAATGCAATTAAAATCAAAAGTCTAACAGTGCATAGAATTTTCTGCACTGTTTTTGGAGCAGGCTATTAGTTTCAATATAAAACAAATTATGGTAGCAAATTAATTAGGTTTATTATACTATTTTTGGAGGAGGTCAAAACACCACAATTCTTGTGTGTATAATTTGCAACACTTGTGAATTGATTTCAATGATTATTTTAATCGCATATTCAAAAGGTCGCATGCAATCGATCTGTCTTTTTTTCCCGATTCAAGATGGCTGACTATTGAAACTGGTTAATCGTCGTATACTCACCTTTGTTGTCTGGTTGTTATAAATTTCAAAATTTCACTTTAAAACTTTACACGATTTGTAACTGTGAGTAGAACTTTGTATGGGATTGTGTTAATAACTTTCTACTGCCACCACGATTACGCGTATCCAAATTAAACAGTTATTTTTAAACGTATTTTTACCAAACCAATTGTATTTGACCAAGAAAGAAATTGAGTTTGAATTGCTTTGCAAATTCCTAATTATTTGTATAGAAAAAATATAAAAAAGGTTTAGTTTGAATTGTTTATTGTTAGCTATTTTTCAAAACCGAGCGTATATACACAAAACATCAAAGGTAAACCCAGTGCTCAATATGAAAACGTTGAACATGACACCTCATACACAACTTGTTGTCAATAAATTACGAAAAAATATGGATTCGCATATAACACTGTTCTAATGAGATTAAAACCAACATGGCCGACAGCCTCTGCAGACTCTTAACCCTGCAGCATATTATGCATTGCATCGGCCAACTAACACAGCAGCACAATTAATTCAACATTGCATTGCAAGTTAACCCAGCAGATCATTAATACATTGCATCGGCCAGTTGCTGCTGAATTCAACGTCTTTGGCCTTTCGACAGTTCTTCTCACCCAATGTAATCAGCTCACGAATCAAATATATTGATTCATAGCCAGCCTGTCTGCCGGCCGGTGCAGTGCATTACTACGTAGACAATGCAGGCTCGGCTGGGCATGTACTGTACTCCGATCACACAATTACCGACTGTGCAGGCGCGCTCACACATACAGCGCCACTCTGCGGCTGCGCCGAGTTCTGCGAATCAGCTCAGACCATTGTTCCTTTTTGCTGCCCCACTGCTTAGCTATTTTTATGGGACCCGCTCCTCTTTAATATTAATGCGTGCAGACGGTTTGTAACTGTGCGCCATTAACATTGTTTGGACCAGAGACGCCCTCGTCCGTCTTGTCTGGTGTAATTGATATTTAATGGAACGCTCGCGCATATATTGTGTGATGAAGCTGGCTCGTAGGCGTACAGCATCATCTCCTGGCAATATCTGCGGTGTAAGTATCACCAAACGTTTAAAAGAAATAATTTTGATTGTCAGTCAGAAAAAAGGGTTCTAATTGTAAAATTGTATCTATAAGTAGTTTAAAAATTAATTTTGATCTATACAGTATAATTATTTGTTGATTTATTGCAGTTTACTTTAGAGAAGGCCACATACCTCTGCGAGGAAGTAAATTATTTATAATTGATTAAGGAGAATACAATTCATTTTGTATTATCGAAACTATGTTACGTAAGTAGACCACTGAACATAATCCAGGGAATAATGCTCAAGTTGTTCTCGTTATTAAACTATGTTACGTAAGTAGACCACTGAACATAATCCAGGGAATAATGCTCAAGTTGTTCTCGTTATTAAACTATGTTACGTAAGTAGACCACTGAACATAATCCAGGGAATAATGCTCAAGTTGTTCTCGTTATTAAACTATGTTACGTAAGTAGACCACTGAACATAATCAAGGGAATAATGCTCAAGTTGTTCTCGTTATTAAACTATGTTACGTAAGTAGACCACTGAACATAATCCAGGGAATAATGCTCAAGTTGTTCTCGTTATTAAACTATGTTACGTAAGTAGACCACTGAACATAATCCAGGGAATAATGCTCAAGTTGTTCTCGTTATTAAACTATGTTACGTAAGTAGACCACTGAACATAATCCAGGGAATAATGCTCAAGTTGTTCTCGTTATTAAACTATGTTACGTAAGTAGACCACTGAACATAATCAGGGAATAATGCTCAAGTTGTTCTCGTTATTAAACTATGTTACGTAAGTAGACCACTGAACATAATCCAGGGGAATAATGCTCAAGTTGTTCTCGTTATTAAACTATGTTACGTAAGTAGACCACTGAACATAATCCAGGGAATAATGCTCAAGTTGTTCTCGTTATTAAACTATGTTACGTAAGTAGACCACTGAACATAATCCAGGGGAATAATGCTCAAGTTGTTCTCGTTATTAAACTATGTTACGTAAGTAGACCACTGAACATAATCCAGGGAATAATGCTCAAGTTGTTCTCGTTATTAAACTATGTTACGTAAGTAGACCACTGAACATAATCCAGGGAATAATGGTCAAGTTGTTCTCGTTATTAAACTATGTTACGTAAGTAGACCACTGAACATAATCCAGGGAATAATGCTCAAGTTGTTCTCGTTATTAAACTATGTTACGTAAGTAGACCACTGAACATAATCCAGGGAATAATGCTCAAGTTGTTCTCGTTATTAAAAACACTAGTTCTGGGTTTTTAGTTTTCTATTAGTTTTTAGAGAAACTTTCGCATATCTTTTCCTAAAAAAATAATCAATTTATTGAACTCAAACTGGTAAAAAAGTAAAAGCTGTTCTACATTTTTACTTACATAAGGGAAAAATACTGCTCCATCAGAAGTATCAAAATGTCAACATTGATTGAGGCTCCATCCATCAATACGACAAGTAGACATGGATAGAGATAGTCTACGTCTACGTGTCTTGTGTTATTAATCTTATCTACAATAACTTGAGTTTAAATAACATCGTGGTTTACCGTGGTGGGTTAATACTTGTGATATATGTAACAACATTTTGTGCTTTAAAGTGCATTGAAGATCAAATGTGAATCTATAGGCTATTGTTGGTAAACCAACGTACTAACGAGACATAGTTACAGATTTTAATAGGGGAATCTGTTACAAAAAATTACAACACTATTTGGTTTCAATAATTGGACCTTCTTGAGGTACTTCAAGGCCAACGTTTGTCATGTTCGAATGTGGGTATAAATGTTTTAACTTGATATAAGCTATAGAATAGACAATGTTAGTGTCTGTTGTAGTAAATGGAAACCAAATAAATGATTCATCGTAAGTTATCGTTTAGTTACCTTATACATTAAGAGATTAGATGCATGGGCTACTGCTATAACATAAAGGTAAAGCTAATGTGAGAGATTTTTATTTGTTAAATTTTTATAGCGCTGCTCCTAAAAATCACAGGCCATACTACTATAAAATGACTATCTCAGTCTGTCAGGGAATACGTTATCAAGCAGATTTAATGCAACTGTGGACATTTTGAAAGAGTGTTGTAAAACGTCCCCGATTTTTTACTAACCGTATGGTACAAGTAAAATGCTTCCTCACAGTAAAATCATCTTACGAATCTAAAAATCACCCGTTCCAAATCGTCCTAGTTAAAGAAGAGCGAGGGTCCTTCATTTAAGTGGAATAGTTGGCTTAAGTCACATAAAAGCCTGCTGCGATTGTTGCCTGTGCTTATTCACTGCCCAAGGTATTTAGCTTCAGTTATGGTGGCGTGCAATTGCATCCAATCGTGTGCTGTATTGTATAAATAGGCTACTCGACTCCACGACATGTATAATGCATGACTACCCTAGATAGCGTAGCGGTGGCAGCGCGTGCTGGACACGTCTAGAGGTCATCCTGACGACGACTTCATTCCTGGAGTGTGTTTCATCAGCACCATACTCAAGCTGGTATGTATGACTCACTGCTCAACCACCCGTGCCTTGTTTAGACAACTCGACTATACGACTTTGACTACTCCTCGACAGCGTAGTGGTGGAAGCGCGAACTAGTCAAGTCTAGATGTGATGCTGACGATGACTTCATTAATTTTCTGGAGTGAGTTACATCAGCACCACACTCACGCAGGTATGTGTGTGTTACTACTCGACTAGCCATGCCTAGTGTAAGTTTCTCGACTACACGACTTTAACTGCCCTCGATAGCGTAGCGGTGGCAGCGCGTGCTACACAAGTCTAGAGGTCATCCTGACGATGGCTTTATTCCTGGAGTGTGTTAAATCAGCACCACACTCACGCAGGCAGGTATGTGTGAGTCACTATTCGACCAGTGGCAGTCTCTAATAGTAGAGGTCATGCTAACGCCGACTTTATTCTTGGAGTGTGTTACATCAGCACCACACTCACGTAAGCAGGTATGTGTGAGTCACTACTCGACTAGCCATGCCTTATTTAGGCAATTCGGCTACACGACTATGACTACCCTCGATAGCGTAGTGGCGGCAGCTAGTCTAGAGGTAATACTGATGACGACTTCATTCCTAGTGTGTTAACACACTCACGCAGGCAGGTATGTGTGACTCACTGTTCAACCAGCCATGCCTCGTTTGGACAATTAGGCTACACGACTTTGAATAGCCTAGATGGTGTTGCGGTGGCAGTCTCTAATAGTAGAGGTCATGCTAACGCCGACTTTATTCTTGGAGTGTGTTACATCAGCACCACACTCACGCAGGCATGTGTGAGTCACTACTCGACTAGCCATGCCTTGTTTAGACAATTCGGCTACACGAATAGTGACTACGCTAGCGTAGCGGCGGCAGCTAGTCTCAGCCATGCCTTGTGTAAGCTACTCGACTCCACGACATACGTAATGCATGACTACTCTGCAGTAGTGGTAGCAGCGCGTGCAAGGCACGTCTAGACCCAGACTCTAGAGGTCATGGTGACGATGACTTCATTCTTGGCGTGTGTTTGTGTGGAGTTACATACTTGTCAGACTTTTGTTTGTGTGAGTCACTACACAACCAGCCATGCCATTTCTTACGCGTATATGGTACTACGGGTTGGCACAACAGAATAGACGTTAGTTGAATCCAATTTACAATTGTTTCTGTTCTATTTTTCACAATTCGCCTCTATCTGCCTGTAGTGTAAAAGTACAGTACTATTTTATTTATTAAATAGATTTTCTTGTACTTTTATTAATAATTCTCGTGACTACGTACAGTCATATTCCGTCTAAATTTACGGAACACAGAATTTACTAATACAGTTTTACCTCAGCAAAATTCGTAGACATTTAGGATAAAGTTAGGTCAAACTTTCGAAACAGTTTTAACTAAACTTGTTTTTTCATAATGGAAAGATTAGTTAAAATTTGGTAATTCCTAAAAGATCTAACCCACATTTGCAAACAGTTTCCTGAAGAGGTACTATTTAATACGTATACTTAAACTTGTATGTTAATTAGATTAATTAAAACTCGTTTTAGTCTTCGTTTTACAGGCAAGTGACACGATTCTCCAGTAATGCAATAAACTGTATAGGTATTTTTGTACTTTAACCTCGTGCATCGTAGCGTTCATAATCTCACTGTCAACAACTGAATTTTCTCATCGAGTGTGTTACCTTAGAGATAGTTCTCTTGTGTATAGTAGACCTATTCCATCAATCTTTTTCAGATGATATTGTCTCAAGGCAAATTGGTCCTAGAACGAGTCTATGATGAACCTTAAAGTCAGGCAGATAACCTACACGGCGTGTCTTCTAGATTAGGAATTGATCTGATGCAGCCACTTGGCAAGACGTCCATGAACTCATAAGTGGTCGACTGTATAATCTCGGCACTTTATCTCAGACAGAGCTGGTTGCAATAACCATCTGCACTATTAGAGGAATTGGAATCGATGTAGCCTGATCAGCAAATTCTCTTCCTCTCCGGATCATGTTGGCACTCAACGCTCTTGTTTGTTCAGACGTCCGGGGTTTTTATTTTGCTTTTGTTGGTGTGATTAAAAACGATTTCTTGTTTAATTTATTCCAAATAATGTACAATCTAATTGTAATCCATGTTACCATCGAGTAAAAGGAAAGAAACTAGCCCTTTATTTACGAAACAAATCTGCGTTACAATCTTCTCATAGGCTCCTTCACTATTAGTCAGTGGTTCAGAGAATATTGAATGACGTTAAGTGACTATTCGTTTCGATAATTGGAAAAGAAATAGGTCTTAGTATTTTGAAATTACGACCAAGAATAGAGGGAGTCTCCGGTTGATGTGGACTGAATGCCTCCTTAATTATTATCAGTTGCATTTGATTGTACTCGAAAGACCAATTTTGTATCACATTATTTTGCAGCGTTCTCCGGAGCGAAGCGTGCGTCGATGAAGGTAGAATCATAAAATGTTCGACGAAATAAGTAACGCATAATTTTATTGTATAATTTAAAGTGTAATACGACTTGAAGTATGTAGTAGTAGATCGTAAAATATTACAGTTATCTCAAAGTACTACAGGTTGTTAATGTTGTAATTACTGAGGTGCTATGTACGTGCATCATGAGCAAACATATTATCAAGTCTTCATAATTTTATCGATTATGTAGCAGCATATAATGGGGTCCTCATCTCGGAGGGCAAGCAGGGCTCGCTTCTGTTTGCCGTTTGGCTCAAAGCTAAGCCCATCATTGGGACAGGCATCAGTGGCAATCTGACATGTGTTTTGTTACCGACTTGCACATTGCGGGCCGGCGCTACGGCGGCGGCAAGGTGCAGCTGACCGGCTGCGCGGAATGCGACTCTCGCCGCGCATGCGCTCTTCCTCGCTGACCTTGTCTACCTGCCCTGCTCGTTCGCTGAGCTCACCTCACTCTCCTTTATTCTAATATTTAGCTTACCGGTCGCCGACCTCTGCCATCCCACATACACTATACTCCCCCACATCCGAGATTCTCACAGACTACAACAGCGCGAGTAACCGAATTTCATCGTCATCTGCAATGCAGAAACATGTGGCGGGTAATTTGGTCCTCCGGGCCGGAGTTGTTAGCTAGACTTGATCTCGCCGCATAAGAAAGTATGAATCGGCCACAGCCTCATAACATGGGCGAGCGCTTCACTCACGATAACCATTTTCTTGGTTTAAATATCGTCAGTAGTAATGAGTATACTTGCCTAAAAACAGCCAATGTTTACTATAAAGAAAAGTGGATCCACTAGTAACTTTTACGTTTTTTTAAACGAAATAAAAATTATAATTTGCCAAACAATGGTTAGGTCGCATTTATGTACAACATTTTAACCTTGCTCTTGTGGGAAATAAAACCAATATGGCGAATCCCATGTTTTTCTTGGATCTTAAAACTCCATGATTAAGACTTTAGCTTTTGAAACATATTTAAAACACTGGCTTTAGAAACTGTTAAAATCACATTATTTCACTAGGAATTTAAAGTACACTGTATATTATTTTTTCGGGAGATTTAAAATTAATATGCAGTTGTGTTTGAAAGATGAAGACAGTTTCTTTTATAGTTTGAAATATAATTATTTTTATATCAGTCTTGTGTGTGAGTAGATATTTATAAGAAGTGATGATTATTATTAATGATCCTTTGAGTGCTAATTAAAGCTGGCCATCGAGGTCTACCCCTATGAAGAAAATTAGAACTTATCTGGAAGGAACTTGTTTTTGGTGGCAGGAACATTAGGGTGCGTGTCTCTGAAATGTTTCTAGGATGCTAAAAAGGTCCATCTAGTTGCATTGATCTTTACTGCATCCATTCGCTCCTTACTCTTTTTGAACGAAATTCATAATTTCATTAGGATGGTCCCAAAACTATTTGGAAAATATGAGTAGATTTGTTTTTGTCGTTCTTAAAACCTTAATGCCTCTAAAGTAGTGTTTCTAATTGAACGTAGAAGGTGTTTCCTGAGACGTCCTGGGTCCAGATTGTCGCACGACCTGTCCTGCCGCCACTCGGGATCGATCAATCAACAACCAACCAGTACCTGCTTATGATTGGCGTCTGTCCCGACAAGTTTATTGGACCCGAAGCCCGCCAATTATTCAGCCCACTGATCATCCTTCATGTGATGTTAATGGAATATTAATCAGAGTACCGGTCTTGATGCCTCTGTCAGCTGTATAACGAGGCCTAAATGTCCCGTGTAGCACTGCTGTTTGCTGCAGTTTTTTTGCCTGTTAGGTCTAGCCGCATTATTTGTCGTTGGCAGTGCTTCGTGTATCAACTAATCAATCGGCCTACTTAAATTCATAATCCAGTTCCCAACTTGAAAAACACAGAAAAGACAACCGTAACGTTGATCTGTAATCATGTGAGAGCGTTCTGAAGCGTCTTGCACACGACTTCTGAACGTATATAGACGTTATTGTATTCAGCTTGGAACTTTGTTAAATATTAATGATCTGTTATCAGTGTAAAGAAGTTTGAAGGCACACATCACAATTGTTAATCCGTGCACGTATTCCGCCGTTCGGTGTATGCATTCGATGATTTTCTTTTATAAGTTACCATTCGATTACGCTATTGATTCCAAACTTATGTTATTAAAATAAATAATAAATTGGTTCTTGTTAAAATGGTGGCTGTTAAAACTAAATACTTTAAGTCATACTATATTTACATGCCTTCTCTTTTCTTATTTGCTGAAAACATATTATAATAAATCATCTCAGAAACAAAATATTATTCATGAATTTGGTTTGTTCCTTGCATCACCTGTATATTGCAACAATTAATTGAGAATATTACATTTATATAAATTTACTTTAAAAAATCTGGTTAAAATTCAAGAAATTTCTTTAAACCTTATACGCTAGTTCAAAAGGGCCTGCAGACCTCTGCGTGAAATCTTTTGGGCATTCGACTCAGTTGGGGATTCGAACCTTGGAACTTGCCTTCAGCAGCTCGAAGCTTGAGCTAATGAGCCACCACGCCGGCAAATGTTTGTTTGTATTTGAGAATTCTGATTTCTTATTTTTAATGGAAGTAATATATATTTTGTTAGTTTGTTACAATGCACAGTTTTACTGTACCTGTATTCATTGATGTCATGATGGACGTCTTTGTATATCTTAGAATAAGAGAATTTACAATTTAAAAACTTATACACTTTACATTAAAACGATATGGTACGCTTGGGAATACATAGCTGAATATTTTCAGAGAAACTTGTATGCATAGTACCAACATTGTGAATGAAAAAATTAATTTTTATTTTAGTAATGCGTCTTTTATTTTAGTATTACTGTGATTTCAGTTATTTGTAATTTATTAAAACCCTAATAACAGTAAGAAGATATTTATATTATGTCGTTAATGATGAACGGATTATAAGTGTATTTGAAGCTAAAAGAACTACAGCCTTACGGGTATTTTCTGAAGCACAGCTACTAAGGAGAGGTCCCAGAGAATGAAGAAATTACTGGGAAGGGATACAGTCAAATAATGCCAAAAAACAATTAATTCAGAAGACTAAAGAAATCCTTCGATGATCTTTTAAAATAAAATACGGCGTTGGACAAAAGTCTGGAATATATTTACTAATTTTAAATATATAAAAAGAACTGTAATTAAACTTTGTAGTTTTAAACGTGTCCCTATACCAAACATTTAGACATATTTTACTTGTTTTTCGCATAGCCATCGGATGGCCCATGATGGAAGTCTTAAAAATTTAAAATATAAGCCTACCTCGAGTTGTATATAATTTTAAAAGTGTTCGTTTGTACAACATAAAAGTGTAAACCTGAGGTCAAAAGGATCACCCAGTGAGAAAACAATCACTCAAAGAATTCAATGTCAGGGTTGGGCAAAAGTCTGGATTATAGTTTATTAATTTTAAAACTATTTAAATTGAAAGCAATGCAATGATGAAACGTTGTAGTTATGTATATGTTTCTATACCAAACATTTAGACATATTACTGAGAAAACAATCACTCAAAGAATTCAATGTCAGGGTTGGGCAAAAGTCTGGATTATAGTTTATTAATTTTGAAACTATTTAAATTGAAAGCAATGCAATGATGAAACGTTGTAGTTATGTATATGTTTCTTTACCAAACATTTAGACATATTTTACTTGTTTTTCGCATTGCTAGGGGATGACCCATTAAGGAAGTCGTAAACATTTAAAATGTAAGCCTACCTCGAGTTATATCTCATTTTAAAGGTGTTTGTTTGTAAAACATAAAAGTGCAAACGTATAGTCTTTAACCCGTAGAACTAGGAAGTTTTCTCTGACACGTAGCAGTTATAGGAGTTTATCTGTTACGTGCGTACAATGATTATGATCTTTCTTCTTGAGCACTGAGAATCTATAGTCTTTAACACGTACAAATAGGAAGTTTTCTCTGCCACTTAGCAGTTATAGTAGTCTATCTGTTACGTGCGTACAAAGATTATGATCTTTCTGTGTGAACATTGGGAATCTATAGTCTTTAACCCCTACAAATAGGAAGTTTTCTCTGCCACTTAGCAGTTATAGTAGTCTATCTGTTACGTGCGTACAAAGATTATGACCTTTCTGTGTGAACATTGGGAATCTATAGTCTTTAACCCGTACAAATAGGAAGTTTTCTCTCACACGTAGCAGTTATAGCAGTTTATCTGTTAAGTGCGTACAAAGATTATGATCTTTCTGTGTGAGCATTGGGAATCTATATTCTTTAATATAGCAGTTTATCTGTTATGTGCGTACAAAGATTATGATCTTTCTGTGTGAGCATTGGGAATCTATAGTCTTTAACACGTACAAATAGGAAGTGTTATCTGCCACTTAGTAGTTATAGTAGTCTATCTGTTACGTGCAATAGAGAGCTTCCTCTATTTGCAGTACTAGAGGTTTCTCATCTGTCATGCGTACAAACATTTTGCTATTTCTTGTGAATACCAGGAGCTCTTGGTCTTTAATCAGTACACTCAGGAGGGTTTAACCCGACGCGTACTAACTTTAGTACTAGCCGTAGTATCTCGCGTATACTAGGAACTTTTTGTATCAATATCATGAGATATCTCTTATGAGCACCTCATGCGTTGTCTTTACAGTGGTAAGTAAATCATATTAACCAAGAAGTAAAAATTAACACCAGATTTTAAAATTGTAATCAGAGGTCCATTTTATATATAATCGTTTTGATTACTTAATATGTAATTTTTAAAACTAAGTTTTTCTAGTGTTAAATAGTTAAGACTATCTGACGTTTTTTCTCATTTATCGGCTTAGTCAGAACTTATTTTCTTCTCATGAAATCTATGTAAGTTGACACATTATGAATATAAATTAATCAAAATGAAAAATACTCAGTAACTACGTCTAATTGGAGTGGTTATGATGGATGTGTGTTGGAAAACAATGTATAATTTGGTTGAAACTTATTCGTCGAGTGACGGCCGGGTGCGACTGAGTGTGTAGCCCATCAGTGTGACGGACTGAGGTGATCCATCATCTCGGGAGGCCAGACCAGGTGGGCCGTTCTAAATAAACCTGCCAATCTAGAGACTGGCAATGCCGAGGTGGTCAGGTGGTTTTAACAGCCCACGAGCAGATTACACGCGTCCTTGACTAAAATATTGTTACAAATAGTGTCGATGCGGTCACGAATGAGAAAAGACTAACTCTATGTAGGGTTCTTCTCAGATGAAATATTGTCACAAATAGTGCCGACGAAGTCACGAATGAGAAAAGACTCACTCTATGTAGGGATCATCTTGGATAAAATATTGTCACAAATAGCTTCGATGAAGTCACGGATTAAACTTCACTAACTCTATGTGGGGATATTCTTGGATAAACCATTGTAGCAAATAGCTTCGATTAAGTCACGAATGAGAAAATACTTACTCTTTGTAGGTATCTTCTTGGGTAAAATATTGTATCAAATAGCGTCGATGTAGTCACGAATGAAAAAAGACACTCTATTTGGGGATTTTTGGTTAGTATTGAAAACTTCATTGGTTCGTTGAGAAGCAATACGAATACTTGGTCTACCCAGTTCGTGGGTCATGTCATGCTTTACTAGACGATCTGAAAGGGTGAACATTACAAATTAAATGTCGAAATATAATAAAATAAGATTTGGAGCCCTTCAAGGATCAATAATCAGCTGTTCCCTTTTTTACTATATCTAAATTACATATAAGCATCGCTAAGACACGCAAGACTACTGTAGAAGAAAAAATATTATAAATACTAGAGTTTTAAGTATCAATGTAAAGAAACAAATTTCTCTAAAAAAATTAAAATTTCCCTAGTATATTAGTGCGTTTTTGAGTGTAAAGGGGAAAATGCTATCTTTTAAAACTGGGAGCGACACATTTATATATGCAGCTACACATGATGAAAACGAAAATACGGCCTTAGCACTGAATGTGTTAATATAAGTGATGCCTAGTGCAATATTGTTACCTATTATATTAACTATTATATTAATATTATATTAACTATTATTAACTATTATATTAACTTTCAAATGATGATGTGAGGAATCAGTTAACTTCCCTTGCGGATGACATATCAGTTCTACTTTACAACGAATTGACCTACCCACCCACCCATATACGTACATTGTTATTGACCCACCCACCATCCATATTCGTACAGTGGTATTGACCCACACGCCCACCCTTACATGTACAATGGTATTGACCCACCCGCCCAGCCTTACGCATACAGTGGTATTGACCCACCTGCCCAACCTTATACGTACTGTGCTATCCACTCACCTGCCCACTCGTACACGTACAGTGGTATTGACCCACCCGCCCACCCTTACATGTGCAATGGTATTGACCACACGCCCACCCTTACACTTACAGTGGTATTGACCCACCCGCCCACCCTTACATGTGCAGTGGTATTGATGTTACAAGTAACAAACTAATATGTTGCTACTTTCTTGCTGGATCATCTTGGGGCTACCGAAACATTTGTATATACAATGCCTTAGATTGTATCCTTGGTTTACTAAAATGATGAATGTTATGTTAACAGTACGCATGTACGAGCGATCGATGTTCAACTAAATAGGGCGATGTTGACATCAGCGCTTCCCTCACTGAAACTTCACTACCATCGCTTCTAAAGATGTAGAACATAGCTCCTCTTCAAATATAACGCAACATTGCATTACTTAGCGAGTTAAATCCACCCCGAATCCCTTCATATTACATTACATCTCTCAACGTGCTGGGAAATTGACATTTATAAAATTACTTCTTCCGTTTAAACGGTTTAGTTTCGTGGATTCAGTAACGAGGCTATTATGAATAATGCTATGAAAATCTTGTAATAAAAACGTAGAATTGTATTATTACTAAATCGAAGATTGACGAATTTCATGGTTCTAGTGACGAGGTCAGTGTGTTTTAGTTCCTAGTAATTAAGTTTTTAAGTGAATATTATTTACCAATGGCATCTTCTTAAATACATCTTGTTTCTTATTAGCTGATTTACATCGCATTCTAAGTTTAATCAGGAAACAGAGGAATATCAGTTAAAAGCAAGACGTGACCAGGCCGAGTTGATTGATGTATCTGTCATACAGTTGAGTCAGCCGACAGGTTGGCACTTTCTGGGTGGTCCGGAAGCTGCACGATGCAGTGCAAGTATCAGATCAACGCTCAATCAAGGAACGAGTCGTGAATCGCACAAAACCGATACTGTTTGGCAATTTCTAATGCGTCAAATTTTTGAAATTACTATGAGATTTCAAGTGTTTATCTTCAGTTCGCTGGTTGTTCTTAGATGATGTCAACTTGTTATCAAACTTAAAATTGGAGAGACCCGGCGTTTTTATGTGGTGTTAATAATTCAAAACGTCAAGCAAGCCTATTTTAATCACAGAATTGTTACCTTGGGAACACCATTACTGAGTCGAGGCTTTGGTTGCAAAAGGTAGTAAGGCCGTGGAAATCCGAATCTGCTAAGTAGTATGCAGCAGCCTAGAGATAAGCCTTGAAAATTGATGGCACTACAGTGTCTTACTCAGGTAAAACAGTATCTTCTCGGTGTGTAATAAAAGTTGATTTGTGAACAGAGGTGAAACAGATCGGACTACACTTTATGAGGTTGCTAGAACTGGTTTTCTTTCATTTTACTACAGTTTTTTCCTTTTTTTTTCATAAAGATATTTGATTAGTATAACTACTTTTATGGAATGCTTACGGTAAGAGATGACTCTTTTAATTTTGTCTATAAAATATGAAACAAGCTTTTTTTAATATCAACCGACTTTTTGGAAGATCCTGTGATTTTGACCTTCAAAATCATGTGGTCCCACAAGACCAAACCAGTTGTCACATAAATGTCTCGCGAGGAACATCTAAATTAGACTTTACAAACATTCTCACTTGTGTGGGTGTTTTAGAATCACTTTTACATAGCACTAAGTGGATTTGTCGGCCACACAGAAGATGATGTGTCAAAATGTGTTAAGATTGAGAAGACAAACAATTAATTGGGCTCATTAATGACGGAAGTTCTTTGGAATACATTTTTGTTGTAATTGACTACCTCATTTTAAAGTGAAGAACAAGTATTTTGGCTTGTTGCTATGGCAAGTGCTAATAATTGACATATTAATATCTCGATATCAATATTGACAAATCAAAATAATTTAGGGATGAATAAAAATGTGGATGGTGAAATTGATTGATAGAGTTGACGGTTATCAACAAGTTAACAAGGTCATCAAGTACGTTATTTAAGTTGTTCGTGATACAGTTTTAAATTTTTACATAAGTAGCTTAGTAATAGAAAGAATCCTGTGTTCTTACAAGAAAAATATTTGAAAGGAATTCAATTCTACTTGAAAGGAGTATATGTTGAATTGTTTTCAATGCAATATGTGGTTTGGTAGAAAGGATGGAAGAGGATATTTGTTATCTGTTTGGTATTTAAGTTCCACATTAAGGGGAAAACCATGCATCTGCAGCCTAGATATTGCGTTACTCCCAGTAACTCTCTACGTGTATGTATTTGACTCCACACGTACTTTTGACTGAACGTTTTACAAGCACTTTTCTACTTACTTGTTACTGATAATTCTATTCGGCCCTTAAATCATTTAATAGTTACTGCTGGATTCTAGACTGTTAATCAAATTAAGCTTTAATGTTCATATTTTATAAATATAAGGGAGTAGAGCTCTTTCGTTTCTCATTTCCCATATCCATCTCTGTGTCTCACCCAATTCCCTTTCCGTGCATGTTTAATATCGTCACATCGTTTGCCTTCATCGTCTCTTTTTCTGCGTCATTAATCGAGCCAATAATAATTAATGTCATCCAACTAACTAAACGAGGAACGCCATCTTGTGAATAATCTCTGAAGGCAAGTGATTCGAGTGTTCTTTGTCTCTCAGCTCGATCGATGGAGGGTCGCTACAAGATGATTGTAGTTATGAGGCTACAATTTCCTCCTCTGCGGCCAACAAGACCTGTGAGGAGATCGCTGTACCCGCGTACCGTGTGGTTATACCGATCAGCCCGCTTGTTTAACGCTTCTCCTTATGGCACCGCTGACCACGCGTGTATCGGCATCAACGCGACACCGCCTACTGACACTTTGATCGTAGGTCAATAATATCAGTGTGGTTTCCTTATGGAACGTGCTGGATAGTGGAGTGCAGATGGTCGCTGAGAACTGTCAGAGGTCAACTAAACTGGAGTGCCTCTTGGTAAGCCGAGAGATCTTTACAGAAACGATCTTGCGCCTATGGATTTTTCGATTCCTTTTTTTATTTTGAACTGATAATTTTGAGTATTTAATGAACCAAGATACCAGACTTAATTAACATCGATTCTTGTGAAGAAGATGATACTTCTGAGTCGTTGTACGAGTGAAGTAAAACTAGTTTTAAATGTAGGATAAGTTAGTAAGTGCACCCGAGGACAAAAGAGTTTGTTATACCTTTGGAAATGTTGTTTTTTTTATAAACACATGAAGCATTGGACATCTCCAAATATTATCTACCAATCATGAACAATACAATGCTAACAAACAACTTTCAAACAACAACTGAACTCGGTTTATGCTCAGTTTCGTCCAAAGTATTGAAATTTAAACAGTTACCAATGGAAAATGAAAATTGATCTCATGTGGTTCATTTCAAAGAAACGATGTTATTACTAGATCGATTTTGTCTGTTTATGAGTACTTTTTAATCGGCAGATGATTTAATATGTTTCAAACATGTTTCAGACTTCACAGTAAAAGAAAGTTCACCCACTTATGCTTGGACTAGGGCCAGGACACTCACCCACTCTAATTTTGTTTAATATTGACAGCTCTTTGTTGTCTAGGAATTGCCCGTTTACAATCTGTCACTCAACTTACACATAAGAAAACTGGCGGCCTTATCTTCACGCACGGTAGATTACTTTGTATTTACATTTGTTAATGTTAGTGTTAGGTATGAAAACAGCTTCTATATGTCTAAAACGAGTCCTGTTTCATATGTGCTTTAATGTGATTTTCGAAAGATTACGACTAGTAAGAATTTTGGAAGTTAGAATTTTTAAAATTGATAGGCCTACTAAAACCGCATATAAATCTCGTGTATTGAGAATGCTCTGTGGCTTATATATTTTGTTTTCTGATGAATGTCAACTTTACTACGGCGTTAAGAGTCAGCCGAGGCTGTCGGTCATGTTGGTTTTAATCCCTTAAGAACAATTTTATTCGCGAATCCATATTTTTCGGTAATTTATTGACCAAAAGTTGTGTATGAGGTGTCATTTTAAATGTTGTCGTATTGCGAATTGGGTTTGATTTTGATTTTTTTGATACATACGCCTAGTTTTGAAAAATAGGTGAAAATAAAAACTTTAATTTAAATATTCTGTCAAATTAATGACAGATGTAAAAAGCAATTCCAACGTGCAATTTCATTCTTGATCAAATGCAATTTGTTTGGAAAAATCCGTTTAAAAATAACTGTTTAATAATTACGCGTGATCGTATGTCCGGTTCAAACGTATTATCGTTCTTAAGGGATTAAAACCAACCCGACAGTCTCTGCAGACTCTTAAACCCTATATTTAAAGGACTCAACTATCTGCATCTAACATATACTGTACCTGTGTGTCACAGTAAACAAATATATGGTCGTAGAATGAAGAAACAGCCGTCATCATGGTACTTCAAAATTTCGTCACATCCAAACTTTAAAGAAAAACAATCAATTCTGTCAACTTTTGGGTGACTTTCATGTGGATTAAGCAACACGAATTTATTTGAATACAACAAGTTTGTAGAGAATATTGAAAAAAAAAACAAACTAATGTTACTGTTAGAACTTCAGTATGAAGAAATATTTAATTCAGAGTTTTATAAGTGTCATTGCGCTTATACTCTTTACAAAATGTCCTGTAGAAAGTGGACCTCCATACCCCACACTACACTGAAATTCCAAAATTTGTCAGATTAAATTTTAAAAAGAATTTAAATAAAATATCATTTAACCCCTTTGATCGGAACGGGAGACTTTAACGGTGGTCGTGTGTATATTTATTGTCAGTGCAGAAATATTGTGTACCCAACTTTGAAGATTGTTTAGTAAAAAAAACTAAGAGGCCTATGTAGAGTTCAATTACACCATTGCTTTCCTCGTTTAATCGTAAATTAGGACATATGCAATTGACATTTTTTAAATTGTATGATTCGTTTTAATAATTTGTATCTTTGTTGGATCAAAAAGTATAGGATTTTAAACTAGTTTTAACTGTTAATCAACTCTGCACTTGTGTTTCTAAAAAATCTTTAATGTATAGATAGCATTTATATATTATACGTGGTTGACAGGAATGTTTTCTACAAGTTTTATAAATTTCAGAACTTAAAATATTTAAGGAAAAAGTCCTTATCAGTTTCCTGAAACAACATTTTCTTGGCTTCTAGAGATTGTAAAATTAATTACTTGGTCACGTCGTAATCCTTATGAAATTTATAGTTACAATACATTACTTTTATATGCGTTCGTAAATGCAGTGATTTTAAATTGATTGATTTAGTAAATCATTTGATGACCTCTTGAAGCCAAGAAAACTTGACGTGCAGTTAAACTTGGAAATCAACGATGTGATTGGATTGTTCGTAGACCTATTAGTTTCTTGGTAAAAAACCTTAAAACTTGGGTACACATAATTTCTGCACCGAAATAAGTTGAATTATAGCAATAGTTAAATACTGTATTACCCACTACAATTTCTATGTACAATAACCAGATTATTTTGGACATTCTCTGAACAGTAAGAACATGCAGAGAGGGAGAGCATTCTGGAAGTCGGAATGGACTCAATCTCCAAGCCCTTGGAATACATATGAGTAAGTGGGCGCTTAAGTTTCCTTTTCGGGAGCACAATACTATCTCCGGGTTGGTTTTAGAAATTCCATGTTGCAAGGTCGTTCCTCAGATCGTAGGTGTGGGTTTGGCGTGTTGGTAAGGTGGGAGGGGACCGACGTGGCGTCGTCTGACCTTGAAAGAGCGTTACCCTGTGTCGGTACTTCGTATTGCGACCCGCATGCTCTCTGTACCTACATTCTACACTTGTTCTCCCACAGCTGTCATCCGTCACTAGTTTTACTAAATAACGTAATTTAGTTACATATAAATAGGCCTACTGTACGTCTGAAGGATGAACAATTTGTAAAACCTTCTCAGTTTTAAGAAGTGTATGTAAAATTGTAAAGTCACATTCCTTCTCAATAAATTCTAAACATTCTTAAACTAATAAAGATAATGACTCATCACGACTGATATATTTTGACGAGAAAGCCAACACTTTCTTTAACTTAAAAAAAAAAAAAAAACTTAAACGGTAGTAACTTTTTATACGATAAATAATTTTAGATGTGATTTTTAAAACTTAATTTTGTTGGTCAAGATCTTAAATATTCATTATTATGGCGTTCAGTTCTATCGACAATTTTTTTTCCATTAAAATAGAAAAAAACCGTGTAACTGGCACAAACTTATCCCTTTCCCTTTATTACGTCAGATTGTTTAAAAAAATGTCAAAGAAATATTAAAGTTTAGCGTATTGTTAAAAAAGTATTTTGTAACGTTTTGCCCGTGAAACAAATTGATCTAGTAAAAAATATTAAAGCTAGTGACATGTGGATTTTACTAAAATATTTTAAATTGTAATATACTGTACATCTTTCCTGAAAATTTAATCAAAATAGTTTGAGCAGTTTTTGTAAAAGTTCCATTTTTATATGTTTTTGCCCATAAAAATAATAAAAGTGTAATTACAAAAAATTGAAAACACGTCTGGAGATATTAGCTAAATACACCTACATACCGCAAATTTCACAAAAATTGATCCATCCGTTTAGCTCCAGTGAAGTGCACAGACACACATATGGACAGACAAAAAAAAGCACTTTTTTTGGTTCCGTTGTAGTTTTATTTATCGAAAATAAAATGGATTTTTAGACCAATTTATATATTTAAAGAATTACGATCACAATACTTTCTCTAGGCTAACGCATATGGGAGAAAGTAAAAGTTTTAAAAACATTAATACATTTAATACAAATATTTCAAAAAACTTAAAAATGTAAAACAATCTTTTTATTTTTAATTTCCCCTTTTTTGCCATTAACCATCTAATTTAGTTAAATGTACAGAAAATTAAAATAAATAAAAGCAAGATTAGGCAAATCCCCTTAATTAACACTACCATAACCCATTTTTTATACCTGTAAATTTTAAATGTTGGAAATTTGAGCTACTTAAACTGAAAAATTCTACACTGAAAACATTACTTACCTATATATCAATGACAATTCCTTTGTGAATCTCTTTGGTCTGAGGATGTTAAACGTGGTTTACCAAAATCGATCATAAATTATTTGTACATTTTCGTACTAATATTGTTATTAATTTAGGTTTTGTTATGTTTTGAATATATATATATATATATATATATATATATATATATATATATATATATATATATATATATATATTTATTTGTTTGGAAGTATTTAAATTTCCATGAATTAGGATAGTAGGACAGCGGCTATAACTGGGATGTCGGCGTTATGAAAGAGTCGCCAGATGTGTGGTTAAGTAAGGTTAATTATTTCATTTATTTCAAAATACTCCGTGAGTGCAATGTAATTTAATTTCAAATTATTTGTAAAATTAGGACTGACTTCAAACATGCTTCAAACAACTACCAGAAAATTCATTTGTAATAAAACTCTTAGAAGACCCTTTTGATTTTCGTTCTGTTATGATTAACAAAATATTCTCACACATTTTATTGATAATAATATTATTAATTTAGCCACAACCATTGATCAGATTTATCGATGATATCGACACAATAATAAAATAAAAAAAAAAATAAAAAACTAAAAGTTGGAATTCTTACCTGTTTAAAAACGAAAAATTATACATAATTTGTAACGTATACGTTTGTATGGTATTTAACTTGTTGTTGCTTCCTTATTTAATTTCGTTGAAGACGGTTTCCAACAAGGTTTCTGATGATTTTGGGCATTTGACTTAGTGTGAAAACGAAGATCAGTCACTAAGTTGATGTCTGTGTGTCATCAGGTAAAAAAACACATCTAAAAAATCCCATAGGAAAAATTAAAACTACATTCCAAGTTAAAATAAAATACAGTACAAGTGAACGTCACACAACATACATTTATTACAATATAAGGACAAAATGCACAAATATATTACAATACAAGAACAAAATGCACAAATAAAATAATAATAATAAGAAGAAATAAACAGGGTGGAAAAAATATGGAGACACTTTCACCACATTATTTTTTTCATAGATTATTTGATAATTTAATTTTTTGTAATAAATGTGTTCCAAAAAGTATAATTTTTGATCAGAATAATTTACTTAAAACCGTTAAAAAGCGGATAAATAATTTTCAAATTAGTTAATTTGAAATTGAAATGACTGCTAATATGGAAAGGATAAACCTTTCGAAGTCCAGTTTGCGGCAATTAATTTCTCTTGAATAGACCTTTCATTTTATTCCAAATTCGATCTAGGCTTACGTTGAAGATTTTCGTTCAACTTCTCGTGGGCCGTCCCTCTAAAAAGATGAAATTCCGGTAATGGCGTCAACAAGTGTGTTCTTTGTAACCATGATCGTGTACAAGATATCACTTTTAAAAGTGAACTCATACAAAAATTGTGAAAGCGTTTCAATATTTTTTCCCACCCTGTATATATACCAAAAACACTAAAACGAAACACAGAACAAGTAAAGTATACTGTAGAAATATGGCTCGACGATAATCCACGCAACTGTCACAGCTGTCGTCGTCACTGTCTTCAAACATTCTTTTACTTGAATTTCAGATCTATCATTTAGTAGTACAAGAAACACTTTGGGTGTTATTACCTCTTGATTGCTAACCTAACCTAAGCTCATATCAGTACTTGTCAACTATCAAAATAATCGGTTTACAATCAACCCTTTATTTCTAACACTATTTCGTGTTTAATACTTTTACTAATATAACTATGAATTGAAGTCAAATAACCAGTGGCCAGAGAGCGGCACAGTAGGGAAGGCAAATATTTTCAACTTATCGATTTATCAAATCATCGATATATCGCAAACCAAATATCGATCTAACGATAATATCGAAAGAAAAATATCCATATATCGGGTAACTGATATATCGAATTGTAAATAATTTGTCTGTTTAAAATTATGCAATAGCTCTTATGTGATGACCAAAAATATACTCATTTTTTGTTGTCACTATTTAGAATAGCCTACTGAATGTAAATATTAAATAAATTTATAAACTTATACATGAAACAAGTTGTGGTCTGTGGGGTTAAATGAATAAAAAGAATAATTATACCGTTAATTATTATGTTAACTATAATAATAATAATGTGTTTTTTTAGAATCGTAATGATTTTGAAGAGAGAGAATAACGTCAATATTATTCAAAAGTAAATATCGATACTAATATATCGATATGTCGAAACATATTTATCGATATATCCGATATACCGTTGCCAACCATAGCCACAGGTGGAATAAAAATAAAAATTATGCTATAAATTTTATGTCATGACCAAAAATACACTCATTTTTTGGTGTCACTATTTAGAATAGCCTACTGAATGTAAATATTAAATAAATTTATAAACTTATACATGAAACAAGTTGTGGTCTGTGGGGTTAAATAAATAAAAAGAATAATTATACCGTTAATTATTATGTTAACTATAATAATAATAATGTGTTTTTTTAGAATCGTAATGATTTTGAAGAGAGAGAATAACGTCAATATTATTCAAAAGTAAATATCGATACTAATATATCGATATGTCGAAACATATTTATCGATATATCCGATATACCGTTGCCAACCATAGCCACAGGTGGAATAAAAATAAAAATTATGCTATAAATTTTATGTCATGACCAAAAATACACTCATTTTTTGGTGTCACTATTTAGAATAGCCTACTGAATGTAAATATTCAATAAATTTATAAACTTATACATGAAACAAGTTGTGGTCTGTGGGGTTAAATAAAAAATAAGAATAATTATACCTTTAATTATTATGTTAAACTATAATATTATAATATAATCACATTTTTTGAATCGTGATGATTTTGAAGAGAGAGAATAATGTCAATATTATTGATATGATATATCGGTCCAAAATATCGATATGGCTGATATTACGGAAAGGAAAAATCGATACTAATATATCGATACATCGAAACATAATTATCGATATTTCCGATATATTGATATGCTGTCGCAATCCCTAGCGGCACATGGCGGAATGCACTGTGCCCCAGTGTTGTAACTCGGCGAGACCGACCTCGCAGGAATGCACCAGATGCAAATGTCCGGCCTCGGCCAGCGGCCACGGTGATTTAGATGGCCATTGTAGACGCGGCGAGAGCGGCGCCACAGCCACCTAGAGACAAATTTAATTGTCAATCAGCTGATCTGGCCGTGGCCGTCTGCCAGCGCCGCGCCGCCGCCATTACCGCAGGAATGTCATCCCGTACACCCTAACAAGGTTTTATTGATAATTGGCGAGAAATTCGGGTTTTAATGCAAACCATCGGTTTCACGTTATATGTCCAGTTTACTGTGGCTGAAATATTTTTATTTCTGTTTTATCTGTAGAAAATATATAACTGTCGGCCCTAATCGATAGATATAGAGCAAAACCATGTATATTGGTTTTTGTTTTTTTAAAATTATCTTGACAATATAATTAAGGAAATATTTAGTTTATTAGTTTACGAATTCGGCCATTTCTGCAGAGATTTTAGCTCAATATAAATTTACGATTTAAATACAGTTTAATAATGTAAAATATACGGAAGTAGTTTTTATTGGACGTTAAAAATGTGATCCCATTAACTAGTTGGAATTTAATTAAAAATAACATCCTGGTTTTTATGAGTTAGTTTTTGTGCTTGAATTGGCATCCACCCTTGTAGGTCAGAATAGTGACAAAGGATATCTTACATTTTATTAATCACTGCTATTGCTAATAGGCCTATATCTAACCAAATTTAATTTTTTTAGGGTATTTTCTGGGCCAATGAGAGCAGTGCTGAGTTGTAGAGGGTCTTTTGGTGAGTGTTTTATGTATTGATTTGGAATAATATTATGTTTATTTTGATTAAGAACTATGTGTGTGGCGCATTAATAATTAAAGATCAACGTTATAGAGTATTACTACTGTATTTAAATGATAAGACGAAAATTATGGTATATTTTAATATATGTCTTGGATGACAAAATAAAAAGTCGTGTGGTATTGTAAGATAACAGTCAGGTTGGAGGTTTGAATAGACATTATTTATGCATATTATTATTTATCGAACGGTTATCTATCGCTTACAAATATATGGTAAAAAAACATGCAACATGTACAGTAGTTAAGAATCGAAAATGCCTAACATTTTAAAACGGCCAATTATTTTACATACAGGACCAGTTACGTCCTACTAAACGCTCTTTCTGAAATGAGAACGGATTTAACAATAATCATTATAAATTACAAGAAATAAGTCGTCATTATCGATGGCATAAATATCGAGAAATGTGAACGTCTAAACTGTAAAGGTGAGTTTTGATTACATACTACTGTATAGAGAAATACTGACGTAGATCGATACTATCGAAGAAAAAACCGCATCTTTTGACTTACGGTTTAGCTCGAGTAAGCGCGAGACCTGCTCATATTGATTAGTTAAGATTACTGTCGTTATTGTCGATAAGAGAATACTTGTTTTGAGGTTAAATGTATCCTATATGTGTGAGTATCAGTCTTAATTGCCACTTTAATTACATACTACCTTTGGTTGTTTTTTTACGTTTGACCAAGATCCGTATCTTGAGGAGGTGTAATCTGTGTTTATAAGTGCTGATCATTACTGAAAAGACTTTTCAGTATTTGTCGTAATTGTCGATGACGGATATGCCTTTTTTTGGGATTTAAACATACAACGTGCGTAGAGTGAGTGTTGTTTTAAATATTGCTTGAAATACTGGAATTTTGTCCTAATGTTCGATGACAGATTTGGGATTTAAATATGCAACGTGCGTAGAGTGAGTGTTGTTTTAAATATTGCTTGAAATACTGGAATTTCGTCCTAATGTTCGATGACGGATATGCCTTTTTTGGGATTTAGATATGCAACGTGCGTAGAGTGAGTGTTGTTTTAAATATTGCTTGAAATACTGGAATTTCGTCCTAATGTTCGATGACAGATATGCCTTTTTTGGGATTTAAATATGCAACGTGCGTAGAGTGAGTGTTGTTTTAAATATTGCTTGAAATACTGGAATTTTGTCCTAATGTTCGATGACAGATATGCCTTTTTTGGGATTTAAATATGCAACGTGCGTAGAGTGAGTGTTGTTTTAAATATTGCTTGAAATACTGGAATTTTGTCCTAATGTTCGATGACAGATATGCCTTTTTTGGGATTTAAATATGCAACGTGCGTAGAGTGAGTGTTGTTTTAAATATTGCTTGAAATACTGGAATTTTGTCCTAATGTTCGATGACAGATATGCCTTTTTTGGGATTTAAATATGCAACGTGCGTAGAGTGTTCGATGACAGATATGCCTTTTTTGGGATTTAAATATGCAACGTGCGTAGAGTGAGTGTTGTTTTAAATATTGCTTGAAATACTGGAATTTCGTCCTAATGTTCGATGACAGATATGCCTTTTATGGGATTTAAATATGCAACGTGCGTAGAGTGAGTGTTGTTTTAAATATTGCTTGAAATACTGCAATTTCGTCCTAATGTTCGATGACAGATATGCCTTTTTTGGGGTTTAAATATGCAACGTGCGTAGAGTGAGTGTTGTTTTAAATATTGCTTGAAATACTGGAATTCGTCGTATCGTTCGATGACGGATATGCATTTTTTGGGATTCAAATGAAAAAAAGAAAGAACATAAATTTATTTCCCTTATTAAGTTTACATAAATTTAAGCATTAAATATAGTGGAAAAAAGGTTTTACATAGGCTTTTTGCCCGTGTGTACAACTAATAAAATAAACATAGTATTTGATGTAATCAGACAGATAAACTTAAAAACGCACTTAACTTATAAATGTGTAAAATAATTGATTTAATTAATTTATTTAATAATTGATTTAAATATGCAACGTGCATAGAGTGAGTGTTGTTTTGAACATTGCTTAAAATACTTCCATTCGTCGTTATTGTTGATGAAATATTTGTGTATTTTGAGTTAGAAAGATCCAAAATGCTTAGAGTGAGTGTTACCTTAAATATTGCTAGAAATACTGTTTCGTTGACCGTTATTGGCATGTATATTGAGTTTAGAGATCTATCCTTTGTAGGCGTGCGCTCTTTATATTTGCTCATCTAGCACTGTTCACACATCCTCATCCTGGATCCTTGGTCACAGGATGTTGGGAGTGGGTGTTGGTATGATCTTTTAGTGCCCGACATAGTGTCTTGTCGGGATTCTAACATGTTTATTTTTATACGCCCTTTTTTCTCAGTGATATTGGTGAGGCTCCCCGGGTTTTATTTCTTTACTACTCATTGTTTAAATATGTGGCAATGATGTTAAAAATTAAGCGATTTTATCACTTTACTTGTGAAACGATATTTCCTGTATGTTACAATATTATTGATTGAAACGTTTTTTGTAGAGTATATTGGGCGTTTTTAACAGTTCGAAACGTTTTAAAAATAAATGGTTTCAAAGAATTGGCACGAACTTTTCCCCGTATAAAACACTAAAAAATCAAAACTTTGAAAATTACCAGTTTGATTCCCAACTATTGTTTTTTTTTTCATAAATCAAAAAGTAGTCAAGTTAGAGACATGCGGTTTGTACCAAAATATTTTAAATTGTAATTTACATCTTTCCTGATCTAAAATCAAAATTGTTAGAGCCTTTTTTGAGAAAATTCCATTTTTCTATGTTTTTTGCCCATTAAAATAAAAAAAATGTTTTACACCTACATACCAAAATTAATGAAAATTGATCCATCTGTTTAGTTTCAAGCGAACTGTACATACACACAGACAGACACACATACGAACACACAGCAAAAAATATTTTTCGAAAAAAATAATTTTTGTGTTCAGGGGACCCTAAAATGGATTTTTAGACCAATTTGTAATAAATGTTTTTGGGCGATCACAATACTTTCTATATGCTAACGCATATGGGAGAAAGTAAAAAAGGAAGTTAGTTACAAGTTTAAACACAACCAATTCAAAAATCCAGGCCGGACTCTGCCCTCAACCCTTCTAGATATTCCCTAGTATGTCAGTCATCACTGTCAACTGAACAACTAACGGTTAGTATGTGTTGAGACACACGAACGCCCTATTGGCCTATATATAACAGATTCCTGTTCGACTTCCTCACACATAACTTCTGATGGCCCACCAAGCTACAGGGCACTCAAAGACCAAACAGTGCACAATGGGAAACTGGTTTGGTTCTCAGTTCGAGCCCAATAATAGCTCCAGTTAAGGATTTTCCGTTTATAACGCAAGTTGGAAAATGAGGCAGTTATTGTGTTTGAACCTCAAAATAACTTTCAAAACAACGCCGCAGTAAAATGTATTAATTTGTTTATTATATTTATTCATTTATAATACACGATCGCCAAGATATGGGTGAATATGGATTTCGAATGAGTGTAATGTAGTCATTTTTACAAAATAAGACTGGCCATTCTTTAAAAAGTGTCTTTAATTAAGAGCAAAAAAAAAAAAAAAAAATGAAACATTTATAGTTATCAGCTGGATCCCTTTCATAATTAGCTATGCCTCTTATTTTATCTTTTCAGTTCTAAATGAATTCTGAATTGCGTTTCTTGTTTTAATTTGAGTTAAGGATATCATAATTAGTCATCTAGTCATGTATTAGAAGAAAAGGATCGACATTTAACTATTTTACATCACATATATGTTACATGGCTCGATGGATTGGGCTTGCCTTTGTGGCAGAAGATCACTTTACATTTTTATTAAATTAACATGCCATCATGACTTTTGAATACTTATCCAAATATACATAGCAGCTTTATAATTAACAAACTGTAGTTGATAACAAACCATACGATATATATATATATATATATATATATATATATATATATCCCTCTTAAATTAAATTAGCTGAAAGCAAACTTGAGTTTTGACTGACTGCCCGCCCACTCCAGCGTGTGTCACACACCGATGCTTATCCCACGCAACTCAAGTGTTGCTTCCTTCTGCAGCAATTCATGTTGTTCGCGGTCGATTAATTTTTTCTGCACAGACCCACGCCTAACGTTATTCGGGATCGTATCCTGTAGTAATCAGCTGATTTGAGTGCGTCAGTTGTTTCCGTTGGCGTGTGTTGCGTGTCCGGTATCACACGTGGGATCATGTTTTGGTCGTCCAGTTGCGTTTATTACCGTGTACAATTTTATGTGAGTGCTTTACGCTCGTCAGGTGAGAACATGGCGCAACAGTAATAATTTACAACTTTCGTGAGGACTAATTTACGAATTGGTATTTACAATGTAAAATTACACAAGCTTTCGTTAGCTGTAAAAGTAGCTCCTCACATAACAGTAAATGAACACATCAAAACAAAAACCATTTGAAAAATATGATCGGTTTGTAATTATTTGAGGTTGATCACTGTTCCGTCTATGCCCTATGGTGGACAAGCTTTTTTAAGTATATTTTTTGTAGTTGAAAGCTTTATTATAATTGTCAACCGATCATTGCGATTGCTCGGAGTCATCATTATGAATGTACACGTTGAAAAATACGTTTCTAACAGCAATTACACCATTCAATGAGAACTTTTTAACTTAAAAGTGAAGTATTGACGGATTGCGAAAGAGCAAAGAATATAAATTTCACTTTAAGAAATTTAATGTGTTCTAGGAAATATAATAAGGTAAGATTAAGTAGTGCACAGTTTGATCTTTGAAGGGAAGAAATATCAACTGCAAAGTTTAATCATGTCTCGATTAAAGTACATAACTACTAGGCCTGCATCAACCAAAATGACAGACCTGCTTCTGCTGCAGGTGTAGATAAAAATTGAGTATGCTGATTGTTATGATAATAGTGATGTGTGAGCGGTGAATGCAATCAAGTAGTAACGTAGTTAGATACTATACGATAGATGTGTGTCATTGGTCTAAAGTCAGTGAAGTGCTAAGTCGTAAGCGAGTGACCGGCAGACCCGATCGATGTATGAGTGGTGCATACAAAGTAGTAGTAACGTAGTTAGATACTATAAGATAGGTGTGTGTCGTTGGTCTAAAGTCAGTGAAGTGCTATGTCGGAAGCGAGTGACCGGCAGACCCGATCGATGTGTGAGTGGTGCATACAAAGTAGTAGTAACGTAGTTAGATACTATACGATATATGTGTGTCGTTGGTCTAAAGTCAGTGAAGTGCTATGTCGTAAGCGAGTAGCCGGCAGACCCGATCGATGTTTGAGCGGTGCATACAAAGTAGTAGTAACGTAGTTAGATACTATACGATATATGTGTGTCGTTGGTCTAAAGTCAGTGAAGTGCTATGTCGTAAGCGAGTGACCGGCAGACCCGATCGATGTGTGAGTGGTGCATACAAAGCAGTAGTATCGTAGTTAGATACTATACGATGGATGTGAGCCATTGGTCTAAAGTCAGTGAAGTGCTATGTCGGAAGCGAGTGACCGGCAGACCCGATCGATGTGTGAGTGGTGCATACAAAGCAGTAGTATCGTAGTTAGATACTATACGATGGATGTGAGCCATTGGTCTAAAGTCAGTGAAGTGCTATGTCGGAAGCGAGTGACCGGCAGACCCGATCGATGTATGAGCGGTGCATACAAAGTAGTAGTAACGTAGTTAAATACTATAAGATAGATGTGTGTCGTTGGTCTAAAGTCAGTGAAGTGCTATGTCGGAAGCGAGTGACCGGCAGACCCGATCGATGTATGAGTGGTGCATACAAAGTAGTAGTAACGTAGTTAAATACTATAAGATAGATGTGTGTCGTTGGTCTAAAGTCAGTGAAGTGCTATGTCGGAAGTGAGTGACCGGCAGACCCGATCGATGTATGAGCGGTGCATACAAAGTAGTAGTAACGTAGTTAAATACTATAAGATAGATGTGTGTCGTTGGTCTAAAGTCAGTGAAGTGCTATGTCGGAAGCGAGTGACCGGCAGACCCGATCGATGTATGAGTGGTGCATACAAAGTAGTAGTAACGTAGTTAGATACTATAAGATAGATGTGTGTCGTTGGTCTAAAGTCAGTGAAGTGCTATGTCGCAAGCGAGTGACCGGCAGACCCGATCGATGTGTGAGTGGTGCATACAAAGTAGTAGTAACGTAGTTGATATTATACGATAGATGTGTCGTTGGTCTAAAGTCAGTGAAGTGCTATGTCGGAAGCGAGTGACCGGCAGACCCGATCGATGTGTGAGTGGTGCATACAAAGTAGTAGTAACGTAGTTGATATTATACGATAGATGTGTCGTTGGTCTAAAGTCAGTGAAGTGCTATGTCGGAAGCGAGTGACCGGCAGACCCTATCGATGTATGAGCGGTGCATACAAAGCAGTAGTATCGTAGTTAGATACTATACGATGGATGTGAGCCATTGGTCTAAAGTCAGTGAAGTGCTATGTCGCAAACGAGTAGCCGGCAGACCCGATCGATGTGTGAGTGGTGCATACAAAGTAGTAGTAACGTAGTTAGATATTATACGATAGATGTGTGTCGTTAATCTAAAGTCAGTGAAGTGCTATGTCGCAAGCGAGTGACCGGCAGACCCGATCGATGTATGAGCGGTGCATACAAAGCAGTAGTAATGTAGTTAGATACTATACGATAGATGTGAGTCATTGGTCTAAAGTCAGTGAAGTGCTATGTCGGAAGCGAGTGACCGGCAGACCCTATCGATGTATGAACGGTGCATACAAAGCAGTAGTAATGTAGTTAGATACTATACGATGGATGTGAGCCATTGGTCTAAAGTCAGTGAAGTGCTATGTCGCAAGAGAGTGGCCAGCAGACCCGATCAATGTATGAGCGGTGCATACAAAGCAGTAGTAATGTAGTTAGATACTATACGATAGATGTGTGTCGTTGGTCTAAAGTCAGTGAAGTGCTATGTCGGAAGCGAGTGGCCGGCAGACCCGATACCCATTATCATGAACTAACTAACCGCTCGTGTCGAGATGTGCTAGTAGATAACATTGTCCGCACTAAAATTGAACCGCTTTTCAACTGGAATGCTGGATTTCCTGTTAGAACGTGTGTTCAGGTCTGTTGCAATCAATTAACAGGTTATTATAACAAACGTACCATTTCCCATGTATACCGATTAAGAAAAATAACTCTAAATTGCTTCCAACACCAAGTTAATTCTCAGTAAATTTTGAATTGTTTAAAAAGTTAGATATTCAATGAGTAAACACTCAATTTAATTGTAATACTAAGCAACACGAACATCGTCATCGTGTTAATGTTATCCACTGAAAACAATAGTTCGATCAGTGGCCGGTAGATCGTGCGTAGCCTTTTCCTTCACTCAGTGTGTGTGTGAGAGCGCATTGACTTTATCTATCTGTGTCACTCCATCTCTTGGCTATTCCTGTCTCTATCAAACTGCTTTTACCCACAGCAGAGTTGTCGACTTATTACATTTAAATTCCTGCCTAAAGAAAACAGGCTGACTTTTCCCCAGAAGGTATGTTCTTCTCGTAGATATTTTGTTAGTTGGTGACGTGTAGTGAGTGCAATCATCTGTGGACTGAAGGAACTGACATGGGAAAACTCCCAAGGATAGTCTATTTTAAAGCAATCACTGGCAGTACGTAAGTTATTTATATTTTACAAGAGTTGTTCACTTTTTACATTAAACCTGTTCTGACCGACGCAGCCGTCTTGTCTCAGCGGGGCCCCGGACCGGCTACGTGGTGGAGTGGCCCGTGGCCGACAGAGATGGATTCCGCTGATAACGGAAGTGCACGTGGCGGAAGCGAAGCCGCACACGAAGCCGTATCACTGCGAACATCACTGATACACCCCGGAACATTGGGCTCTTGACTGGAGGGCGACACCACCAGGGAGGTTCCGCAGCGCAACGACCGAGAGTTAGTGACCGTTGTGCGTCACTCATAGTGATATGCCTATAATCGTGTCGTTCCCGACAAATTAATCTCATGACTCGAGTTTCTTGTCCTAATTATCACAGTATTCATCGTCTCGTCATCCAATTATCAGGTGTTTTATGGTATGGCGTCCTAATGTTAATTTGTAAATTAGTTCGACACTTAGCTAGGTTAAACCAAGCTTACTGACCCTAACTGTCATTAGACACAGTTACATTTTTGTTATGCGTCATAAAGAAAATAGTTAGGGTTTGTTATTATGCTTGATTAAAATTGTTGGGGTTTCAATCAAATGAGGTAAATATCATGTTTTTTCATTACGATTTTAATATGTTTTACTTATATTGCACAAATAACAGCTGTTCTTTTATACTGAAGTTGATCTATGATTTAAATCAGCTGGTGCACAATTTTTTTCAGCGCCCTAACCTCAAAAGTTGTGTTCGATTTAATACAGTTACTACTATCAGCAAAACAACTTGACCAAAGATTGTAAAATGGAAACACCTGACGTTATTTAAAAGAAGCAACAAAGTAATGGCCTATTGCCAAGTAAATCTGAGGTTCGTATAAAGCAGAATATGACAAGGTTAAAGTGGAACAAATGCCCAAATTTAAACATTGTTAGTGACGACAATTTACTACTGGCAGCTCAGAAATTATGTGCAACCAATTTGAAGCGGGTTTAACAAGAAACTAAGTGGACTAGGAAATATCCAATCACACTAATGTTTTCCTTGTTTATTTGTTCGTTAGTACATATAATTTAAAATTTTATCATAAAAAAAATTCTTTCATTTCATTGTTCAATAATTCTTATCCTATTAGGAATAGTAGGAACAAGTTAACTTACATGAATTCGAACTAGTTTTCACTGTGCACCAACTTACACTGTATTACTCAGAAGCCCGTTAATGCATCAAATTTACATTTTAGTATATGGTTTATAGGAAAGTTTTATATAAGTTTTATAATTTTCATCAAGCAATTTAAAATCACTGCATTGTAGTAAGTAACGCATATACAAGTAATTTATCATAACTAAACATTTTATACGGATTACAACGTGACCAAGTAATTAATTTTACGACATCGAGAAGCCAAGAAAATGTTGTTTCAGAAAATTGACGAGAACTTTTTTTTTGAAAATATAAAATTATTAAATTTATAGTAAACATTAACTACGTATTAAAACACTTATTATTTTTACACTTTTATTATTTTTAGTAATAAAAGTGTAAAATTTATGTACAGTGAAATCTATTTCACAATTTCGGAACTTTTTGTTCCACCTAGGATAACAGTTATTAAAATTTTAAAATGGACATGACACAACGCACAATGAAACGAGGAAAACAATGGTGTGATTAGAGTTTTCATAGGGTTCTTAGTTTCTTATTAAACAACCTTTAAACGAAGTATAATAATTTCTCCGCCAATAGTAGTCTATTTATCTGAACTATGAAAGCCTTTCAAATCTCTTACTTTATGTTCCATATGATTAATGATAAAATGTCCCTAAATTTAAACTTACAAGTTTTAGTTATGTTTTTCGTTCAATACACTAAGTAGAACTATCTTCCGGTTTTACTAGCACGGCTTCACCCAAAACGAACAGTTTTACTAGCATGGCTTCACCCAAAACGAACAGTTTTGTTCCTAGTGGTAAAACTACAACGATGTAATATTTATTTATTTATATAATTTGTTTGGGTTTAACACTGATTGTAATTGTACAATATTTGACAGAGGAAACACGGTTCCTACATGAGTGTTTAGTATTCATTCTACGTGCTACTGACTAACTCGTTGTATGTGCAGTAGCAATTAACTGTTTACACGGTGACAGGAGCTAACGCGCGTTGAGAAATGACACACGCCAGCGAGCCGTGACCGGCGCCTGTATTGTCTGTTGCACGCTGGCACGCTGGCCACCGAACGAAAATAGAGCGACTCATCTCATCTCCACTACCGATACACCGTTCCATTCACCGTCAGCCCGTAACTATGAAGGCGAGTCTGCTCGCTTCCGGTGGCAGCACGTCGTGGTGTGTCAGTGTCATCGATGGTCAGTGTATTTCCGGTGTGTAGTGTGTTTGACCAATGGCAGAGTCACCCGCTCAACGACGGGCGTAAGTTGAATATCTATCAACAAGTATAGTTTTTAATTGGGACTTGATGCTACCTAAGGTCAAATAAAAATGTACTGCCGTTAAACAAAAATTGCGTGACAATCGTCCCATTTACAGTGATAATTCAAAAATAAATATTCATAACATAGTCGTGTTTACAATTATACTAGTAATTATAAATTAAAAACAAATACAACCCAGGTCATCATTCATAAAGTTAGCTATACAATATTCTTTATTCAGCACCACTGATTTTAGTGATTTTCTAAATTTATTAATATTTGTTTCAGCCTTTATTTAATTCGGCAGTTTATTATATAACCTAGTACAGTTATAATTGGAATGCCTTTGATAGAAGGTGCTGTGATGCTGGGATTACCAGATCTCTTGGGTTCCTGAGTGAACGAGTTTTGGTTGAAAAAGATGAAACTTTTTCTTCGTGAACAATAAAGTTTATTATCTCGAAAGTATCCTTTATATGATTGATCACGGGACATGCCAAAAATAGTTTTAACAGCCTTTTTTTGTAATCAGAAAATACAACTCACCCTAGAACAATCAGCAACCCACATGGGGAGTCCATAAACAATATGAGAATAAAAACACTCATAATATGCTGATAGAAAAATTTCTTTACTTGAATATTGTGGCAATCTACATAGAACGCAGATTCCGCTGTTTAGTTTAGAGCAAATATTATCTGAATAGCTTTGAAATGTCAAATTAGAATCAATAACTAACACCAATATATTAGTGACTTCAACAGAAAACATTTAAGTCATAACTTAGAATGTTAAAATGATCAGTGGCATCTGATTTAGAATTGAGCATTTGAAATTTAATGAAGTTATATCTATTATTGTATATAGAGAGGTGATTTTCGGATAACCGATGACGTAATGATCTGCTTTGTATACACGTATCAGTCTCAGGTTGCATTTGGTTTGAACCAATGCAACTTTAAACCAACACTTTTGAAGTGTCCCTTCAACACTATCATTTAAGGATAGTATCTGATGGCTCTAAATGGTGTTTTACTGAAAATAAATAAATATTATCTTGTAAAAAGACGATCTGCTACATGTGTTGCAGTTGTTGTCGCATGTCAAAATAAGCGGCAACATCACATTTCGACATGCATTTCCTATGTTTATTTGATTAGTGCAATTAGGTACGGTACACAAACGTATATCAATAATATGAATGGTAGACCCTACGTGTTTA
Source organism: Stictocephala bisonia (assembly GCA_035578905.1). Lineage (NCBI taxonomy): Eukaryota > Metazoa > Arthropoda > Insecta > Hemiptera > Membracidae > Stictocephala > Stictocephala bisonia. Next base: position 627,709 of record JAQJVL010000078.1, on the reverse strand, counting down.
TTAAAAAATGGACGAGACAATTAACATTCATACGTTCGTATGTTGATCTCTTATAGAACAAATAATAAAAAAGTAATATCATGTGAAATGAGAATATTCTTAAAGCAATAAATTTAACAACTTTAAACACAACACATAACACATTAAATATATTATTAAAATAAATAATAAAAATTAATATTTAGATATTTCTTACTCCATACCACTTATTTTTTATTAAATTCTTACAGTGGTAATACATGTTATATTTTTGTGTAAGGTACTACCATTTTTGGTTGTAAGCATATTAATTTTCATGATTAATCAGTTTAAAAAAACGGTTTCTGAATTTCCGTTCTAAACATGTAGTCTACCACATCCAAACACTTACCAGCCTTCTTTTATATAAATTAGTTTCCATTTGCTAATTGGGTTATAAACGGTTCTGTCGCCTTATAAAGACAACAAATTACGGCTGATGTCGTCAATAAAAAGGCTTATTGGTATGAAGGCTCGCGCGATCAATGGGGAAGCCGGCAAATTGTCTTTGTATTTATGCAGGCGAGGCGGCAGCGCGAGCGTTCGACTGTAAATATTGGTATAAGCCAAGCGAAATGGTAGGGGTTTGGAATTGAAAAGGACACGGAAACAGTCTACAATGGCTGCCGCGCTCAAACAGTCGCCTTGGTAATGTTACAATGTGAAATCGGATTTGTTTATTTATTGTTAGGCCTATATATACAGCAGTGAACCATTTTACATAAATATTAGTTGCTAGCAATGAAAAAGTTGAATTATTACAATGATAAACAAAGTAGGCCTAACAAAAATACGTAAATAATTATACAATGGAAAGTTATACAAAAGAAATAACAGAATAATAAATATTAAAATCAGAACAACAATAATGTAAATATACATTTATATTTGTACTAGGCGACACCCCTGCACGCTGCTCTCGATACACCTCGTCCTTCGGCCTCGTCAAGTGACTTTGACTACAAATAATATTAGATTATCTGTATAACGTAAAATCGCAATACTCACACTACTGGTGCTGCTACCTATTTATTAGTAGCCTATATGGTATTACTTAGCCTATTTCAAACGTGTTCATTTCATTTGTTTTAGTTTAACAGGTTAAGATTAAACTCTTAATGCATAAATAGGGTAATGTCAGATATACAAAATACAGGTGTTTATTTAATTAAAAAAAACAGCTGTTATTAATTTAATAAAATCAACCCAATGTTATTGTTATGGGAAAAGGAAATTTTTAGGGGTTGCTGTACCCCAGAGGAATGGAATTTCGAAAAATCATTTCTTAGTGGGTCCCTTCGATACTAAAGCTAACTTCCTTTAAAATTTCGTGTAAATCCGTTCGGTGGTTTTTTAGATTTCGTGATGAGTGATTGAGTGAGTCAGTGGTATTTGGCTTTTATCCGTACACATTTATAAACCGTAATTAATACAACATTGATGCATGTTCCCATCAATTTATAGTACATGCGTTTTAGTTTCATCCTCAAAGTTGGTTACTAACTTTTTCATATTCTTTCTGTGTCCGAGATATAAATTTATGTTCCAATAACCATTGGCTAGGTTATGGGCTCTGACTTAAGGTGATATTAATCCACCTACCCAACCATACACGCACGGTGGTATTGACCCACCCACCCACCCATACACGTACAGTGATATTGATCCACCTACCCACCCATACACTGACAGTGGTATTGATCCACCTACCCACCCATACACGCACAGTGGTATTGACCCATCCACCCATACACGTACAGAGAATGCTGAATGTAATAGGACAGTTTGTATAAACGAATGATTAAATAAATAAATTTAAATGAATAGGTGTGATGTAAAAAGAATTAAACAAGCAACAATACTGTACAATACTTACTTATTCATTTGGCCATGTAAACCCAATGTGGTTTTTGGCTTCACCAACGACCCGCCTCCACTTTTCTCCTGCTCCAAGTTTGCTATATCCTTCAGTACTTGGTCTCTCCAACGTAGTCTTGGTCTTCCTAGACTTCCTGTCCCTTGGGTCTACCATTAAAACCCTGATTAATCATGCCGGTGTTGTCTCTACTTATTAAGTGGCCTAGCCATTTTATAGTTCGCTGGTAATGTTTGTTTATTATAGTTGCTATTATATCCGTCTCACACAATTCCTCATTTTTCCTAATTCTTCACACTCCTGCTTCATAAATATTTTACAATGCTGTAATGTAATAACTATCATTATGTTGCAGTATTTAAACAGATAGTTTCAACTATAGATAAAAAAGAACAATTAAAGGTAGAACTATTTTATAATAATATATAATAACAGATAATTATATATATAATGCTGTTGCCTTGTAGATTTATTGGCTGAACAATTCTTCGTAGTAAGTACCTATCTAAGAAACAAGAATATGATCGTGTTTTCAGCGGAAAAGAGGAAGAAAATTACGAAAATGCGGAAAAAACGGAAAATGTTTTTTTCCCTTAAGTATAACGATGTGGGCACTCAAATTTTGCGGAATGTTGTCCTGATTACGAATATGACAAGATGTTTGCTACCGAACACCTATTAAGCACATTAGCGACGGAAATGTGCCGATTTCAGTATGGTTGTGTTCTGTTAGAATAGGGCTGGGTTGGGTATTAATAGGTTGGGTCTGGCTATGTTATGTTAGGTTTTGTTACGTTGGTTTGTTTATGTTAGGTTTAGTGAGGTTATTTATCTATTTTTTATTTATTTTTATTTTTATTTATTCAAAAGACGCCGATCATCAAGATATGGGCGAATATGGATTTCGAATGAGTGTGATGAGTGTAGATGAGCGAATGTAGTCATTGTTACAAACTAAGGCCGACTATTCCTTAGAAAGTGTCATTAATTAGTAGCCCAATGACAAATGAACAGCCGGTGATTATCAGCTGATCCTTCTCAAAATGTATTGACTCTGATTGGGATCTAACTGAGAACTTTTAGCACATGAAGCTGGGATTGAACCAACTACGCTACCGACCAATTTTGTTGATTTTGGTCCAAATAAACCTAAAATAACCTACCCAAACTAAACATAACCAAACCAAACCTAACCTAACAAAACCTAACCTAACCAAACCTAACACACCCTAACCTATCAATACCCAACCTAGCCCTACCCTAAAAGAACGCAACCTTACTTGAGTCGGCACATTTCCGGCGCTAACGTGCTAAATAATGGTGTTTAATAATGCTTGCCATATTCGTGTTTAGGCCACTATACTGAACAATTTGTGTACCCATATTGCTATATTTACAAATATTTTCCATTTTTCCACATTTTTGTAATTTTTCCGCTTTTCCGCTCAAAAACTATCTTACTCTTGTTTTTTAGTTATGTATCTACAATGAAAAACATTTCGGCAAAAAACCCGACAAGGCCCCTGTTCTATATAATTACCCAATTAGTAAATTTAAATTTCAGCTGTGAATAGCCAATCAATGAACATTTATTGAATCGATTCATATTTTAATATCGATATATTCTCGATGAGTGAAAAATATCGATGCGACTTCACTCTGCCGGTCGAACGTGAAGTATTTTGCGATTACGTTCCAGTTTCTTAAGATAGTAAGTATTGTTTTAGAATTAGAATTGCATTGTCTTGGCCCTTGGGTTCGATCCAAGAGAGCGATTTCAATTAGGTCCTTGAAGTACCATTGTAGTTTGATACTCGAAGGTGTTTGGCGAATTTGAAGAGATTAATTCTGAGGTTGTGTTTCTTAATTTTATTTCGTTAACGACAAAATGTTTTACACCCACATATATTCTTACATTCTTACATATGAGGCGCCAATACAACGTTTTGGTACGGTACCTTAAGTGAATGTGAATTATATGAGTGTAGGATGAGTGTGGATGACCTGTGTAGTCTGGTTACTATCTGAGTTCGACTTTTTCTCACGAAGGGACAAATATTAATCAATAGCCAGGGCAACTAGGAGACCTACAGCTTTACGTGGAATCCGAACCACGTAGTGTTGGTCTGATGTTCGGCTATTCGACAAGCCTGATACTCAATTCTCTCCTTAACACAACATCCGAACAATGACTACCACCCAACATGAACACCCCAGTATATGAAGCAGGAAGCGGGATGTGATACTGGTCCTAAGAGATCATCAATTTTTGAAACGTTTAAGGATTGTTAGTACAATTTTATTAGTTTTGTGTAGAAATAACTATATCTAAGCAGGGCACTTGTGGCTTTAGACCTAATTAGGTGGAACATTGTAGTAAATAATAAAAAAAAAGAGTTTACAAATCTATCTAATAGATATATTCACAATCTTCATACGAAAAACAACATGGCTGAACACAAAAGCATATAAATTATTTTTGTAGGGTAGTAAAACAAATATTTTACATCACTACATGACCTCTGCCAGCTGTAAAATATAGCCTATAATTACAATACTGAAGTATTACAACGAAAAACATGAATACAAGACCTTTACGTAGTTTTTAGTACCTTGCCGTCCTCTGGAAGTGCTCTAAAAGTACTGTAAATCATAAATGAGTAGATTATAAAATTATTCAGGTGGGACATGTTTTTCTGGTTAGGCTATATTTCACTTTCTGAATTCCTAATCTAAGCTAACGTAAATTGAATGATAAATATAATGAAGTACCCTTTTTTTATTCATTTTTATAAAAATATATGACCGGTTTCAGCTCTTAGGCCATCTTCAGATCTGATACATTCTTGACTATTTGAAGATGGCCTAAGAGCTGAAACCGGTCATATATTTTTATAAAAATGAACAAAAAAGGGTACTTCATTATATTTATCATTCAATTTATTAAAATAGTAGCCCTAACGTGAACTAGTTTATACACTAAGCTAACGTCTTTTGAAATTCATCTTAAAAACAACCCAACATTCCTGTAAAAGTAAAAAAATCCTGAAATGTAATTACGGATTAGGTCACTAATTTCCCTTTAAAACTTAGTAACCTGGCGTGAGTTCGTCATACCAGCATCTTGGTACAGTCAACTGCTGTGAGCTAAATCGAAAGGCAAGTTCATGAATTTATATTCGGTGATGTCATGCGAAAAAAATCATAAAAAAAGACTCATCAGCTCTTTAAATAGCCAAGTGAATTAGGTTGAGTTAGTTTTTCCCATGGCACATTAGAGGAACGGGAGGTGTGGAGTACTCAGTTCTCACGTAGTTCTGTGCTTGTGTTCATCACTTACGTATGTGTGTGCGTTTGTCGCTCGGACACATTCCAAGCACATTCTATTTGTATGGAAATCGTGTTTCCTGACAGATCGCTCTGTGGCGGACCGACACAGCGTGAGTCACTGCAGTTAATTATTGGGAGGCATCTGCAATTTGCAAATCTGATGGTTATCACAAACGCTTTAAACGTAAATATGGATTGCCGATTTTGGAATTATTGCACCGTTGTATTGGAAGAGATGTATGAGCGTTTGAACGGTTATTTAAATTGGTTATGTTTTATTGGAAACGCCCTTTCACATTGGGTGTAATCAGGGCGAAGTGTTCACCCTAGGGGGTCGTCACTAGAGGCGAAATGGGATTAATTATAATACAATAGGCTTTCGGGCAAAGTGCTTCAGCACTACTTGAGGATGACAAGAGCGACGCCGATCAATGGTCGCCATCACCATGATGGACGTCTGGAACAATTTGGTCATGTTTAGTAAATTTAAAGTATATTTTATGTAATAATGACGGTTCAAGCCAGTTCAATCAAAAGATCATGCGTAAGTTATTGCATTCTGGGTTATCATAGTTACAAATACTAGAAACGTTGGGTAACATTTTTGATTAGCTAGTCTATTAATTAGGTGGAAGCAGGATTCTTCTGTCTTTGTTGGAATGGGATTTGACTAAAATAAGTATCTAGTGTTCTGACTGTTTTTGATATGTCCTTGTGTTGAGTTGTGAGAGCAATATCAGCTGTTCACGTGATCAATATAAAAGATACCTTGTAAGATAATTTAGTCATAAACTCGGTAGATAATTTTACCACATGCGGGTACATTCCAAAAAGACTCAGCAGCTTTCTGTATTTTCTTCTGGGGTTAACGTCAGAAACAAGTGAGAGAACCTATAGCAGGTCACTTGTGTGAATTAGTAGGTTACATATTTACTGGCCCTTCTCTTTGTGTCGGATAAATAGACATCGATACGGCTGTAAATACGAGAGAATGTACAGTACCTCATTGTTATAGCTAGCGATCGCGTATTGTATTGTGCACGTATCAATTTATAGCTAGCGATCGCGTATTGTATTGTGCACGTATCATTTCCCTCCAATATTGTTGAGACATCGATACGGCTGTAAGTTCATTGTTATAGCTAACGATTGCGTATTGTTTTGTGCAAGTATCATTTCCCTCCTACATTGTTAAGACGATTGTAGTTGAATACGGTTGTAAGTTCATTGTTATAGCTAGCGATCGCGTATTGTATAGTTCAAGTATCATTTCCCTCCTACATTATTGTCACATCACTTATTGTCAGATTATGTTTTTGTAGATTCTTGATACAGCATGAGAACTATTCAAAGGCCAATCATGTCCTTTTCTAATCGAAACTACAAAAACAGATAACAGACAGTCATATAAAACTGCCGGGGCTATCCGATACGTCACCTGTTTCTTTTTAAAAGTTACTACAACTACATAGCCAATGACATTGTTACTACTTAGCTGCCTTGCCAATGACGTTGCTACTACATAGCTACCCAGCCAATGACATTGTTACTACTTACCTACCCAGCCACTGACATTGTTACTACTTAGCTGCCTTGCCAATGACGTTGTTACTACATAGCTGCCTTGCCAATGACGTTGTTACTACATAGCTACCTAGCCAATGACATTGTTACTACATAGTTACCTAGCCAATGACGTTGCTACTACATAGCTACCCAGCCAATAACATTGTTACTACATAGCTACCTAGCCAATGACGTTGCTACTACATAGCTAACCAGCCAATGACATTGTTACTACTTACCTAACCAGCCAATGACATTGTTACTACTTAGCTGCCTTGCCAATGACGTTGTTACTACATAGCTACCTAGCAAATGACATTGTTACTACATAGTTACCTAGCCAATGCCGTTGCTACTACATAGCTACCCAGCCAATGTCATTGTTACTACATAGCTACCTAGCCAATGACGTTGCTACTACATAGCTAACCAGCCAATGACATTGTTACTACTTACCTAACCAGCCAATGGTATTGTTACTACATAGCTACCTATCCAATTACATCGTTACTACATAGCTACCCAGCCAAATACATTGTTACTACATAGCTACCTATCCAATTACATCGTTACTACATAGCTACCTAGCCAAATACATTGTTACTACATAGCTACCTAGCCAATGACGTTGTTACTACATAGCTTCCTATCCAAAGACATTGTTACTATATAGCTACCTATCCAATTACATCGTTACTACATAGCTACCTAGCCAATTACATCGTTACTACATAGCTACCTAGCCAAATACATTGTTACTACATAGCTACCTAGCCAAATACATTGTTACTACATAGCTACCTATCCAATTACATCGTTACTACATAGCTACCTAGCCAATTACATCGTTACTACATAGCTACCTAGCCAAATACATTGTTACTACATAGCTACCTAGCCAATGACGTTGTTACTACATAGCTTCCTATCCAAAGACATTGTTACTATATAGCTCCCTAGCTGATGAAGTTGTTACTTTTGTATTCAGAATAGAACATTTTTATTGTTATGTGGATTTTTCTAATCATTATTGTCCATCGTCAATGTAATTGTTAACTTTATCGCGAGAAATACCAACCTTTAGCCCAACGATATATTTGAACCAATAGTCTGGTCCAACAGTCGCTGACATAATTTAATAGCAAGTATTAATGTTAATTGGCATTTTTATTTACTTATTCGTTCACCTTTACAAAAAAACCATTTATTGAATTTTATACGTCTATTTAATTTTGATGTAAGAAAAGTATGTAATTAATTGGGTCATAACTAACGTAGACTGTATTAGATGATGACTTTGTTGTGCCTCATAATGTTTATATATTATACAGGCTGTTTAAAGTCAGTTACTCCATAACTTAATTCTACAGTTTATAAAAGATTTCCTTTTTTAATATGCCATTAAACCCAAACTACATTTAGAGTGTTTCAATGTTATTAGGGATCATTTGGGATCCAGGATCTAGGAGTCAACTTCAACATTTTGAGTGGAAACTTAGTCATGTGATATGTCATTTAACACCGCCATTTCAAGCTAAATCGATAGTTCAATCAAACATAAAAAAGAACGTGTTCTTCTTTAGTCATTAATGTTTTTGCACTTTTATCTAATTGGTCATTGCCCGTGTACTTTCCTAATTAAAACCCATTTGTCGTTTAAGCAGTTAGTAACCCCCCCCCTAACTTGTTCCAACAGTTTAATTTACTGTTTCCACTCAATTTTTTTAATCCATACATTTTGGATTAAAAATTCTTGTATTCGTACTTAACACCCATGTAAATTTAGTTTAATCTGTTATTACAATTTTGCAATGGTATAGTTATTTTTAAATGAACTGTGTTTTTTTAAAATAAATATAGTACAGGTTATAGTGGGGTCCTATGGACCCCAGTGTTATACTTACGTGTGCCTTTTTTCTTGCTATTTCAATGGGAATCCATAGATAAATGGCTGTAAAACAATACTTTATTGCATCTTTATCTTTTGTTGTATCATGCTGTGATTTGTGAAAACGGTCTTTTGGGATCATACAAGCAAGGACATAAAGGACAATTATAGACAACAACTATAATTGTCACTACTGTACGCGAATGAGCGGGTGGGTGGGCCATTTTTACGTGAATGGGCGGGTAGGTGGGTGGCTAAATAGTTTTGTTGGAGCTCAACCACAGTGAAAAAAGAAACAGAGGTCGCATCAAACAGCTCGCCGTGTGTATGTCAAGTCAGTGTGTCGAGCAGTTAGTTCTCCAGTTTGCCATGGTAAAGGCAGGGCCAGCGCCATGTCAGCTATCTGTAAATAATATGTCATAAAACTTCCTTCAAGTTTTATGACATATTATTTACAATTTTTGTTAGTTTTAGTAAGAAAATATGTGTATATTTCCAATTTTTCACCGTAATTATCTTATATTGTACGTTTTTCAATCTTATATTACTATATTATATATTGAGCTGAGGCACATTAAATTATCTAGAGAACACAGGGGAAACCACATAAACAATAAATACACAATTTTAAATTTAAAACACCAAAAACATAAACAAAAATGTTTTTCTGATTGGGGTCTGGTGGACCCCACCGTTATATTTGAGGTAGGCCTACTAAAGGTAGGTTTTATACTTGAAGGTTAATATTAACCCACATTACATTCATAGTGGTTCTATGTTATTGAAGTGGTAAAATGTTAAGATGTGGAAGTCAAAATCAACATTTAAATTAGGAACGTGGACACGTGGTATGCCTTTTAACACCGTCATTTCGAACTAAAAACGGCAGCGCAACCGAAAAAAAAAAAAATAAAAGATGTTTTGTTCTTTAGTTATTTATTATTTTGTTATTTTATTTATTGGTCATCACCTGTATATTTTGGTAACTAAAACTGATTTGTCATAGCTAAAGAACCAGATGTGTGTTTTTAGGTTTTTTTTATCTATGACAAATCAGCTTTAATTAGAAAAATACAATTTTTTAGCTTGAAATGTCGGTGTTAAATGACATATCATATGACCACGTTCCTATTTTAGATTTTGAAGTTGACTCCTAGATCTTGGACCCCAAGTGATTACCTATTAACATTGAAACACTCTAAATGGAGCGTGGATTAGTATTAATATAATGGAATATAAAAATTGGAAGTCTTTTACAAACTGTGGAAACAAGTTAGTGGGTAACTGACTTAAAACTCGCTCTGTATAGAAATAATATAGAATTGTTATTACAAAATTATTATCAGTTGTCATCTAAGTCATAAACGATCATAAATATTCGTCCATTCTGTATGGATATCACAAATACCACGTTTCTTATGGGCATGACTGGGAACTTGGGCTTAAGAAGTTAAAGACAATTAAGTGTGTAATAGAGAACTTAGTATGTTAAGGTTACTGGAAGTTAAAGACAATTAAGTGTGTAATAGAGAACTTAGTATGTTAAGGTTACTGGAAGTTAAAGACAATTAAGTGTGTAATAGAGAACTTAGTATGTTAAGGTTACTGGAAGTTAAAGACAATTATTTGTGTAATAGAGAACTTAGTATGTTAAGGTTACTGGAAGTTAAAGACAATTATTTGTGTAATAGAGAACTTAGTATGTTAAGGTTACTGGAAGTTAAAGACAATTATTTGTGTAATAGAGAACTTAGTATGTTAAGGTTACTGGAAGTTAAAGACAATTAAGTGTGTAATAGAGAACTTAGTATGTTAAGGTTACTGGAAGTTAAAGACAATTAAGTGTGTAATAGAGAACTTAGTATGTTAAGGTTACTGGAAGTTAAAGACAATTAAGTGTGTAATAGAGAACTTAGTATGTTAAGGTTACTGGAAGTTAAAGACAATTAAGTGTGTAATAGAGAACTTAGTATGTTAAGGTTACTGGAAGTTAAAGACAATTAAGTGTGTAATAGAGAACTTAGTATGTTAAGGTTACTGGAAGTTAAAGACAATTATTTGTGTAATAGAGAACTTAGTATGTTAAGGTTACTGTAAGTTAAAGACAATTAAGTGTGTAATAGAGAACTTAGTATGTTAAGGTTACTGGAAGTTAAAGACAATTAAGTGTGTAATAGAGAACTTAGTATGTTAAGGTTACTGGAAGTTAAAGACAATTATTTGTGTAATAGAGAACTTAGTATGTTAAGGTTACTGGAAGTTAAAGACAATTATTTGTGTAATAGAGAACTTAGTATGTTAAGGTTACTGGAAGTTAAAGACAATTAAGTGTGTAATAGAGAACTTAGTATGTTAAGGTTACTGGAAGTTAAAGACAATTATTTGTGTAATAGAGAACTTAGTATGTTAAGGTTACTGGAAGTTAAAGACAATTAAGTGTGTAATAGAGAACTTAGTATGTTAAGGTTACTGGAAGTTAAAGACAATTAAGTGTGTAATAGAGAACTTAGTATGTTAAGGTTACTGGAAGTTAAAGACAATTAAGTGTGTAATAGAGAACTTAGTATGTTAAGGTTACTGGAAGTTAAAGACAATTAAGTGTGTAATAGAGAACTGTAAGTTAAAGACAATTAAGTGTGTAATAGAGAACTTAGTATGTTAAGGTTACTGGAAGTTAAAGACAATTAAGTGTGTAATAGAGAACTTAGTATGTTAAGGTTACTGGAAGTTAAAGACAATTAAGTGTGTAATAGAGAACTTAGTATGTTAAGGTTACTGGAAGTTAAAGACAATTAAGTGTGTAATAGAGAATTTAGTATGTTAAGGTTACTGGAAGTTAAAGACAATTAAGTGTGTAATAGGGAACTGTAAGTTAAAGACAATTAAGTGTGTAATAGAGAACTTAGTATGTTAAGGTTACTGGAAGTTAAAGACAATTAAGTGTGTAATAGAGAACTTAGTATGTTAAGGTTACTGGAAGTTAAAGACAATTAAGTGTGTAATAGAGAATTTAGTATGTTAAGGTTACTGGAAGTTAAAGACAATTAAGTGTGTAATAGAGAACTTAGTATGTTAAGGTTACTGGAAGTTAAAGACAATTAAGTGTGTAATAGAGAACTTAGTATGTTAAGGTTACTGGAAGTTAAAGACAATTATTTGTGTAATAGAGAACTTAGTATGTTAAGGTTACTGGAAGTTAAAGACAATTAAGTGTGTAATAGAGAACTTAGTATGTTAAGGTTACTGGAAGTTAAAGACAATTAAGTGTGTAATAGAGAATTTAGTATGTTAAGGTTACTGGAAGTTAAAGACAATTAAGTGTGTAATAGAGAACTTAGTATGTTAAGGTTACTGGAAGTTAAAGACAATTAAGTGTGTAATAGAGAACTTAGTATGTTAAGGTTACTGGAAGTTAAATACAATTAAGTGTGTAATAGAGAACTTAGTATGTTAAGATTACTGGAAGTTAAAGACAATTAAGTGTGTAATAGAGAACTGTAAGTTATTGCGAAGTAATAACGTCGGAAGTTTTATTTACACAAAAAGAGAAAAGGCGTGAAGATACGGGCTCCCGTCCAGCGGCCGATGTGGAGGCCCCTATTCCCATCACAGGTGCCCATTAACATACCTACGTGGCGGGGGTGGGAAACAAAAAGAAGCCAGGGCAATGAGGGATGAGTGTAAAACGAGAAGTGGGCCTGGACATGACGGGGGATAAAAACTGGCCCCATACTTGTGGCCGGTGGTACTGTTGTCTAGTGCTGTGACCTTGAAGTGACCTCGACACCTCCACCGGTGACTCACCTTGGCGAGCATCACATCGCCGCTCTGGATATAAGTCAATTTAATTTGAACTAGTTTAGTGCCACTAATGGAAAAGTACTGTTTCCGTCCAGATACTTCACAGATTAGACGTTTTGATATACATCGACACAAAAAGTGGTCAAAAAGTCCATATGTAGGTATAATAATAAGATAAACCCACTCAACTACTGGACATTTTTTGCTGAAACTTATCACAAAGGTATCTTAATTTTAATTTGGTCAGATTTAGATAGTTGTCTTGTTACAATTAATTATAAAACATAAAAATGTGGCCCCAAAGATTGAGCTTTTGTAATTAGTTAAAAAAGTGATATGTGGAACAAGTTTATGGATTTGTATTGCACGAATTCTTGTATAATCAATATATATATATTTGATAAAAACAAAAACAGATGATGGGCCTGGACTGTACACTTATATAAATTCAATATAATCCACCACAGTGATATACGTACATGGTATTCTTGAAGTGTATCTGAATATCACTATGAAAATGTACCTATGTAAAATTCACATATGAGTACCTATTCAAGAAATAAATTTATCACTACGCTATATATTTTTAAGTTTAACAACAAAAATAGAAACTGTCATATATTAGAAAATAATATATTTTCAACACATTATTGAAAAGTATAACCACACTACATTATGGTGTATATGTCAGTTACTACACAATTGTAGGGAGTTGTTCGCAACATCCACAGCAGTTACAAGGTGTTTCCCAAACTGATGGCAAGTTAAAACAGTCCCAAGCTGTTTCCCAAACTTTTGGCAAGTCGCAGGAGCACCAAGCTGTGTCCCAACTGATGGCAATTTGCAGGAGCACCAAGCTGTTTCCAAACTGATGGCAAGTCGCAGGAGCACCCAGCTGTTTTCGAAACTGATGGCAAATCGCAGGAACACCTAGCTGTTTCCCAAACTGTTTGTATGTCGCAGGAACACCAAGCTGTTTCCCAAACTGATGGCAAGTCGCAGGAGCACCAAGCTATTTCTCAAACTGATGATAAGATGCAGGAGCACCAAGCTGTTTCCCAAACTGTTGGAAAGTTGCAGCAGCACCAAGCTGTTTCCCAGGCAAGTCGCAGGAGCACCAAGCTGTTTCCCAAACTGTTGGCAAGTTGCAGCAGCACCAAGCTGTTTCCCAAACTGTTGGCAAGTTGCAGCAGCACCAAGCTGTTTCCCAAACTGTTGGCAAGTTGCAGCAGCACCAAGCTGTTTCCGAAACTGATGGCAAGTCTCAGGAGCACCAAGCTATTTCCCAAACTGTTGGCAAGTCGCAGGAGCACCAAGCTGTTTCCCAAACTGATGGCAAGTCGCAGGAGCACCCAGCTGTTTCCCAAACTGTTTTATGTCTCAGGAACACCAAGCTGTTTCCCAAACTGATGGCAAGTCGCAGGAGCACCAAGCTATTTCCCAAACTGATGATAAGACGCAGGAGCACCAAGCTGTTTCCCAAACTGTTGGCAAGTTGCAGCAGCACTAAGCTGTTTCCCAAACTGATATTTATACTTTTATTAGTTTATAAATATACTACCATACTCTTTGTGGGTCTGTTTTGTTCATTCCTAGGGCAAATGATGTGTTGATTCTTGAAAGATTTGATTTTCTTGGAATAGTTGAAATTAAAATAAAAACGAACTGGGCATTAACTTGGGGTATAATTGACGGTTGAAACAGGTTTCTGGTATCAGACCCTATGACTGTTATTGGTGGGATGAACCTTTCTTGTAAGGAATGGACTGTGCTGAGTTGCTTTCACATGGGGGTGGGAAGATGCAACTACTGGAATTTTAAGTAGGGAATGACAAATGATCAGTGATGTGATTGCAGAGACTAAGTTCAAACTATGGATCACATAATTAATGAGTCCATTGCGTTCTTTTCAGGGAGGATTAGCAGGTGTTGAATTGTTAAGAAACCTGGATTTAGCTTTGTGACAGGAGATCAAACTTTGAACACTAAGACGCAAGCCCTTTTTACTGTAGATTTTGTGTTACGGTATTTAAATATTATCTGTGTAATTTTTAAAATCTTTTTATTAGTTTGGTAGCTGGCCTATGAATGCCATACGATATACATATTATTAAGACGCCGATCGTAGGGATATGGGCGAATATGAGGGGCTCAAATAATTTTTAAGAGAACACAGAGTCTGTAAGAAGCACATTGCGAAGTGGTGGGACAATTCCACTACATTTGTTCTTCTACTAATGTAGGTCACCGTCCTAAGGTTAAGGAGTATCTAAGACTGGACAGCGTCCCGTATGGCGTATACCACAGTTTGAGAACCGTTGCCATAGACATAATACTATAGAAACATTCCTGAAAGAAAAACTACTTTCTCATAAAAGCAGACTTATTCTACACTTAGAATCTATACCATCAAATAAAAATAGGTATAACAATAAATACAGAAAGTATACCATCCTACTAAGGCTGGGTGTGACATCCTACTACTTCTGTGACAAAAAAAAAAAAAAAATGAAGATTTATGTTCCATTAAACACATTTTGACAGAACAGATATTGTCAGAAATTACACTATTAATATCCTTAAATATATAATATGTGAAGCCATTTTTTGGTAACGTAACTCCTCCCTAATTTCTTGGTTAATTTTAACCTTTTAGATTTAAAACAATTTGCCTTTATTTGTAGTTCTGCAATAAGGTCTTAATTCTTCAATCCTTTAACTCTGAAGGGCAGGGGAAGCCCTCAAAGTGCATTTTTAGGCCATAAGAATATTTAAACTAAACGAAAAGTAACAGCTAGCTGTTCAAGAATAATGGTGTTTATGAAGTTTTAATTGATGTTTGAATGTAAATAATGATGTTTATAATACTGATAAGGTTATATAGACCTTCATTAGAGAGAGGGAGCAAGTTTGATTGATTCAGTGAATGTTTTGTGTGAATTATAAACATAAAAATGCCAACACATGTCTGCCTGTGTGTATGTAATCATCACCTGTTAAATAAAATAAATAGAATGAAAACTTTTGAAATAAGCTAAGTAATAACATTGGGTGTTTATTTAGATTGTACATTTATAGTGCAAATCAAGTGCAACGAGTGAGTGACTGTTAATAAAATTACATAATATGATTTTACTTAATAGAGTATAACCACTTAATAGAGTTTAATTTTTTTAGTGAAACGTTTATATGCCGAGGATGAAGGCCGAAGTGTCATGAGTGCAGCAAATGAGAGGGTGGTAGACTAAGCATAAAGGGGTGTCCCCTAGTATATATATATATATAAATGTTAATCAGTACAATAAAGTTTGTTATTTTCAAACCACACCTCTCAGTAGTAACTAATATTCACAAATTATGTATTTAACATTGTCAGAATTCCATTGTACATTGTAGAATTTCATAAAATTCTATATTTTGCTTAGTTGCAGTTGGTTCCATTCTCTTGATATGTATAATGTTAGTATTTGTTTCCTTATGTCACAATGTATGTTAGTTTATTCTTTTACTATCTTATAACTTGAAAATTATTTTATTCATTGTTTAAATTTTAATTTATTACTTTCTCCCATATGTGTTAGCATAGAGAAAGTATTGTGATCGTCCAAACATTTTTTTTTTACAAGTTGGTCTAAAAATTAATTTTAGGGTCCCCTGAACCTAAAAAAGTGGGTTTTTTGAAAAAAATGTTGGTGTCTGTCCGTATGTGTGTCTGTCTGTGTGTATGTGCAGTTCCCTGGAGATCAAATGGATGGATACATTTTTATGAAATTCGGTATGTAGGTGTATTTATTTAGCCAATGTCTCCAGACTATTTTTTCACTTTTTTGGAATTTTGTTTTCTTTTTTATTTTTAGGGTTGAAAAACATGGAATTTTCTCAAAAACAGCTCTTAACAATTTAAATTAAATTTCAGGAAAGATGTGAATTACAATTTAAAATATTTTAGTAAAAATGACATGTCTCTAACTTGACTAGTTTTTGAGTTATCGCAAAGAAATATATTTGGGAATCAAATTGGTAATTTTCAAAGTTTAGATTTTTTAGTGTTTAGTATGGGGAAAAGTTTGTGCCAATTCTGTGGAACCATTTATTTATTTTAAGAAACATCTCTTATTTTCATTCAATAAAAAGAGCCAAGTTGGGCTTTTAAAATAAAGCCATTTAAAACAAAGCTCTTGTCTACATGCTGTTTCAGAGTCACCTACTAAACCAGAACTTAAAGAATGGTAGCCAGTCCTCAGTAATGCAAGGCCATTGATTGAACTCGTATGAATGAGAAATCGTGTACAGTGATCCCGTGCCACCCACGTGGCAGAGGGGGGATTGCTAAAACAATAGTTGGCATTGGGTTACAGGGGTGTCACTACTTATATACGAGGGAGGTCACTGCTCAGTGATACGAGTGTTCTTGGTGAACGTGATCGGTTTAGTGCTGTGCTGGTGGATTCATTGATTCAAATGTCTTTCAACTGTGCGTAATCAATTATGTGTATGCATATTCGAGGAGTTTCTCAAAAAAAATTTAAGTGTTAATTTAATTTTTATTATTGATAAATACAGTAATCTACTCTCTCAGTGTTACATAAACCCTTTCTTATCACATTTATTCTTTTTATTTAGTTTCAAAGCTCTAATTAATTCACAGCCAGACTTCTTTTAACATGTTCTAACAGAGTGTTTAACAAAGTTATGATAAAAACACAATTATCGTAAATTAAGTTTTGAAGAAATGTTGCTTTTGAATTTTATTTATTTATCTATACCTCAATCAGTTATCGAAGAATATTAGATTTCCAAAGTGAGATAAGTTTCTATAAAGGAATTTAGATTTAGTAACAAAATAAGGCTGACTATTTGGGCTAAATTAACCTGTCATCAGTCGCGCTGTTGAAGAGTATAAGTTCAGTCGCCCATATAGAAAATTTCTTAATTGTGAGTAAACTGTTAAAAGTCCTAACATGAATAAAATTAATTAATATTTGTATCCTTGGTAGGTTGTTATTGTACAATTTAAGACAGTTTAAAGTAATGTTAAACGCCAAATTAAAATTTACCAAAAAAAGTATAGATTAAAATTATAACAGAACTGAAAGATTATAAGCTTGCAAATTGAGAAAACTTCTATCAACTGTGTAGAACTGATCATGTGGTAAGAAAATGTCAAATTCACTAAGCATGGCATGACGTTTACCACCTCCTCCACTCTTCTCTTTTACCATTGTTTGCAGAAATATGAAAAAAATATGTGGAAAGGATTAGTTGAAGTATTGTTGAAGTATCAAAAGTCTACTCTCACTTTTGAACAATTTTCCAATATAATGATCATTTTACTTAGGTTTTTCTCACTACACGACTTATAGTGGGGTAATTGCCCATCTGAAAATGAACAGCAGGTGGTTATCAGCTGATCGCTTTCAAAATTTGTTGTGACTTTGGATAAAATTTGGGTTTTCGAATCTTTGGGTTGAACTTATGAAGTTGGGCTGTAACCAACTACGGTACAGACCACTTTAAATGTTTAAATTTTGTGAATCTAAAGGATAAATGTGAATGTTGTGTTAACTAACGTATTAAACTTTGTTACAGTTACTTAAACATACTTTGTTTATCAGTTGTTTTACAAAGGTTCAAATTGTTTCAGGAATGCTTTCAAGAAGTGGTAGAGGATGTCCGCCGGCAGATACAACAGTATCTACATAGTGGTTTACATGTCCCAGTTTGTCAGCCTCCTCTATGCAGGTACATGCCACAATAATGCCTAATATCAGTCAGTCTTAGAGAGTTAGCATGAATGTTTTAAAACTAATCAAATCCTTATATATAATACGTGAAGCCGGTTTTTTGTTAATGTAACTCCTCCGTTATTTCTTGACTAATTTTAATGTTTTAGATGTAAAAAAATTTGCCCCTCTTCTAGTTGTGCAATAAGGTGTTAATTCTTCAATATTGTCACTCTGAAGGGTATGGGAAGCCCTAAAAGTACGTTTTTCGGCCATGAGATTGACATGGAGACAGATTTTAACTAATAGAAAATTAACAGCTGTACAGATGTTAACAGTGATGTTTATAAAATTTTAACAGCTGTTGGAGTGTAAATAATGACGCATGTAATTATGAGAAGGTTATAGGAGTAAGTTTGATTTTTAAGTGAACATTTTATTTGATCTATAAATATAAAAAAAGCAAATGCATGTCTAGCGTGTCTGTTTGTGTGTAATCATCAACTATTGAATAAAATCAATAAAACATGTTTAACTATGCTAAGCAACAACTTTGGATGTTTATATTTACACTGAAAATAGGTTGAAGCTCAAATGCAATGATTTAGCTACAGTAAATAAATTTGTATAATTTTAATTAATACAGTTTACCTACTAATATTCATAGTAAGAAGTCACATGCCAAGGTCTTACGAGTATAGTAATGGGGCTGGCATGGGAAGCATAAGATGCAGGGATGTCCCCTAGTTTTCAATAATCTCAATCATTGTTATAAGAGTGTTGTTAATCGAAATGGAACTAGATTTTTGGTTTTAAAAGAAAATTCACATAACATCTGTCAAAATTAAGCTTTTAAGAAATATTTATGAAAATAGATCAATATGGTTTATGTTAAGAGATATATTTCTACCTTATTCCTCAGTCCATTCACAATCCATTTATGGATTTAGAGCATAACAGTCTACCTTAATAAATACAGTAAACAAGTTTTAATTTGGAGAAGTGGAGTATATTTATAGAAGTTAATTTGGTATTTTTATTTATCGCTCTTGTATTTCTTTTCCTGAAGAGGAGGCCATAGGTTTCGATTCTTTTAAATTATTCTATAGGTTGAGTTTGGACTTTGGAAAATGAAGATTATCATTCCATTTTGAAAATAGAATTTCTCTTTATGATTAAGTATTTATTCTGGTTTTATTTGAATGCTTAAATTTTGTTATTAGTCTTAACAAATTATTGAATAGGTGTAGATTCCGATCTTGTTATAGTAATAGTTAATTTTTCCTGCTTAAGATTGAAAAAGTGGCATTGTAAAATTTCAAAACGAGAAATATATTTTGCTTTTTGTTTGACAGAAAACAGCTTAATAACAGAGGAAACAAGCAACAATTAATCATTCTTGTGGGTAAAAATATGCGGTAATTGTTGCTGTCAAGTTGTAATTATATGCCATCTACGGCCAAACGGGCAGACAAAAGTAGGAGGTGACAAGTCCCGCTCCATTTCTTTGTTTCTGCTGTCAACTCATGCCTCCGCAACCACTGTAATCTAGCCACAATAGTTCTTTGGAACCAGCTGGCTTTTATTAGTGGCGTAATTATACTCTGTCCTTCCTTGCACAGTCAGACCTCAGTTGCTTGGTTTTTACTGTCTCCTTTATAACTCCTCATACACTATGTATACAGGGTGAAAAAAATTTGGAAACACTTTCATAACTTTTCCATGACTTCACTGGTAAAGGCGAAGTCTTGTACATCATCATGGTTACAAAGAACACACTTTTTGACACCATCAGCGACATTTCATATTTTTAGGGGGACAGTTAAGTAGTTGTGAAAGCAATTCCATATTTTCTATGCTTTCCTAACAACTTTTTTTAATAGATGATTTGATAATTTAATTTTTTGAGTTATTGTATTCCATAAAGAATAATTTTTTATCAGCATAATTTACTTTAAATCGTTATGTAGCGGAGAAATAATATTGTTCAAATTAGTTACTTTGAAATTCAAATGACTGCTACTCTGGAAAGGATTGACCTTTTGAAGTCTGGTTTGCGGCAATTAAACGCTATTGAATAAACCTTTAATTTGATACCAAACTCTACCTAGGCTTACATTTTCGTTCAACTGCACGTAAGCCGTCCCCCTGAAAAGATGAAATGTTGCTAATGGTGTCAAAAGGTGTGTTCTTTATAACCATGATGATGTACATCAGCGGTTCTCAACCTTTTAGCACTGGCGCCCCCCCTTTGAACACTGAAGATAGCTCACGCCTCCCCTCCAGTCAATAATTGGTTGGTTCAAGTTAGAACAGTGAAATTATGAAACTGACTATGTTAACTCTACGTTAGCAAAAGCTGGGATGCAAAATAAAAATCCAGATATATTTAAATACGAAAGTTTATTTGATGGTTTTGAAAGTTTTTGTTTTTTAACAAAATATATATTTTTTAATTTTTTTTCTTTGTACCCTCACGCCTCCCCTGAAATTCTCTCACGCCCCCCCCAGGTTGAGAACCACTGATGTACATGATTTCACTTTTACCATTGAATTCATAGAAAAGTTGTGAAAGCGTTTCCATATTTTTTTCTACACTGTAACATTACCCACTCTATAAAAAATATACTCATTTACATTGCACTTCTGTGTAAATGTTCTGATTGTGCTTATGAGGGTATTCATTGTATTTCCTTAATTCTGGAATTTGTTAAGTACACCATCATTAAAATATAGGTCTAAACCAATAATAAAAATCATACGATGATCTCTACAATGAAGAAAACTTAAATTGACCAAAATTCTAAATGATTACTTAAAACAACCTTTATTTTTATAATTATTGCAATATTAAATGGGATCATAGCCAGTATATGGCGTTTTATGTTTGCTTTCTAAAATTATTTTAGGCTATTAGCCAAATACTAAGATGAAGATTAAATACAAATAGTAAATATAAATTAATAATAAATATAAACTCAACTGACTTAAGAGTCTGCAGAGGCTGTTGGTTTTAATCCTACAAGAACAATGTTATTTTCGAACCGGACTTACGATCACACGTATCCAAAATAAACAGTTATTTTTAAACGGAATTCTACCAAACAAATTGCATTTGATCAAGAATTAAATTATAAGTTGGTATTGCTTTGCGAATTCATATTTAGTTTATGGAAAAAATAATTAATTTGAAGTTGTTATTTTCACCTATTTTTGAAAACTGAGCGTATGTATTCAAAATATCAAAAGCAAATCCAATGAGTAATATGATAAAGTTTAAAATGACTTCTCATACTCAACTTCTGGTCAATAAATAACGAAAAAAGATGGATTTGCAAATAACATTGTTCTTATAGGATTAAAACTAACATGGCCGACATCCTCTATAGACTCCTAATATTGTTTAACTGACCTAATTCAACTAACATTTCAATAAAAAAAATAATGTTAATTAAAAGGGTTAGTGTTGGATAGTTCCTATGTAATATTTTTGATCTAATTTAAAAGTGTTTTAGTATTATTTTGATATATAGAAGTGTAAGTATGTTTTTATTACAGAGTCAGTAGTATTTAGTAATATACTAGAACCGTGATAGTTGACACTCAATACTTTGACTGTTTTTATAATTCGATGTTGGCCATGCTGTGTGTTGTTCAGCCAAGTGCAGTTCAACAAAATAACAGTGTCAAAGAGAACAACAGCGTCACCAAATGTTTGACAAGAGAAAAAAGTTAATGAGAGTTTAAAAAGATTAGACGACAAAGAAAAACCCAAACAAGTTAAAGTTAAACTTATGGACAATATCAGACTTTTGACAGATTGTGAACGTTTACGAAAACTATTAAAGTTAATAAATTTAATGCTTCAAGGGTCTAAAAAGAAAAACAACAAACAAGAATGATAACAATGGTACAAAAATATGTAAAAAGAACAATGTATAAATATAGGTACAGAGATTAAAACTAATGGTGATAAATTCTTGACAACAGATAATACTAAACATAAGTATATAAAAATAAGAATGAAACCTAACAAACATAATAAATATTAAAAATAATAATAGTCAATATAAATTTATATTTCTACAAGAAAAATGAATGCAATTAAAAAATATATAAAATGGCAGCTATATGACTGGAGCCTTGGAGACTAAAATTTAGTTATTGGCAAATTTCGAAAAACCAAATATAAAAAAAAATAGTTATTAATTCCATAGAATCCTGCAAGTGGAAAAATCTCTAATAACCCCTTACTTAAGAAAGGATTAGGCAAAAAAAATATATCAAGCAAATCAAAAATAAAATCTAAATTCACTGTCTGAGCTGTTCACCTTTCCCCAAATATTACAAAAAAGTAACACCAAAATATCCGTTCTAATTTTCAACAACACTGCCACTGGAAACAACACTAAGCAGTCGTAGAAAATTAAAAAGGGTGGAGGTCACCTTCATGCAGAAGTCTTCAGCCTAAAAAATTTAGTAGCTGCAAAAAGGAAGGGGGGTTATAGTTGGTTGCCCCAATTTGGCTGCAGAGAAGGCCAAGAGGTCAGTCCAGCCCATAGGTTCATCGAGGTTTTACCTTATATAAATAAACTTATTTATGTGTTTGTTGTAGACCGACATGTGGGACTGTGGTTTGTACGGTCACCGGAGCCTATAGTGGCGCCCCCTGGGGATGAGGTGGTGTTTGAGTGCTCACTGAACGTAGGCTCCGAGAGTGTCCGGTGGAAGCACAATTCAGAGTTCCTCCCTGCAGAGTTCGAGTCGCACCCACCTACTAGTTCCAACCTCCTGGTGAAGGTCAATGACGAGAAGCAGGCAGGAGACTACCAGGTGAATAGAATTATTTATCATATTACACAGTCAATGTTATAAGTCTGGTGTTAACCACGTCTCAGCGATACCACTGATGAAGCTGCATAGTAGCAATGGGATGGTGTAAATATTGTAAGTAACATCTTGAGTCAGTTGAAATAGGATTATGTATTTAAACTACTTTGTTGTTAGTTGAGAGAATCGAATGTATCTTGGCCAATTCAACTGGATAGTGTCGGCATATTCAAGTAGAGTTATAAAGTAGATTTTTCCATAAAGAGAATACATTGACATATTTATCTCTCTTTAGCTATGAAGTGAATGAAATCATAAGTTTGCTTATATTTCTGTCATTATTTCTGGTAGTGATAATAATATCCATGTCGGCACTAGTGGCGCAGTGCTGTAACTCAGCTACTAGGGGAAAAAGTGTTGAGGAGATTGAAGGCAATAGGTTCTATGCTCGGTCCTCTCAACATTGACACAGCATCTGCTCAATGGTTGACATCGACATGCACCTAATAGAGAAGTCTGGAATGTCCATATAGGATGGTAGTTCATATGTTGTGTGAAGAAGAGAACTGAATGTCAGTTAGCTGAAAATCAGATCAACACTACATGGTTCGATTCCACGTAAAGCTGTAGGTCCCTTAGTTGCCCTGGCTATTTGGTTTTTAATAAATTGCTCTTTCTGAGGAACAGTTAACCTTAGTTAGTAACAATGACTACACTTGTTCATCTACACTCATTCGCTCCTCATATTCACCCACATCTTGATGATCGGCATCTTATTAATGAGTAATGAATTACAGTGTATAATGAAATACTGCCCCTATTGTGTGAACCTAATGTA
Organism: Stictocephala bisonia; assembly: GCA_035578905.1. Lineage (NCBI taxonomy): Eukaryota > Metazoa > Arthropoda > Insecta > Hemiptera > Membracidae > Stictocephala > Stictocephala bisonia. Next base: position 603,839 of record JAQJVL010000078.1, on the reverse strand, counting down.
AATATCGGTTAATACTTTGGAGCATAAATCCGAGAAAAGCTTGCGGAGCAACATTCTGTTTTTATGGCCATATCCATATCCTGGCATTTTACTATGGCAAGGTGCAACATTACGGTGCAAGTACGCTGGTTGGTACTTTTCTTGGCAGCTGTATGAAGCCAGTGGTCTGTGGCGTTGCGATGTAAGGCCCACCCTAAATAAACTGTGTTCCAGTTTAGGGGGTGGAAGTTGACAGACTTAGTGTTTCTATTATAGTTACATGAAACAGCAACTGTTTTGCGACTACACTATAATATAAGATGGTTCAAATTCAAAATGGTTGTAACATTTTAGTTTTAAAGGTACAAATTAACTGGTATATATATATGTATGAATAGTTAAATTGCCATTAAATGGTAATATGACAAATAAATAAGTTAAACTGCCATAAATCGTGCGGATATAAATTAAATTTGAACATTTATTGTAAATATATTTGGTAAGTAAACATCACTTTTTTCTATTAAAATCTTTGAACATCTGCCATTTTGTATTGGATCAACTCTTTTAATTGCTTTTTGCGATATTTTTCTGTTTTAGACAACCCCTATAAAATTATGTATATCTTGACCCATTCTTACGTTTAATATTTTTGTCAAACTCCTTGTGGACCATCCTACATTGGATATGCAGAGTCACTAACTACCCTAAAAAACTACATTATAAGTCCTGTATGCACTTACAAAGTTTAACTTTCCCAACTTGAGCCAAGTAAACAAAATTAAACCGTCTAGAACAGGACCTACATTGTAACTTTTAAATACTTAACAGGTGTATGCTCCACTAATAAATACCTTTAATTTGATATACTACTCGAACTATGCTCACATTTAAAATTTTCTCTTAACGTTTGGCGTGCTAAAATCATGAGATGTTTAAGAAAAATGCTAGTTACTTAAAAACTTAGATTTATAGGTGCAGTGATGATATACCAAGTTTTATTGCTTTATCTGTAGTCGTTCAGAAATCATTAAGCGGCTGCGGGACTTTATAAACACTGTGTACGTACATATTAACATGGTAAAAAGCGAGAAGGGAGTGAATTGTTACGAAACAGTTTTGAATAATTTTTAATCTGACTACGGTACATATTATACATCTGAATCAGATTACTGTATTTCATTCAGAAAAATATTTTGGCTCATTTTAGTTTCCATTAAAATGTAGTGTTGTGTATGTGTCTAAATACAATTTTCCATTTTATCAGCTATGCCGCTTTCTTCTCCTTTTCCAGTTAAATCTTAGGTATATTGTCCTACTAATAATCTATTATTTAAATATTAGTATTCTTTATTTGTAATTATTGGGCCTAGTTTTGTAAATCATACATCTTTTCCACTATTTTAATACAAATAAAATATAAATGTTTTATCCTCAGATTATTTAATTAATTTTGTAGATAACACTACACCTAGTATGTGTACTTTATTTAAATTGCTCTATCTATGTTTTATTAAGGTAATGATGTAATAATCGCAATGTGATTATCAACATATAATGCTGAATCTGTACAACTTTTTTAAGTTCTATATTATGCCATAGTTCAATATAAAGTACACGGGCTAATAATTAAATGTTGTGTCTATATTCAGAATGGTAGTGAAACATTGTTTTATTTTGACTTCAACCTTGAAGACCCAACCCATCTTACATATTTAACTTTTTATTTATATGCACAGATTTAAATTAATAATAAATGGATAAAAAAATCATGAAAGACAATAATGTTGGATGCCAAAAGAAACACCCTTTATTTAAATACGTCTTTTGATTCATAATCAAATTAATACTGAACGAATATAATTCATTAATTTAAATTTCAAATAAGTTGGCCTTGGACTGGCTTGCTAGCAAGATATATCATGCTGGGTTTGGACGGCAGTAAAATATTGGATATATGCGAGAAATTAATCTAGAAATCTACCGGGTACAATATTTCTGTTGAATTATGTCGGGAAGACAGATGGTGGTATGTTAAACAGACAACATGTGACTAGCTGGTTGAGTGGTGGTTCGGAACCCGCATCACCAGTGACAGACAATAGTTACGCTACTTTCTCCTGTGTTACAGCTGATCTATGTAGATGCGGTGCCTGGCTCTGTTCCAGTCGCTGTAACGAGTTATGTCCAGAGTCTAATAAGGTGTTCACGACATCGCTCACTTTGTTACCGACTACATTCCACCTGTCAAACCTGTTCCATCATTGTGCTCAATTATCAATTTTATTATTTCCACTCAGTTTAGTAATGTGCCTGCTTCAACTATGAGTTTTTTGCTTTACAAAAAATCAACTAGTTTATGGTAAGATGAAATATTTCTAAAAGTTACAGTCATATAAATTTTAAACAAAGTATATAATATATGAAATCATTTTGTTTGTCTTATGAATTAAAATTTTGAATATTTTATTTACTAATTAATTATTTTTTTCTGTTTTGTAACAGTAATCCTCATTTACAAAACTTAGAAAATTAGAAAGATGCTGATCTATTTAAATTTTAATATTGCCTCATTTTGTCAAAACCAGATGTGAAGATTTTCACAAGATTCCAATAAGAAAAAAAAGTAGTAAACACATCAGTAAACTTCCTTCCCAGCTGAAGTATATTTTAATGGTTATTTTATAAATACTCATTTTCTCTATGTGTAGTCCAGTTATGTATGTAAGATAAATCAGAAAAAAAACTGTTGCTTAATAGTCGCTTATAAACTAATACCACCAATGTTTTACAATTAGTGTGATTAACATTAAATTAAAAAGGTTTCATTAATATTTCTAAACATTTTTTAAATAATATTCTTTATTTCCATGTCTAATAATGTAACATAATTTTAAATTAGACTTTTTTATAGGATAGTATAAAATTTGCATTTTTGTTAAGTATTTTTTAGACATCCTTAGGCAGTGTGAGCTGCAAAGGTAAGATTTTAATTATTTCAGAGCAATTAAAAAATCTTGTTGCTAGCCAATATCTGGGCATCAATTGTTGCTAGTCACCACATAAGCAATGTTGTTTAAAACTATTAAGGGCCGATTTGCTTCACAAAAAAATCCAAATCTGCAAATGATCATATCACAACTCTTGAACTGCCATTTCATGAAGAATATCTACAGTAGTGTTTTATAATTTTTTTACAGTTAAATATGTGAAACTTAAGTATAATTCTGGACGATATTAAATAAAAAAAAAAAACCTTTTCTGTTAAATCACCACCACTAATTTGGTTAGGTTAGGTTAGGATTGGTTAGGTTATAATAGGTTTGGTTAGGTTAACCTAAGTTATGGTAGTTAATTAACAGAAAATGTAAAAAAAAAAAAAAAAAAAAACATGATCCACTTAAATAATCAAATATGCTGATGAAAGACTGCTAACCACAGTTGGTTTATCAGTATGGGAAAGGCCACCTTAAATTTTTTTTGTATTTTCAATGAGTTGTTAAACAGCTTGTCTGTAAAATAAATCACATAAAAAACTAGAGGTGTCAAATTATTTGTAATTGCTATTTGTTCATATCTGAAAGTTTTAAAAAGTAGGATTAAGTTAACAAATCAGTACAGGGAATTACAAGTATCAAATATCCAGACTGAAAAAGGACTATCAATAGATAGATGTCATACAACCAACCATATACTCTGACTCATACTCTAGCATGTATGCAGTTTCCTGTGTGGAACAATTTACTTGTAGTTTATTGTAATCATATTTTTTTTGTGGCTGTGTGTGCATAATATAATATAGCGAACACTCTCGTAATTGATACTCAGTACACAGCACTGGAGTGTACTAGTATTATTTGTGATTGGTACAAGAAAGTAATTGTCTAGTTCAGTTGTTCCCAACCTCTAGTGCTAGAGTACCACCAGAGGTTTTTCCTTTAACTTGGTGTACCACCAGCTGTATCTACGAACAAGCAAAAGCACAAACCCCAATAAAAGCTAAGCTAAACTGTGATATAAAATTAAATTTGTAAAAATGTTTGATGTCATTTAAATTTTGGCCGCTTTATACACAATAATTCTAGTTTATTAATTGCATTCTGTTCTGCTGGAATAGTCTCACCAGTTAAAAAAATTAAATTTACCTCTTTACTAGAAAATATTTCCTTTTATTTTTTGCATGCTTTGAAAAATCTGCATTAAATCAGAAATGCTCTTACGTACCACTTTGGTAAACACTGGTCTAGCCTATCGCTATTATAAACCCCTAACACATTCGCTGTGATGGCGCATGGAGTCAGGTAGCTCAGGGAGTTAAGTTTCCTTGCTTAGCTCGACTCCTTGGCCACTAATCTTCTGTCATATGTTCATCATTTGTACTGTCACCTTCAAAATTGGGAAAACCTTACAGTCAACACAACCTGTAGATGTCCCAGGAACAGCAGGGGCAAATCATATTCATATTAGAAAACAAATAAAAATTATAAACCCAACACTAACTGTACAATGTCAGAAGATATGATGTAAAAATAATACTAAATAATGAACACTGTCACTGTTCACATAAACCTGATAATCAAAAACGAAGTAGCACAGGGTTACTACGGGTACTCCATCCGCAGCGAATATGTTAACTATGAAAGCACTATATAATCTAAAAAAACAACATAAACAAATATATACATAACAAAAATTTCTCAACCTTGAAACATGTAAAACTTATTTATTTCGATAGTCAAACCAATTACTGTGTATACTGTCTATCCGTAAATGAGGACATGAAATACATTGTTCTCTCTCCAGGTACTAAGCTGAAATTAAAGATATTAGTAGGAAGACACAACGGCGGCCGTCACTGGCACAAGTAATCCCTCTGGCAGGCAGCGGCTGGTCAGTAGCGAATGTCTTAACATACCATATGCTGATTGGTAAAACGGTTAAGTATAAGTCAATGCCACTGTACGTGTATGGGCAGGTGGGTGAATCAATGCCACTGTACGTTTATATGGCGGGTGGGTCAATGCCACTGTACGTGTACGGGCGGGCTGTGGGTCAATGCCACTGTACGTGTATGGGCAGGCGGATGGGTCAATGCCACTGTACGTGTATGGGCGGGCGGGTGTACACCCTATGCACTATAGAATCAACAGGACTGTATCCAGCAATATTACCTTTTGAACTATTATTACCTTCGATATGGGTCTCTTGGAGTGCAAGAATATCAAAATTGCAAGAATATCCAACATACTGTACGTGGATGGATGGACGGTGGGTCACCACCACTGTACGTGTATGAATGGGTGGATAGGTCACCACCACTGTACTTGTATGGGTGGTTGTGTAGGTCACCACCACTGTACGTGGATGGATGGGCGGGTGGGTCAACACCACTGTACGTGTATGGGTGGGCGGGTGGGTCACCACCACTGTACGTGTATGTGTGGGCGGGTGAGTCATCATCACTTTACGTGTATCGGTGGGTCACCCCCACTGTACGTGTATGTGTCGGCGGGTGAGTCCACCACTTTACGTGTATGGGTGGGTCGGTGGGTCAACACCACTGTGTACGTGTATGGGTGGGCGGGAGAGTCATCACCACTGTACGTGTATGTGTGGGCGGGTGAGTCATCACCACTTTACGTGTATGGGTAGGTTTAAGTTCAATTAAAAAATACTGAAATTAAACAATTTTTTTCAGTATTTTGCCTGCATTGTAGCTCAGTGGCTAAGGTTTTCCGATTGTGGAGTTCATGAAATAAGTTTACTCTCATGCATGCAATATATTTAAATTAGGGGTTAAAGTAAAAAAATTCATGAAAAGTAAAACAAAATAAACATTTTTAGCCCTATTTTAGTTGTGCTTACAGATATACTAAACAGATTCTTCCTATTGAAAAAAAAAAAAAATAAAATAAATAATAATAATACTAATATAGATGTGATACAAGTAACTCAAGGAATAATAGTTATTAGTCTCTGATTTATATGAGAATCTATTTTGTTGCAGTGCATATCATGGTATGGTGCTTCAGCACTTGCATCTACAATAGGCAAGCTGACCCTGGCTGAGCTGAAGCCGTTCCCTTATGCTGCACCTCGCTCATTCTCTGTGAGTGCTGGCAACAACGTGGCTATAGACTGTCCAGCGCCTGTCAGCTACCCTCCTGCCATTATACAGTATTATTTCAACAATGTTCGTCTTCCAGGTAACTAACTATTAAGTCATAGAGTCTATTTGATTGCCTATAGTAGTGCAAATTATGAAGTTCTTATAACGATCAATTATCCTATTTCTGTGATATTCACTCATATATTGATGCTAAAATTATATTCTGATTATTTGGCATTTAGTTTCAATTACTTCCAGAAATCTGTTCTAATAATTTTCTACACTTGTTTGTGTTTTTACTAACTTCATAAAATGTAAGATTTTAACAGTGCTTGAATTGTTTGGGTTTTAGGTTTTGTTTAGGACTGGAAAGCAGGCATACTTAAAAAAAATTCCTTTGATAAGTCCTTTGAAAGTTAACACATACACAAAAACAAAAGGAAAACATACATAGAGATATTTCAAAGTCACTAGCCTTATCTTCTATGATGGAAAAATGAGTCTTCCACTCTCCCTCTTCTGTGATGGACTTTAGACAAGGCCAGTAGCTTAGAACTATCTCCATGTTTATTTTGCTTTTGTTTTAGTGTACGTGTTAACTTTCAAAGGACTTACCAAAGGAATTTAAAAAATTGAAAAAAAGTAAAGCCTGCTTTCCTTCATAAAATTAAATTATTTTAAATGTAATAAAATCTGATTTCTTCCTTTTGTCTCTAATATATTTTATCACATTGTTTCTGCAACATATCCTTATCGTGAACTGAAATTATTTTTTTATTGTATATGAGCAAAATATTTTTGGAAGATTATGAAATATTTAAATTGAGCTTAACAATTCTCGTGATTTTAAATACAAATACGTATTAGTACTAAGTTAACAACAAAATTCTGTTAATATAAAATCTGTTCTTTATTTACTTAACATATCCATGTGATATTTACAGAATCCGCAACGATGCTGATGACGACAAATACTCTAGTCCTACGGAATGTGACAAGCAGTCAGTCGGGCCGATACAGCTGCAGTGCTACCAACTACATCCTAGGTCAGGTAGTGCAGTCCGAGCTGGTCACAACATTGTCTGTTGTCAACACTCATCAACCATCCGCTCCAAAGTTCCTCTATACACCTCAGTCACTTTACCTTGCTCAGAACGGTAAGTAATATAGGTTTATAATTCCAATAAGAGATATGTGTATCCTAGTATTCCTACTCATATAGTGATAATGACCCACTTCCAAACCATACACATATCCATTTTCTCCATTCTCCGTTAGTTTATGGAAGGTTGGTTGGGTCAATGCCACTTTACATGTATGGTTGTATTGGCCCACCCACTTTTTCCAGATTCTTTCAATGTATCTGAATTAACTTCCCAAGTATAAAATAAGATTGCATGGCACTCAGACACTTAAAAGATCAAGAATTAAAGCATATATTTGTTCAGAAAACTGAATGCAATAAGATCACTTTAGTTTTGAACCAGATTCTTGGTTGGACTACTAAACGTCTGGACAAACTCTTGTGATTAAAAATCTGTAAATTCAAAATAATGTTTTTAAACATTTGTATAATAATCAAGCATCAAAATAAATATTTTTTACCTGAAAGGTGCTGTAGTCATCTGAAATTAAACTCTTAACAAATGATTTCTACTGTTTCAGCGTAATCTACAGTAAATGCAGAAAATAGTAAGCCTTTATTGCACTCTCACTGATATATGCTCTTTTATGAATTGAAAGCATTAGTTTCTGCTCAGAGTACTCTAACCTATAAATTACATTTTTTGTTTGCCTATTTCCAATGTATTGTGTTAATCAAACAGTCTAAAAAAGATAAGGGCCTTAAGATTTTCACCACACGTTTCAGTTGGCCAAATATTCATCTAATATTTAGCCTGTGGCATTATTTTAAACTAGATAACTTTTCATCTGACTGGAAAACTGTTACATGTGGAGTGCCGCAAGGCTCAATTCTTGGAGCTCTGCTCATTGTATTCTTTTAGTCTATCTACGCCTGTGGCCAATATTGTATTCTTTTAGTCTATCTACGCCTGTGGCCAATATATATGGTTGTATTGACACACCCATCCATCCATTCAGATACAGCGGTGTTGACCACTCACCCACTCTAAAACGTATTGTGGTAAGAGACAACTGCCCAAACCCCCTCAGCAAATTTTAATAGGACCCCCAGAAATTTACCATTTGCTTTTTAAGCAGGAATGTATGTGTTCTGTCTCTAAGCTGCTCTCCTTTCCTTTTTTACTAAAATCCTAGGCTTAGGGGCCAAAAATAATCTGTAATTATAATATGTTTAGTTTGATTTTATGTTGACTTTTTTGTTTTAAATTATGTATATTTTAGATTAAACTGGTTAATTATATGGAAAAACCATTTGCGAATCCCAGCTAAACCTATGAAATAACAAATTTTTCACGAAATTATTATTTTATTTATCCGATTTCATTTAATCTTAAAAACGTGTGCTATTGAATTGAATTGAATTGATTCTGATTGTAGTGCCCTAAAGTTTATATTAATGAAAATTTAAGAGTTGTGTTATAGATGTGATTTCATTCATCATTTTGTAGAATATTTATTTAAGAATTCAGCTAAGATTTAGGACAGCAGATTTTACAAATCCCAGAGCCTATGATTTGTAAATCCTATTGCACTTTCCTACAGATTAGTTCTCTGGACCCATACATTAATATACTGAGAATAATGAATGATTTGAATATTTACTTTGTGCTTTTTCATAATCATTAACATTAGAAACCAAAGAATAAGACAGTTGACAGTTTATCCTAACAAAGTTATAATGATGTACAGGCACGAATGTGAGTCTAGAATGCCTGGGAGTGGGCACACCTCCTCCATCAGTAACGTGGAGGAAAGCGGGAGGTTCTCTGCCTAAAGATCGCCATCACCAAGTGATCGGAGCCCTCAGATTGTCTAACATTCAACATTCGGACAATGGAGGCTATATTTGTGAAGTATCAAACGGCATACATCCTTCCATTACGCATCATATCACATTAAAAGTTCAAGGTAAAAATGATTTTAGACTTTGTTTCTCGATTTTTTAAAAAACATCTGTTTTGTTATTGATATACATATAAATTAGAATGTAGATAATTCATATCAGAAAATTAAAAGACACTAAGATGGGCTGTTAAATTTGCTATGATTGTTTTTATACAAAAGGGTGTAATGTATAAAAACAACCTGTAACTTTATGAAAACTTTGTGTCAAGGCGGTGGTCATATATCTGACATAATTTATGGATTGCATTGTTATCTTTTTGGTGTATTTTGGTTCAGATATGACAATAGAACATTATTTGCCTAAGAATGATGGTCATATAACATTAAAATACACTGATAATAACAAATAAATATGTGTGAAGCTAGATGTCTATATTTTCCTCAATTTTGGTTGTACACTTCTAAAATATACAGTTATAAACTAGGGGTGTGCAAGTAGTGATTTTTGAGATCGAGTCGAACTGAGTAGTTGGAACTTTTTTTCGAGTATCGAGTATTTTTGAGCGAGTATTAACTACCAATCCCTAGATGAGTGAACTACCTATCCCTAGGTGTATAGTTCATAATTTTGCATAAAAAACAAAGTATGATTAGGGATAAAATAAAACACAAGGAAACGTACAGTTTTCATTTATAATTTACTAGCTGAACCCGGCGGACGTTGTCTCACCTTTCATTTTTCATTGACATACCAAAATGAAGCAATAAAAAGAATTATAGAAAAAAACCATTATTTATTAAATGAGTGCAAGAGGGTAAACAATATTTTTGGTCTTCTTATTTCACCACATGTTTTAATTACCGAGGAAAAAAGGTTAACACCAAATACAGATCACCTGATCAAGTAAAAGTAGTGTGTGCTACACTCTCAAGGTGAAATGTAGAACTACAATAAATCAAAACATATACAGTACTGTTGTTGTGAGAACTTCAATCTGCTTATGGCATGTGAAACTACATTAAACCACACAGTCATAATATATTTTTTTGTAAACAATTCGGAATCTCCATTTGAATAACATGGGATCTTTAGGAGCCCGTGGGGCGGGACCCTGTGGACGGATCTGCATCAAACTTCACAGAAACCATCTCGGGAGTATACAGGACAACATCCTAAAGTTTCATGGCGATCGGTTGGATGGTTTGGCAGCGCATAAACTTCAAACATACATATATATATATATATATATATATATATATATACACAAACATCCTCTTTTATAAATATAGATAAAAAAGTTTATTCTTATACTTAAATTAAGATTTAAATCTAATATTTTGTGAAATACAATTACTCGATCAAACTTTGAGTAGTTTCGGAAGCTTCGAGCCGAGTTTGAGTTGCAAAATACTTGATCAAATACTGGAAGCTTAAGGTTCTTGCACATATTATAAACATTGAAAATAGAAACAAGAAGACTATTCGCTCATGTTGATCTCATTAAGCTGGGATGTTTGGTTTTCACATATAGTGCCAGCAGTCTTTCTCTATCTCTCTCCATCCCTCTCTCTGACTCTCAAGCACGCTGAATGAAATAGAAACAAGAAGACTATTCTCTCATGTTGATCTCATTAAGCTGGGATGTTTGGTTTTCACATATAGTGCCAGCAGTCTTTCTTTATCTCTCTCTCTCTCTCTGACTCTCAAGCACGCTGAATGAAATAGCTGAGCTAATGTTACGCCACACAGTCATCCGAGCACTTATTATTTGTTACTGATCACAGTTAGATAACAGCAGATGCTTACATTTACAGCACATGCATTGCCTTGAACAGTCTCTGATTAAATATATGAGGTTTAAACTTTTTAATGTTCTGTTAAATAACAAAAAATTGTTACAAAACTGTTATTTAAATCACCTTCTAAAAAGTTCGGGATATACCACACATAATCTGGGACTTGGTTGCCGTATCTTTGTTAAGACAAACCAATAAAATTGATAATTGTGAAGTTTGCATTCAGGTCTTGTTTAATCAGGAGTCTGGGGAAAATGTGAGGAAATCACTAATTCAGAAATGAGCTATCATTTAATAATAATTTTAACTTCCGGAAATCATGTCGTAGCTCAAACTGAGTCTTGAAATGAATAAAGCCTATTTGATTTAGTGCCAGATTTAGGAGTGGCCGTAGATAAGGGGCTAAGGCGCTGGCTTGCCACACTGCCGGTCCGGGTTCGATTCTTGATGTGACTACTAATAGATTTTGCCCTGCTGCTCCTGAGGTTCGGAAGTCATGTCAAACTGTTGGTCCCCAGGTTAAGTGTTAGAGAGGGCTCCTTAGCCCTAACTTCACCTGGTAAAATAAGACAATCTTTAACTTTTAGCTCAAATGTCAAATACTCATTTAGGTTGATAAATCGTAAATATTTTGATTGTTCACGCCTAAGTTGTTGATCCATGGCAAAGCGAATTCATATACTAAACATGATTCTATAAATAAATATTGTATAAAATTCTAGTTTAATTATAGGTGTGCACTTCATCAAGCTCTACAGCTAATCTTTCCTTGTTTTACCTAGATAAACTACAAAATTTGGTTGAACAAAGTAACTATTTAAGCATGGGCCGTTTAATGTCCTATTTTAATTAAGGATGTATTTTAATATCGTTTTTACAGTTTATTTAAGATATATTTGAATATTGTTTTTACAGTCTATGATATATTTTAATACTATAGTTAAAAATTTTTTTTTTATTTTATCAGTTGTAACTACTTTCAAAAAAGCCTAAATCAAGTTAATTATATGTAAAGGAAGCATATCTTATAATTCTATTCTAATCAGATATCATCGTAGTTAACCTACAATAGTCGTCTTGTGTTTGATTTTCAAAGGAAGAGTAATTCAGCTACTGGTATGTAACAAAGATACATGTTATAAATTATACACTCCAAAAGTTATAAATTATACTTGTTGATGCAGAGCCACCGATTGTTGTCCGTGAGCCAAGCAACTCCGTGGTGGAAGAGGGAGGTGAAGTATCTCTGGAGTGTGAAGTGAGGGGTAGTCCTACTCCACACATTGTATGGCTTCTTAACGGAGAGTCTCTTAGCAACGACTCCCATGCTCGTGTCAGAGGTAAGCTTAAAACTGTTATCTTTGGTGAGGGCTTGATGTTATGCCTAGGATCCCAAAGTGGAATAACGGGAAAGAGATGGCTGTAGAAAGAAATCAACTAATTTAGAATCTATTTTTCCATAGCCCACAATTACAGTATGCTTCTTTGATTTAGCAAAAGTTAAAACATTAGCCTATTTTCATGCAATTTTTGTTCGCTATCCAAATATTTAAAATAATTCAATTTATTCTAACAAATTAATTACTTTCTTTCAACTTTCTTTGTAATTGATTGCGTTAGAATTTAAAGTACAAATTAATATAATATAGTGTATTTTAAAATGTTTTAATCTATAACATCGTGTTTCTGGTAAACCTCTTATGATTTTGCTAACAGTTTTAAGCTATATTCCATTGTTGGAAACAGAAAACAAAACAATTGTTTTTGTCCAGTTAAATTTTTGCACTATTGGTATCCTAATATAGTTCTTACAGTATGTTTTTAATAGAAAAATGCGGAAAAATTAAAAGCATTCTGCTTTGGGGCTTAGGATTAAGATTAAGTATAATTAAATTGAACTGTTGAATAGTTACAAAAAAATAAAACCAAAATAATCTTAAATAGTATGAAAGAAAAAAACAAAACAAAATAATCTTAAATAGTATGAAAGACTCAATATAAATGGACCCTTTAATCTATCCTTTGCACATGATACTTCATGAACTCTCTCATCCACCCTTTTTACACAATGCTAACTAGATGGACTCTCCTACCCACACTTTTTACTCAGTACTAGATGGGACTCTCGTACCCACCAGTTTTACATAATACTAGATGGACTCTCATAACTGCCCTTTTTACACAATATTGATGGATCCTCCCACAACATAAGTTGGTGTTAATAAAGGTCTTAGTTCTGTTAAGGTGACCTTTTTTTGCAATCCTGTAATGTTCACAGTCCTAATAGTGACAGAACTGTGAGGGTTTACTGTATTATCATTTTATGTGTTTCAGGCAACAAGCTTATCATTAAGGATGTCCAAAAGAGGCATGCAGGAGTGTTGCAGTGCATGGCTACAAACGTAGTGGGTTCCACGTATGGAGCTTCCATGCTTCAAGTCTCTCCCAAGCAGGTGACGGCCAACTCACCCCTGGACCGTGATGAGCTCCCTTATCAAGGTATCCAACTGTATAGCTTGAAACTATAAATCAGTAGTTCGCAAAGTTAAGTTTTGTATCAAAGTTAAAATATTCAAAAATTCCTTCAAATTCTGTTTCATTAATAGAAATTATGTGATTCATATTTCATGTTGGATTGTTTATTTACAAGGTAGGATTGTTAATTTTGTAGAAACACTTTTATAAACTTTTCAACTTGAATGATTTCTTTAAAATAAAAAATTTTTGGTATTATAAACATTTTTTGAAAGCAATAAGAAAAGGCGTGCTTTCAAAAAACTTTGAAGATTTTTTTAATTTGGCTCATAATGAATCAATTTTAGTATTTTGTGTTATGAGAAATTATTTATTTTATTATTTGCAATAGTTGAAAATTTAACATTACACGTGAGTTCACATGGGCCTGCGGCCTTTGTGTAAACTTTATTCAGTGAGTGAAATGCTAACCATCAACTCAGAACCTTGGACTTGCATTCCGTTAAAGTCCAAAGCCCTCACTAGTGAACTGGCGAGCCGGAACATGTAATTATTATTTGTTATTAGAACACATGATGTTTTATATATATACATATATATATATATATATATATATATATATATATATATACTGTATATACATATCACTTATGATCTCTTCACTTGCAAGTCATGGCGTTTAAATGTTTTATAGCTTTTACTTAAATAGTAATAATTAACTCTCATAAACTTAACACTACACATTATCATGTTTGATTTTGTGAAATTATGAAGGGTTATATAATTACACTACATTAATAACTGTTTTTCAGATTTTGTGTATGATAGTTTAAAGGTTAAAGAATACCATAAAAGAAAAATGCTAAAGAATTTTAATACCCTATTTGTACATCATATTAATTTGGAATCAAATGGTCTCAGTGCCGCTGTGGTGGCTCAGTAGCTAGGGCTTTGGACTGTGGAGGGCAAGGTCCAAGGTTCAAATCTGCAAGTGAGATAATGGGGTACTTCACTCGTTGAATAAAGTTCACGCACAAGCATGCAGGCTCATGTCAACTGGCGAGCAAAGTTTTAAATAAAAAAAAGTATCGTCTGAATTTAAGGTTTAGATTATACATTACAAGTGAGAAGAAAATGGTAAGGTGGCCGTTTCCCTCCACCAAACACATCGATTTCTATTTTAACGATTTGGTCCGTAATACTAATCGTATCCTAACACTTGAAGTGTCATTTGATAGGCGAAGAGCTTTTCTAGTAGACCATAATTTGGTTTTTGTTAAAAATTGACTATTTTTATAATTTTTCCTAGTTAAGTATGTGATACTTTAAATGTCATTCTTGGCGATTTTAAGTTAAAAAAAACTCATAATATCAACTTATGGTCCCCTAAAATAGGCCTTCAATAATCATTCAGTGTTCACTATAAGTCATTATAATAATAAACACAAACCGTACAGTTAAAATAGAAAAGCATGTTTTGGCCCTCTGATGAGAAAATTGTATTGCTACTATTAGGCTGTCTGGGGCTGTCGACTTTCCAGCAGTTTCTTAGCAGTTTAGGAAACTGCCATCTTAATGTCTGAACATATTAACAAATGGTCTTAATGTTTAGAACAGTATTTAGTTTATTGGTTAGTCACCTAGTAAATTTACATTTATATTACACATTTAAACTTTTCTTGTAAATTAAATACTAAAAACATTGTTAATTAATGATACAGTAAAATAATACCCTACCTTTCTTATGTGATAAAAAAATAAAACCTCATTTCAATGACTTAATGGACAAATCTAAATGGGGATTTATTATTAACATATTAAATTTCTTTCTACAGAATCCTCAGAAGGAGTTAGTGTGTTGCCACCTTTGCCAAATCCTGGAAGAACTCATCCTAAGAAGGATCATACCAGAAAAGGGAAGGGCCGAAGAAAAGATAAAAAACATAAAGGTTCAGGTAAGCGAGTGTTGCTTAATCATACTTTGTAGCGAAACAGATTCGATAGAATTATTCTTTTAGAACTTTGTCTCATGTCTTTGTTTTAGAAACATATATTTTTTATCAGTATTAAAGTTTTAAAAAAATTGTGTGGGAACAGACGGACTGACAACAAATAGTCTTCTGATAGTTGATGGAGTTGCAAGTAGTTCCAGAGTCAACACTAGCTAAAGGGCTGGAGGTTTTAGAGCGACAAAATTATTTACTAGAGAAGATGTTAAGTTACATATAAAATTAATCTTTTACCAAGGCTATTGTTTTCTTGAAAATTTGATCAATTACCATCTAATGGATAAATGGTAATTGAACAGTAAAAGTCCAGTGTGACTATTTTATGATTGAATTGTCAATGGCCAATGGGAACTTTACATTGTTGAATAGTCCAAAAGTTCAATTAAGCTTCTACACTTTTGAACAGTAAGAAGTCAAGTTTTCCCTTCTCATCATTAATTTTGAATCAGTACAGACAGTGACACATTACTCTCTGGTTTGTCAACTCTAGAATATGCAACATTCATTTGTTCATATGAGAAGCAGGTGCAGTCAGTGCAACCCCAACTTAATACTGATAGTGTACACCTTAACCCATTGAGGATCGTGTAGCGTGGTGCGCACCTGGGTCTAACGGTTCAGATTACTTCGCAACGCAGCGCTACACCTGCCCTGCTAGCCTAGCACACTTGCAAATTCTACACGTTTTGTTATTACTTACGTTACATAAACATTACACTGACCATATTAGTAGTCTATCTAATTTGGACAATTGCAATTTATCCTCCATTTTACTGGATATCAAGCACACAACAGAACGATAAGACCGAACGCAAGGACTAAATTCCCCAAATTAATATCAAGTAGTCGAGACACCAGTGAACAGGAACCATTAACAAAGATAAGGGGACAGACAGATAAGCGCCTCAAAACAAATGGATGCATTGTAACAGCGATAACATTGACTCCGAGGCCCGAGTGATGCAATTGTAAACAACCAGTGCCACGACATCAACGTTACGTTGTTGAGCTATCAGTCTTCTTGGCGCAGAACATGAAAACCACATCTTTGATCTGCAATGGGTTAGTGGTCCCATCCACCCAACTTACATCTTAGGATTCTTCCACCCACCTTAGTTTTTGACAGGCCTACATATGTCTTAATGGTACTAATCAGAGAACTCAGCATACGTCTTTACAAGCTGGTCTGAAAATATCTTAAGTAAGATCAGAACAAACAAAAAAATGATTGAAACAAATTTTAATTGATTTTTGAGACCCTGTAGTCAATATTTTTCAAAAAATTTAAATTAAACTAAAGATTTCTTAGTATGTAAAACCATAACTCTGCATTTTAAAAATAAAATATTGAAACATCAAGTAAATAGTAATCTGTTGTGTTTCAGCAATAATGATCCCTCCATCACGGCCCAACATCACAAGGCTGTCAGACAAGTCAGTGATGGTGCGGTGGTCAGTGCCTCCTAATGATGGGTTACAAATACAGTTCTTCAAGGTGCAGTACCGAGAGTTAGGAGGGCGTGGAAGAGGGTCACGTTGGATGACCAGCAATGAGGACATCCCCAATCATATATGCAGTTATGAAGTTGACAACCTAGAGACTGATCATGTATACAGGTAAGCTGCACTACTTGCCTCTAGATCAAGATATTAGAGGAAGTAATTGTCATTTGTGTTTAAAATCTTCCATTGTCATTGTCTTTTCATACTTTATTAGTTACTCTAACCCTCGCAGAAGCTCCATTATTAGTTCCTCTTCTTGATTAGTTGTTCTGAAAGCATATACTTTTATTATCTCATTTTAAATCGTTACTAAAATGTTTACAACTCCTAAGCTCATTTACATCAGTAATTCCCATTTAGTTTTTCTTCTCTCAATCTTTTTTTAGTAAAAACCTCACTCGCCAGTTGACATCAGCCACAGGCCTGTCTGTCAACTTTATTTAACACGTGAAGTACCAACTGATTGCTCAGTTAAGTATTTGAACCTCGGAACACACATATCGCAGTCTGAAGCCTTAGCCACTGAGCCACCACGGAAAGGAAGATATATTTTCTTTGTCTTCTTTTCAATGTAAGATGTAGCTGTCTTTTGTAAGACAGTGAACAGCCTTCTTGTGAATTCTCCTTCATTGGACTTTTGCAACCAACTCTAAATGTTTTCAGTGTTTTTGCAGGTATATTATATTTATAATGTATTTTTGTTGTATTGACTAGCTAGATAGAAAGCTTACTACTTGAAATGGTTTTGCATTTCTTTTTTCTTTTTTTTTTAGTATGTTGTTTGCAGTATTGTGTAATTATTCAAACAAGTACTTATTTTACCTTTTAGAAAATATTTTACATAGAAGTTTCCTTTCACAAGAAAAATGTACTATGAAATTCTGTATGTGCTACGATTGCAAGCAAATTTTCTGGAATTTCAGAGAGGAAAGTTAATCATCACAGCACTTTGATTATTATCTGATTTTAAATGTTTAACTGTTTTTTTCTTTTTATAGGTTTCGTATTGCTGCAGTATATTCCAACAATGACAACAAACTAGGCCCAAACTCTGCTAGATTCCACTTGCACAAAGGCGTCACCAACAACCGAGTTTCTCTGTCACCACCCTCTCTAACCCATATTGAGGCCATTAGTCCGAGTGCTATCGAAATTCAGTGGCAGGTACGTTTATACTCTCAGGATCTCATTGTCCTGATTTCTTTGAATAGTTTGGGATTTACACTTTCATCTGGAAAAAAGTATGCTATCAAAGTTTCAGAAAGAATAATTAAGTTTTCTTGTATATAAAACATAAAGCCGTTTTCTGTTAATGCAACTCCCTCCCCCCCCTATTTATTGACCAATTTAAACGGTAGTTGTGCAATAAGGTCTTTATTTTTCAATGTGTTGACCCTGAAGGGCACGGAAAACCCTCAAATTATGTTATTCAACCATAAAAATAACATGAAGAGAATTTAAAAAAATTAAAATTTTTTTATTTGTGGAGCGAGGAGGTAAAAATTCTTTTATGAATGAGGTGTGGGGCTCTTGGTTTGCCGAAATATCCACTAAAAGCCCCCTCTTCGGCTAAGACTTGCCGGGAACTGTTATCACATTACTTTAGGATGGGCTTATTTGTTATTATTTGCCTTCAAGGCATTTCACAGCCTACATCGCTACGTTAGTGGTCACACTGGAAAAAAGTGTGCTCCGTTTTGTCCTTGCAATCAGAGATAGGATCGGATTGGATCCATCTTGTGCAGGTAGGAGCGGAATATATCCATGACCAGAAAGAAACTGGGTCACTTAAAAACCCAACTTACTGGGTCCTTGTTCAACCCAAGGTCGAACTTACTTGGAGCCTTACAGTCCAAGGTCCTCTAGCTCATATCATCATAAAGTAACAGCTGTTCAAATGTAAATAATGATATTCATAAAATTTTATCAGCTGTTGGAATGTACACAATGGTGTTTGTTAGTGTTAAACTAGGGGATATAGTAAGGTTTTAATAGTAATCCAATGCAGTTTTATTTATTTAATTAATCTAGCTGTTAAACAAAAACAAATGAAATGAACACGTTTGAATTAGGCTAAGCAATAGTCTACCTTTGGGTATTTATACTAATAAATAGGAAGCAACACAAGTACTCTAAGTGAAATACTGTAAATAAAATTAATAATATGATTAATTTATTGATACAGTTTACCTACTAATATTTGAAGTCAAAAGTCACAGGCCAAGGTGTTATAAGCGCAGCGAGGGGCACTTTAAGTATGGGGGGGGGGTCCCCTAGTTAAGTGTTATTTTATAATATTATTTATTTCATAATCAGTTTTGGATCAGGTTAGAGATGCCATTCTGATCAATGTGCAGACAATAAATTCAGTCCAGGCATCATTTATAGACCATACTGTAGGACGCAAGTTTTTACAGACAATGATATGCATAATTTCATTTGAATGTTTTCCATTTAAAATTAATCTAACTCTTGCAAACATCCTTGTTCACGGTTTATGAAAGGTCAATACATTTTTATAGTTTATTCGCAATATTTATTTTACTGTTTGTATTTCTAATGAATTTTATGTTTATTTTTGGTTATATATGTTGCTTCTATAGACAATTAGAAAGTTAGTTGATTAGTCTTTAACTGTTATATATGTTGCTTCTATAGACAGTTAGAAAGTTAGTTGATTAGTCTTTAACTGTTATATATGTTGCTTCTATAGACAGTTAGAAAGTTAGTTGATTAGTCTTTAACTGTTATATATGTTGCTTCTATAGACAGTTAGAAAGTTAGTTGATTAGTCTTTAACTGTTATATATGTTGCTTCTATAGACAGTTAGAAAGTTAGTTGATTAGTCTTTAACTGTTATATATGTTGCTTCTATAGACAGTTAGAAAGTTAGTTGATTAGTCTTTAACTGTTATATATGTTGCTTCTATAGACAGAAAGTTAGTTGATTAGTCTTTAACTGTTTTATATATGTTGCTTCTATAGACAGTTAGAAAGTTAGTTGATTAGTCTTTAACTGTTATATATGTTGCTTCTATAGACAGAAAGTTAGTTGATTAGTCTTTAACTGTTATATATGTTGCTTCTATAGATAGTTAGAAAGTTAGTTGATTAGTCTTTAACTGTTATATATGTTGCTTCTATAGACAGTTAGAAAGTTAATTGATTAGTCTTAAACAGTTATATATGTTGCTTCTATAGACAGTTAGAAAGTTAGTTGATTAGTCTTTAACTGTTATATATGTTGCTTCTATAGACAGTTAGAAAGTTAGTTGATTAGTCTTTAACTGTTATATATGTTGCTTCTATAGACAGAAAGTTAGTTGATTAGTCTTTAACTGTTATATATGTTGCTTCTATAGACAGTTAGAAAGTTAGTTGATTAGTCTTTAACTGTTATATATGTTGCTTCTATAGACAGTTAGAAAGTTAGTTGATTAGTCTTTAACTGTTATATAAGTTGCTTCTATAGACAGTTAGAAAGTTAGTTGATTAGTCTTTAACTGTTATATATGTTGCTTCTATAGACAGTTAGAAAGTTAGTTGATTAGTCTTTAACTGTTATATAAGTTGCTTCTATAGACAGTTAGAAAGTTAGTTGATTAGTCTTTAACTGTTATATATGTTGCTTCTATAGACAGTTAGAAAGTTAGTTGATTAGTCTTTAACTGTTATATATGTTGCTTCTATAGACAGTTAGAAAGTTAGTTGATTAGTCTTTAACTGTTATATATGTTGCTTCTATAGACAGTTAGAAAGTTAGTTGATTAGTCTTTAACTGTTATATATGTTGCTTCTATAGACAGTTAGAAAGTTAGTTGATTAGTCTTTAACTGTTATATATGTTGCTTCTATAGACAGTTAGAAAGTTAGTTGATTAGTCTTTAACTGTTATATATGTTGCTTCTATAGACAGAAAGTTAGTTGATTAGTCTTTAACTGTTATATATGTTGCTTCTATAGACAGTTAGAAAGTTAGTTGATTAGTCTTTAACTGTTATATATGTTGCTTCTATAGACAGTTAGAAAGTTAGTTGATTAGTCTTTAACTGTTATATATGTTGCTTCTATAGACAGAAAGTTAGTTGATTAGTCTTTAACTGTTTTATATATGTTGCTTCTATAGACAGTTAGAAAGTTAGTTGATTAGTCTTTAACTGTTACTTAATTATTTACTATTCAACAAAGTCAAAATCTTATCAAAATTAAGATAGAGAAGCAATCTTTAGTCAAAAGGAATAGTATAATAATAGATAAAACAAGTTAATTTTACAGTATTTGAACTCCGTTTTGGCTCCTGTGGATGGGTTCTACGTTTACTACCGCATGACCAGTAGTGCGGGGGATTATGTGAAGGCGACCGTCGAAGGTGAAAACACCAGATCATTTATCATCACCCACCTCTTGCCAGACACAGCCTATGACATCAAGTTGCAGGCCTTCACGGTGGGCTCTGCCAGTGACTTCAGTGCCATTCTCACCCACAAAACTCTCAGTGAGTATTTACACTTTACGGAATAAAAATAGTTGTAAGGATGTTAGTCAGAAATTAACTATGGACATTTTTCACTAGCATGTAAGGTAACAAAATTATATACGGCAGGTTTTAACGATTATTTATCATAAAAAGCAGTTTTGCAAAAAAGGAACAGTCGTAGAGCAGTTTGGCTTTATGAAAAGGGTTTAATTTTTTTGTTTGTTGTCTAAAATTAAATTCACAGTGATAAGGAATATAAAGACATGATATTAGAATTAGGAATTAAAAAAGAAAGGAATAATATTATTGTAAAATTGTTAGTTTAGAAAACATTAGACATGGAGTTATTTTAATAGGTAAAGACAAGGATAACCCGTAAAGATAATATTTGTTAATTTGGATACATGTTATTGCCCATTATGTATCAATGATATACTAGTGTACATTTTAAGATAAAGCCTAATAGCTATGCTGGATAACACTTGGAACATTGTTATTGAGACTAAACATAATTTCCTGGGTTTTTTACTTTAAGGCAAAATTATTAATTGCAAACCAGTAAGATTTACTGGCCAATATTTCTCTTACCTGCCTGATCACCACGGAGGTTACCCCTGCAAGAAAAAAGGGTGGAGTCGTCATCAGCAAACAGCAAAAAAAGGGTTGAGTAATATAGCCAGATACACAATAGAATAAGTTATATATAACAGTAATAAAAAGTAAAGGGCTTAATACTGAGCACTGAGGGACTCCATAGTGGACAGTTAAGAGCAAATGAAAAAGTCTTATGGCAGTGATGATCTGTGGTTTTAATCAGGTTATAGATAATGTTTGTTAATTATCTTGCAGAAGACTTGAACGCAACGTTGACTCAGACAGTACCTCAGAACACAGAGAACAAACGTGAGGAATCCTCTAGCAACAAACTGTACGTGATGGTGGGCTTGATAATCGGAGGTGTGGTCTTACTCACTGCAGTGCTCGGGGCAGTTTGTTTCTGCAAGCAGCGCTCATCGGGACAGAACAACTCTGGTGAGTCAAATTTGGTCTTAATAACAGTAAATTAAAATAAATGTATCATAAAAACAGCAAGTGTAAGTTTCTGTAGACGACCTTCTTTCTACCTTTGGTGGACTAGGTGTTTGGTGTTTATGAAGCTGTTTGAAGCACTTATGTTCTCTTTTCCAACCATAATTTACTTTATCATATACTGAACCTCAGACAATTAGAAATGTTCAAAGCTGTTTGACCTTCAAGAACATTTAATAACTTATAAAGATTATGATCTCTAGTAACATAAACTTGAATCCTAAATTCAATAATGTTTTATTAAAAAACTTCACTCGTCAGTTCACATAGGCCTGAAGGCCTGTAAGCCTGTGTATGAACTTTGAGTGAAGTAACGATTGTGGTTCTTTAAGGTATGACTTTACTTAAGTTAAGGATGACCTAGGACTTTGACCTTTGCAGTTTGAGGTCTTAGTCACCCCACCAGCAACACGTTATTTATTTACAAGATAGAAACTTTGTTGAACATATATAGTTTTACTTACATATCAACTTAGAAATTACCTGCACTATTCACTGCCTTCTCAATATTATATTTCTACTTGACTTGAGTCTCTACTCACCTGATGAAAGTGTCAGTGGGTCTGAAAACTTATGAAAAATGTGTTGTTCCTGTATTTGTTTACTAATGTAAGGAGTTAGTGAACTTGTCTTCTTAGGTAAGTTTGCTGATATCCTATCTATCCTGATATACTAATTGGCCTAGAGCCCTTTAACCTAAAATATGTAACTTTAGGAATTTAATTCTCCCTTTCTCCTCGTGTTCTTAGTAAAATACATTAATGCAGTGATATCTTGATTAATTGACTTTATGAATGCTAATATTTGATGCACATTTGCAGGAGACGCTGATGACTGTGACAAGGTGGGGAGGGGTGAGTCAGGTCTCACGGTACAACAGCTAGACCCGATGCCAGTTAATGGGTTTGCTCATAACCACAACGGGAAGGTGAATGGCTACGTACCACACACTATCAACATTACCAACAACCCCTTAGCAGAGCCTCACCAGGAGAAGGTCAGTAAGTGCTTTTTCACTTGAATACATTTTTTTTTTTGTTAAATCTAATTTAATTAAAAATTTATTTTAGTCGAAAGTATCAAAACCAAGTAAGTTGGCAAGATAATCTCATCAGAAAAGGGAGGAGTTTGATCGACAAAAATGATTTTATTTAATTCAGTGTGCTCTGAAACTCATACATTGGCCATGTTCATATGAGACAGTGTAATGAAAATATCTATAATTTAAACACACCTTCATTCAAAAATACATTGTTTATTTAAATACCTATAAAAATAAACGTAAATTGATTGCTGACTAAACTTGATCCCTAAATCAACTACAAATCATGCATTTGCAAGTAAAATGTACTTCCCATAAAATGTAAATGACTAATAACACTAAGAAATGCAATAAATGACATTTGAAAAGCTAACTAAATAATTAAAAACTGTATCAACAATAGATGAACAGTTTAAGTGAGTGTAATTCATTGTAATTTTAGAGAGCCGGTGGCCAAGCAGTCCAAGGCGTCAGGACTTTAAACTGAGGCAGAGATAACGTAGGTTCAATCATGGCCTTGTCTGGTTCTCCCCCTTATTACTGGAATGGGAAGAGTAAAGTTAACCCATTGGCAACGACTGATGAGCAGTGCTGTGTTTATTATTGTTTAAATAGTGAATATACGCATTAAACAATGAGTTATGTTGTAGAGAGACAACATGTCCACTAGAGAGCACTATCGGTTATGAGAAGATCTAGTGGCAAAAGGAAGAACTACAACCATATACTACCTAATTGCAGTACAAAATTCTTTCTCTAAGAGTTCTACCTGTTTTGGTCTATTGGTTAGGAAGATGGTGAGGCCTGGATTTGAATCTCAGTAGGGGTGCAAAAAGGTGACTGATTTTGCGTCAATTGCATTAGAACTGTCCTTCTGCGGGTACGGGTCTGTACAGTCTGATGAGCCTTAGGCTTGTACCTTAGAGAACAGTTTGGCAACATGACAGAATAGCGGTAGGATGCTTCTAATGTAATTTTGACTGTTTAGTGTAATTTAGACAATTCTAACGTAATTTAGACTGACAAAAGCACCAGTCACCGCAAGAGTTTTGCTCATTTTTAGCTTGTTTTACAAGTACTTGCCATTAAGATTTTTTGTTTTTGATTAATTACCTTGCCAATGGTTTAAAGGAGGTTGTATTCTCTTTTTTGAAATGTTGTTTATCAGTTTCTGTCTGCCTGTAGTTAATGCTTTATTTATTTGTTTTTTTGGAAAACCAAACCACCGTTTTTTTTACAAAACTTTGTAAAATAATTCTATACTGCCATTAGAAGCTTTGGGCTATTTAGATTTTATCTCGTTCTTAGGTTTTGCACCTACGTCTTCTTATCCACAACATTATTGAAAAGTTGGCTCTGACATGATTTATAATTTGTTTTACACTTAATACGAAAAGATCCCACTAAATAAAACACCTTTTTCAAATTAGAGCATATAATTTTGCACAATAATAATACTAATTTTTGTAAATAAATAAAGAGATAACAAGAATACAATAAATTACTGAATTACTTTGATTTTGCCTTTACAATCAGGCCTTTAAAATGAAATTAATTTCTTTTGTCTTCTAGATTATTGGTACCTACACTAAATTAAATAACAGGCTCAGATATTAGGTACAATATGGTTTTATTAGTAGAGAATATTATTTATAAATGTACTTTACAAGACTAATGATATATATTTTTTTTGTAGAGAGGGAACAAATTTAAAATTATATTAACTACATAAATTTCGGCTAGGTATAGAAAGAGATACTACAGGATGTGGGGCATGAGTATTGTGCTGGTCTTGGTTTATTTGTATAGATTATATAAAGTATTTTAGGTGAAATGTATTCTTGATAACAGTTATATAAAGTGAAAAGAAATGGAAAATATTTGATGAAGGTTTATAATGAGTGATAAGGTTACCATTGGTTTGATGGATTGGTCTCACCCAGACATTCTTCTCATGTAGAATAAAAACATTCTCCTGGATAGTTTTTATTAGATATTAATTGATTTAAAGTTGTTGTTCACTTATTAAAGAGTATTTACTTATTCTTGACGTTAACAAACTTTTATTATTTTTATTTTATACAAACACGGCTCACTCAATAAAAATGTCTAGGTTCCATCTCCACTGCTGGATTAAGAGAGAAACAATCTTCTTCAAAGTTCATTGTTGAAGTCAATATAAATATAACATATCGCACTGGTAAATCACTTGAACATTGTATTGGCTTTTCATTGGAGGAAATATTAAATCATTAATTCATTAAATTGGTTTTCTTTTTTTGTGAATTAATTTTGAGATGCATTATAATAAATGTTTTAGAAATTAATTTAGAGTTTTGATTAGTGACTGAAATAAATAGTTGTTTATTACAATACTAAATAATATTAATTAAATATGGTACATATGAATCATTATATATATATATATATATATATATATATATATATATATATATATAGGTCTATTTATTATTTTTTGTTTATTTAACAAATTGAAATGTCATAAGCACTTTAATCGTAACCTTCAACCCTACTTAAAGAAGCAGCTTTTGTATGTACAACTTGATAATATTTGGAGATTTCCAATGCTTCAAGTATTTAGGAAACATACACAACGTTTCGACAGGTATAACAAACTCCTGCCGTCTTCTGGTGTACTTATTAACTTAGCCTACATCTAAAACTACTTTTTTCCCCTCAACCCATACTAAATTAGAAAAGACTTAATACTACATGCTTGGATACTAAAGATTACTGTTGAAAGTCAACGTTCTTAAAAAACTATTACACATAACATACCTTACATTCATAAAGTATCCGGGAAAATAAGGCGGATTGCCCGTAAATACAATATAAAAACAGCGTTTAGAACACAAAACACATTAAGACAACATTTTTGTAAGACAAAACCATACAATGAAGACCAAGCCTAAAAAAATTGTACCTACTGTATAAAGTGTGAATGTGATAGGTAATATATAGGAGAAACTAAACACTCACTTTCTGTGCATATAAATGAACACAAAAACAACACAAAAATGGTGAAACACAACATTCTAAATTAGCTAAACATGCATGGGAGAATGAACACAAGTTTTCATGGAATGAGGCAAAAATATGACACCATGAACCACACTACCATAAAAGAAAGTGTATAGAAGGGACTTTAATTAAGTTGAATCAAGATCCAATTAGATAAAGTAGCATAGAGGTAAGTCCACTTTGGTTACCTCTGTTAAAATCTCATTTTAACAACAATAAAAAACCACATACACCACATATAGCAAGACCTGTCCCCACACATATACCTCACCCAATGAAGCTGAGATGCCGGTGCCCCTAGGTCTGCTTGGAGAGAGCATTATTTGCCTTGTCCACTGGACTCTAGCTTTGAGTCACGTCTCGGAACACCCACATCAATATTCCATGGATTTTGATGTGTCCCACATCAAAAATTTAGGATACAAAACATGAACATTTCACACACCAACATCCATCAGGCTCGCTCTGATGCCTATGGAGGGAGTTTTTTATCTTGTCCCACAGAACACTAGCTTGGAGGCTTGTCATGAGGAAATATCAAACAAAAACAAAGTCTCAAACACAACACAATTGCTCAAAACACAGGGACGATTACCACACCCGTTGCACAGTCCACCTAGGCATCGCTTGGAGGAGGCTACTCCCCACCACTGGTCACGGACCGGCTTACCGCAAGGATTCAGTTTGTCTTTGATGATTGTGGTGAGTTGATTTCATGAGTGTAGTGGTGTAGTGGGAATCCTTTCCCCGCCTCAGTGGAATTAGAAGCTGGTTGGATAAGTTGAATATTTTGTTTATTTAATAACCTGCTCTATGTTTTGTTGAATTTTTCATATTTTGCATTCATTTCGTAACTCATTGAATATTTTGTCTGTTTAATAACCTGATCTGTGTTCTGTTGATTTTTTCATATTTTGCATTTATTTTTATATCGCTTTGAATATTTGGTCTATTTAATAATTTGCTCTGTGTTTTGTTGAACGATCTCTTTGTATTTTGATATTTTGTATTTCTTTTGTATTTCATATTGTGTATTACATTTTGTATAATTATGGTATGTGTGATAGTTTTTTTAAGAACTTTAGACTTTCAACAGTAATCTTTAGTATCTAGCATGTAGTATTAAGTATTTTCTGATTTAGTATGGGTTTAGGTAAAAAAAAAATTGTTTTAGATGTAGGCTAAGTTAGTAAGTACACCTGAAGACGGCAGGATTTTGTTATACCTGTCAAAATGTTGTGTTTGTTTCCTAAATACTCGAAGCATTGGAAATCTCCAAATATTTTCTATATATCATGAACAATCCAATGCTAATAAATAACTTTCAAACAACAATATACAACTTGTCTTTATTTTATGAATGTCTTAGTTTATTTTGAACTAATGTGCCTTGTTTTTTTGGTGATGAATGTACTATTTCTTCTCTAGAATTTAATACAAATAAGTTTAGTCCTACTCATGACAAACAATTTATTTATTTAAATATTGGATATTAAAATAATACTTATTTTTCAGAATGTCATGGAGATGTCCTACTTAACGAGCCAAAATAACAACTGTTCTGCGGAGAGTAGTAGTAGTGGAGTGGAGAGAGAAGATGCAAGCTGGAGCAGGAGAGGTTCGGGAGAGAATTATGTCTAAGCAATCTGTGATCACTATAATAGACTCTAAGAGAGATAACGAAAAGACGCGCCATATAATTGTAGTATTTGTAACTCCTTACGGCTAAGCCGAGTTTAGTTTTAATTGACGGAACTTTTTAGAATAATTGTATATGTGATTGTTAAATTTGTTAGTAACACTGTGATATAGTTTTGTATTTTAGATATAATTGGATTTGGATACTGTAGTAAATGGTTACTATAGTCACTAATTTATAGAATTATTAATGACAAGCTATGAGTAATGGAAAACATATATTTATTTACTCAAGAACAGTCCCAACGGTAAAATCACCATAAGTGATCTTGCATGTTCCTTTTGACAGAATAGGTATAAAAATATATTTTAGAAAAAGTAATTTTGTCAAGGTAAAAATTTAATGCAAATATAAAGTATTATTTTTAACTTCTGAAAATGAGTGAAAAGATACATTTTATATAATGTAAGATTTTATATTTTCTTTTTATAAGTATTAGTATAATTTAGATAATGCAAATGTTAATATTTAAATTATTAAAATAATAAATTATCATTTCAATAAATGTATTTTGGTAGGACAAAATTGAAATATGCACAGAGGAATTCACCTCTTGGTACTTGGAACGGGGATGTTTTCAAAACTGTGACTGCGGTAGAAAGGAAATTCTATTCTCCTTGGTCTAAAAGACTAAATCATAACTGATTGGGGTTTAAATTTAAACTAAACAAAAGTTGTGTAATCTCGATCAACAAAAGCTGTGTACTTATATCAATTGTTTACGTATCTTTAGAATGCTTCAGTAACTGCATGTCACAAAAAAAAGCATGGAGGCAGACACATCACAACACAAAAAACAAATATTTAATGGAATATTTTGGGGCCACTTGCCCCTTCATCATTCATTAGGCCACCGAATGACTGAACGGGGCCTGAAGAAGGGTCAGTGGCCTCGAAATATTTCACTAACTGTTCTTTGTGTTGTGTATGTATTTGTTTCTAGTTTAACATTTTATTAGTTATGCTGATATCCTCTCTCTTTGTACAAAAATCCTAGACCCAGTGTTCTAAAATTAATCATGAAAGAAAATTAATAATTATAAACACTGCCTTTTTATTATTATGTTTGACAAAGAATAAAAAAGAAGGAAATCGAGTTATACAACTTAGTAATCTCTTTGAAATTACAATGACCAGTTTTAACATATTTTAAGTAGTTGTTAGATATTACAGTCAATATAAATAATACATAAGGTATAAAAGGGGTTCTTTGTTTTTATTATAATCCACATTTACAAGTTCATAATGAATAAAGTAGAAACATCACTCTTTGCATGCTATTATAAACTAAAACGTTGAAAGCTCTGATGTTAATATGGTAGCTCTTTCCCTGCCAACTTCAATACCAGAATAAAATCTATTTGGACAGCCCCTGTAAATAAACATTTATCAATTACAAAAAGAGATACAGTTATTTATTTTTTTAAGTGTAGGTATTCGGTACTGGAAACGAGGCCATAACTGAAATCAGTAATATAAATATAAAATATGCCCTCAAACTTTTAGGGTTGAATCCATTAAATACAGAAGAATATCATACAAATTTTCTGGTATTTCGGGAACTTTCGTAGTGTAAAAAAGTTTGATACTGAACAATTAACAAACGAAAGTAGGTTCACAGACAAACACCTGCTATCACAGCCATCTGTACAAGGTTTGCCATTGTTGAGGGATGGGATTAATACGTCTAAAAATATGTGTGATATTGTATTTTGTTTAGTGGACTGTTTTCATCCAATATAGGTATGTTTATATATTCTTTTCAATTGAATTTGTTCATAATTTAACCCTCTGATGGTTTAATGTCGATTTCTCAACCTTTACAACATATCTGCCGTGGTTTACTGTCGAAAAATCGATCTACGCTTTTTCCGTTTATTACAAGTGTTCATTCTTCACTAAACATCATATATAGTATGTTATTTGAAACAGCTGGTTGAAAGTTATATTGAAACACTGTTCAGTCTGGTGTAAGTTTTATTCGGTTGGCGTTGGCCTAGACTAAAAAAAATATAACGACGAACTTGACAGCTGTGATTGTCAGTGTCGTCATTTTTGTTTACTACTGTGCACCTGGATATAGTTTTTTGTTCATAACTTTTTTATTTTAGTAATAAAGCCCTTACAAGTATATATTTTCTTATTAATAATAAATTCTCCACAAAATGGCTGTCTTGGAATTTTTGTTCTTTGTATAGTGAAAACTTTGTTTGTCTGTAAAGTGTGAAAAACATTCTGGATTTTCTTGTTCTTCTTCTCTCCAGAAATAAAAATTTCAAACTACTTGGTAAATCATTTTGAAATACATAATATAATACTATATGATTTTATGAACAAACTTATAAATAATAAGTCTGATTTGGGTAAAAAATAAATTTCATGCAAATTAAAAAAAAGGCTGAAAATTGGCCGAAATAGGCTGAACCGGTGGTAAAATAGTGAACCATCGGAGGGTTAAACCATGATGTAACAATAAATCACTCATATAGTTTTGATATTATATAACGCAAAGCACATATTATAAGGTACAAATATGTCATATTTTATTACATCATTTACAAATTTTTATAACGCTGTATTTTTATAGTATAATTTTTCTGTCGATATTTTAAATGTTGAAATCAGTATTGAATGTAGTCTGATTGGTAAATGTATTTTATTTAATGTATTATTATTGTTGTATTTATTTAGGAAAACTAACAATCAAAACCGTTTTAATAGTGCCTTTTTTTGACAGTTAAGTAGTCTGAAAACGAGTATTACTTTTTTACTAATTACCTATATATAATATTGTGTAAATAATTTATCTTTATATATATAAATGTGAATATTTTTACAATTAATGTTTTTTGTATAGTGTAAGCTACACAATAATAGTATTTTTTTTAATTATTTAGAACTTAATGTACATTTTTGTATGTAGTATGTTAAATATTTGTTAAAAAATTAACTAATAATTTATTATTTTAAATAATAATGCCTAAATAGGTAATAAGAATGAATAATGCAATAATTATTTTATCAATGCTATTACATTTATAATGGTTCTAACATCAACTTATTAAAACAAGTATTTTCTTATTAAATTCAACGATAAATATAATAAAGTACCCTTTTATTCATTTTTTATAAAAATATATTACCGGTTTCGGCTCTTAGGCCATCTTCAGATAATAAATCTGAATATGGTAATAATAAATAAATAATAATAAATAATATTATTTTTATTATTTATTATTATTTAATATATTTAATTTAATATTATTATTATTTAATATATTATTTAATATTAATATAAAAAAATAATAAATAAATATAATGGTACTTTATTATATTTATCGTTGAATTTATTAAAATAGTAGCCCTAATGTGAACTAGTTTATACATATTTTCTTATTATAAATACCGTCCTAAATATTTCAGGAATTTCAGTTTTCTGTATGCTAATTAGTACTTTTCAAAATAACATATTATTTTTATAAATTGTTAAAGTATCAAATTAATGACATTAATTTGGTAGAAGAGATACAATAATATTCTCTGACAGTTTTTAACTGCAGATCTGCATTTCAAGGCTGGTGCTTGTTTTTGCATGTTTGAACGTAAAATACATACAGCCTTGAAGCACAGATCTAAGTGTAGAAAGTTTTATATAGTCAATCAAACACAGTTTTTCATCTAAAAAAAAAAAAAAAAAAAACAATATTAAGCATTAAAGTTTCATAAATAGTCTACAAGAATAAATACTCTAATTATAAATTATATTACAAATCGTTAGAAATAAAATTTAAAATCAAACTCAGTAATACAACTAAACCAATAATCTAGAATTTCAACACATTCTTGTAATTAAAGTGCCTCCGGAAGTCGTATTTAACAGATATTTTATGTTACGAAGTAACATCGTTTATGGTTGTGCAATATATATTCAGTTAACTGATCATTGTTACTTAGGTGTAAGCCATTTCTTTGTTGTACTGCTATTTACAGTTTTTTCATGTCATAAAGTTGTCAATAACCAACCTCAGAAAGTAAATTAATCATTCAGAAATTAAACTTGTTTCCTCTAACAACTATCTAAAGTGTGCTAAACATTTATGTATAATGTCTTTTTATTTGTTTCTTGTCCAAATTTGTTGGTAGTATTTGTGTATTAAGCTGGTGCTGGTACACCAGGATCTCTGTAGTGGGGATGTTGGGCTGCGTTCAAACGTATCCTCCATCTCAACTAATTATTTCATGTGTGCATTAAGTTTATTAGCTAAACAACAAATATTGACTGATGTACATTATTAACCTCTTTCATCTTTCTTTTGTAATGAGACATCATTCCAGTCTTCGTACATCTAAATTCCTATGTCATAGTTAGACAAGTCATTTTCTCTTGTATGTTTTATTGGAATTCCCAGACAAAGCTTTATTCCATAATTCAGGTTTCCTATAAACAGACTGAATAAATTTATCCTTATCAAACATTTTAAGAAACAGCAGAAATAGACAGTGTCTGAATGAACAAACACGTGGCTAGCTGCAGACTGACTTATGTCGGTCGCCGGGATCGCCTGAACGCTCACCGAAGAATTTATGTTACCATCCCGTTTTTGGCTGAGTCCTGGTGTTCCGGTTACCGGCAGCATGCATCCGTGTTTAGTGGGTGATGTCCGTTGCCAGGATGTGTGTGAACCATTTAAAACAACGTGTTGTTGTGATCTCTGGCCTGGGTCCTGGTGATTAGGATGCTGGCTAATAGGACCGTGTATACCTGGCCTTAGACTTAGAAATATGAAAGCAGAATTTCTTTATGTTCATAGTTTTTCAATGTTTATTCTATTTTTGTTACATCCTACTTATGGTAACAATTATTATTATTATTGTTACCATAAGTACCAATCTGATTATCTTTTGTCCGTATCAAACAAATTACTAACATAAATAAATAATTGTTTGGATCTTTTCCATTATACCTATGCCAGACCAATGGCGAACGTACAAAGATATCTACAGCTTAGGTTATGAACATTATAGAGTGCATCATAAATATATTGTTGATCCTAATATGGTGCAAGGCGCAAACAATCAAAAGTACAGTGGAATAAAGCGCAGTGCGGGACCAACCACACAATTTTAAGACTCCTACTTGAGTTCATGTATCGGTGACGGTCGATGGAGAGGACGTTTTCGAGGAAATACTACTCAGTATCTTTAAGTATTGGGTTTCTTCATAGGTTAAACTGGTAAACTACTCAAATATTTTTATTTTCATCTCTGAAAACAAAATAAATGACATCAAACAGTGGCATATGTGTAATGGAAAAGATCCAATTGTTTTTATATTTTGAAAGTGAAATTATAAATATAAATTACACAGTTCATATGGGTCTGTAAAACTAATTTATATAACGTTCTACAGTTGCAATATACAATAGCAATAGTAACAAATAGCACTTACAAGGTTTGGTTTCCAAGGACTAAATGTGAATGTAACTTTAGAAGCAATATAAATTATTAAAGTGCTCTCTGAATAATTTTATCTACAAAAACTCATTGAAAAATTCTTTAATTAAGTAAAAAATAAAACATGATATTAGAATAGTGTTTCACGGATACTGTACATTGCCTCATCTCTTCTGTAGTATTTCTTAGTATTAACACTTGATATAATAATTTATTATTGTAAGTTTTAATTATTTTAAATGTAATTCTATTCTTGTAACTTACTCAACGTATTATTGTTAAAATATATATTATTTAACAGTTTGGAATAATGGTTTTAGAGAACTGTACTTTTCAGCTGACAAAATGTATGTGCCTAAGTAATTATGATCAGTTTAATATTGTAAATAGTCAGCCCTAATTTGTAAGCAACTAACGAACTGCAATGCCTTGCCATTAGATTAGTAAGTACCGTTGTATTCTCCTACATACAAACAGATTTTTTAATAAAAATAAATTACGAAACCTTCCTTATCGATTTTTTATTTTAATTAACAACTCCTTATGCTGTGTAAGTAGTCTTAAGATTATATAATTATGAAAAAATGTCCATATCTAAGATTTAACTCATAAATACATGTTTCACATATCACAAAATATTATTAGTTACTTATTGCAATATGATACAATACAATTTCCTGCAATAATATACAAATATTGTAATGGAAATCGTCAAAATTATGTTACAAAATACAACTAGAAAATAGTAATGTCAGCATATTATATTACAATAAACTAAAGAGTAAGTTATGTATACAAACTTTAAAATCTACAACATTAAGTAGCAAAGTCAGGAATATTTATATTAAAATAACTTTCGTAATGTATTGCGGACCACTGTCTAATTATATTAGAGGTTTATATTACCTTATATTCAGTCAAGTGGCCCAACACGTCCTCAGATGGCGACCGGTTTTGATTACCTCATGTAGGCATTTTCAAGCCGAAAATACATAAAATCTTTACTCTTGTGAGATCGTCATAAGTCTTGAAAAAACACTTACACACACAGACAGACAACACAAAAAAAAAACACAAAGCAAACATTTATCACGACTTAAATATGACAGATGCACGGTCGGTACACGGCGCGGGTGATGCAGGTTGCGAGTCTAGACTTGCCGTGACCTTCACCCTGTCAGTCTATTAAAATAAAACTAAGAGTAAGTATACAAACTTTAAAATCTGCAACATTAAGTAGCAACGTCTGGAATATTAATTTCAAAATATTCTTCCAACTTATAAAAAGTGTGTTTATTGTTTTTTATTGATGTCCTTCCCACTATTGAAGTAGACTGCCTGTCGACAAAGGACGCCCCTCAATATAATAGTTTGATGATGTTATGCTATGATGAATTTGGTTGGAGGAATTATGAAGTGATGGAAGAGATGTATGCTTGTGTATAAAAGTGTTCTCTTGAGATGGTGCGACGGTAAAAAGTATCAACGAGAAGAATGAGATACAGAAGTGTAAAAGCGTGAATTGATTATTTTAATAGACATTCAAAGGGTGTTCTGAGAAACTGTTTTTGCTAAGTTGAAAGGTAAATCCAACTCCTTCAGTGTATTGAGGAAGAGGTCAGGGATCGTACCTCTTACTTCGATCATCAATCCTACTACTTCTACTTTCTTGAGAGCATATTGCTTCTTGAGATGTGGGATTGTTGGACCGTATATTGTTCTCTTTTCCTCGTCTACTAGCTCCGGTTGACGAATGTTGACTTCAAAACGAACTGTTGGATCAAGAATCAAGCCTTTCCTTGTCAACTTATCATAGGCTACGATGTCAGCACGTTGATGTGAACCATTTTCCTCAAGACAATGGACCTCTTTGTATACCTCCATACCATAATCTTTTAAAGCTTCTGCAAGTGTACGTCTGATCCTGTGGTGACGTTCATTTATCAGTTCACCAAATTCATTCTTACCCAGGATATGTGGAACGAATTGAATTGAAATGTTAGTCTCAGAGCTATATCTACAGCACCGGTTTCCGTCCAGAGATCTCCCAGGTCCTGCCTTTGCAGCGATTGAATTTGTGGTGAGTTTTAGTGATTAAGTGAACTCTGACAAAGATAAGCCTTCTTTTATTGTTAGAAACTTGTTGGTCTTTGTGGCGGTTGACATAAGGTCTACTACGTCTATCCCTTTGAATGACAATTTTTTCCATTTTTCTAGTTCCTTTTCCCTCATTTTGTTACAAATCTTTGTCGCTGAAAGTCGAGGTTAATCTGGGACACCTAGTATGTCTGAACACTTTTGTTTTTCAAGCTTCAAACTCCTTGATTCCTTTAGTAGATCGTCACCAATCACTTAATTGATTATTTGTCGATAAAAGTTGTTATATTTGATTTTATGAAATTTTAAAAATCTGTATCAATCCAAGAAAAATTATGGCTACATTTACGAGCTTTTCTTATACATAGTCTGATTGAACTAAAAAATAATATATGTTTGATACAAATTTATGAAATATTTTGTCCTAATAAATGACTTCCTAATTAAAACTGCTTCCGATTAAAATAATATGCTACCATGAAATAATTACAAATCTCTCTCCATCGTTTATTTTTTATTTCATACTTCAGATTTTTTTCTACTCATAAGTCAGTGAATTTTGTGTTAAAAGAAAAAAAAACTTTGTTTGTATGTTTTCTTTTGATGTATGTTATTTAGCTATATAGGATTTTAAAACTTTGGTAAAACTATAACTTAACATAGAAATGTTGTTAATATGTACCAGTTATATCTAGGAAAGTGGAAGTCATGAGAGAAAGTATAGAAGAATTTATTCATTCTCTGCGTAGCTGGTAATGGTGTAGAGAATATGCTATATACATTTCAACATGATCTTACAAACTCGGTAGTTTTGTTCTTTAAGTGTATAATAATTTTGATTTACTGATTCTCTAATGAAAGGATTGAAACATTAATGATATTTACGTAATAGGCTCATTACAGACTCAAGTGGCTGTTAGCAACAGCTGCTGCGTACATGACCTAAACAAACCTAATTTGACGAAAATTCTTTCCAAACCTGCAACATACTATAACGAAGCGATATGACTGTCATTCCTAATAAATAAAAAATAAATGAGGAAAATAACTTATTAATTAATATAATTGATTTACAGAATATACTGAAAATATGTATGGCTTTTCTGTCAGTTGGGTTTAGAAGAAAACTAATATGTGTTGGTCAAAACAGTTTTGGATGATTCAGGTAATTATGCATGATATGTAATTGGTTTGGTATGATATCCATTAGTCTAAATTGCAGTTCAAATCTAGTGTGTTCTTTGGCTTGTTGAATGCATGTGATTATGTAGACGCTTACATTTGTCCACATGTGTTGGTGAGTGGATGTAATATGTACTGATCTAGAAAAATCTTCAAATTTTCATTAGTAATAGAAGAAACGGACTGTTATAACTAAGGAATATGGTATGTTACAACAGTGTGTTGTGTTTGGAGCTTGGTTTTCAACAATCCTTTGTTTGATACCTTTCTTTTGTTAGCATGGCAAAGTACAGGAACCAAAGACATTATTTTAATTGTGTTTTATATAAAATCATTCAGTCACAACCATTCCACCATTTAGTAACATTTTATAATTCCTTCATCACATCTTAAATAGTATAATTTCATTTGACTGGATTGGTTTATTTTTCAATACTATTTACATGTATTAAGTAATAGAGTCGAAAACAAGTAACAAATAGGTTTAAAGTAGTCTCTATTCTTATTACCAATTTCAACCATACACTGTGGTCATCCCACCCACCCATATACATATAGGGCAATGATGTGAATTTTAGGTTCCTTATTTTGATAGATTTCATATATTTTATTTGATGATGAATTTTTTTTGTTCAAATAAAAACAATAACTGTTACTAGATGTCCTTGTTGCCTCAAGTTGTCATTAATAAAAATAAAGACAAATGTTATTCACACACTGCTATTGAAATTAACAAACAGGAAGATTTTTCATTTTTTGTTAATATATTTTAAAATTCACTTGCCCAAGGCAGAGTTTTTCAATATCCCTGATTTGATTTACACTGGTCAATGGAACTGTGATCAATCGCAAGTTCAGCTCACGTACAATATGTATGTCAAGTATAAAAAAGTGTATTTCAGTAAGATAACTGATATATTTGAACATCCAAAGAAATCATAGTACCAGCAGTATTAGTTGAGTCATTTTATTTACAAGGATTGTTTTCGCCAAGCTCTGTTCCCATCAATGTGTTAGTACGAGGTACAGTCAAAAAGTTCCTGGAATCGGTTGAAATGGATTTATTGGACAGAGATAAAAATTAACAAAACTATTTCCCTTCAGAATAATCTCCTCTTATAGCAATACACTTGTCCCTACGATGATACAAATGTTCAAAACACTTTGGATACTTAATTTTTAAAATTTATTTCAATAATGTTGTCGCATTTTTGCTAACAGCTTTAGCACCTGCAAATTATTTTCCTTTTATTGATGTTTTCACTGTGTGAACAGGAAGAAATCAGCCAGAATGGGGTCGGACGAGTAGAGAGGATATTCTAGTGATAACGCAGTGCTTAACCAGGTAGGTACGAACTAACGAGAATCGATGTACAAGGGTATTGTCATCTCATTGTTTTCTGCTCTTTTTTCAAGCCGTTTCCTAATAATATCTCATAAGCACCTAAGAACTTTTGTGTGGTTAAATTTACCTCTTATACTATTTCATCAATCTTTATTCTTCAGATTACATGGACAGTTTGCTGAACTTGCGCTAAGGTGTCATCTGCGGTTGCAGTCGAAAGGCGTCCACTATGAGAGTTATCTTCAATGTTAATGTGACTTTCAAGTAAACGTTTGTGCCATTCGTAAAATTGGCGTTTTTTTTCATCTCCTCAACTCCACTTGAATTAACATTTAATTGTCTCAGAAGATGACTTTTGAAGTAAAATTTTTTAAATCAATTTTCAAAAAGTGACAATGTAAACACGCAAATACACGGAAAGTGCTCGTCACAGGGAATAATGGCGGCTGAGCGATACTCACGCTCCCTATATCCCTTCTCCAGGAGTAGTACTGGCTGATAGACAATGAAATTCCCACCGGCAATCACGCTGTGTGTTTCTGGACATCGATTCCGGGAACTTTTTGACTGTACCTTGCATTAAACATGTTCAACTGTATTACTTCATGTGCATTAATTATTTTTTCAATGTTTCAACTCTGTAAAACTATAATAAATATCCAAAAACATTTTAAGATAAAGCAATGTAATTTAACTAGTAAACGTCTGTTAAATTTTACGACTAATTTACAGCTGTCATCTTGTTTTGATTGTTTTATCAGATAATAAACTACTTAAATCAAACAGCTGGATATATGTATTAAAAACTTTTTAAAATAAAAACTTCACTTGCCAGTTGAATTTGGCCTGTATGACTGTGTGATTCAATGAGTACCATCTGTTAGCTCAGAAGGGGATTCGAACCTTAGAACTTGCCCTCCGCAGTATGAAGCCTTCATTCACCCACCACATATACACATTCAGCCACCACGTGGTCATTATTAATATTCCTAATATTAAAAATATTTGCATCAATACATTTATTTTGGGATTTTTTTCAGTTTTAGGAGCCAGTGGAGTTCTTAGAGGGAAATCCTTCCGTTTACCTCTAAGGCCTAAGATAAACTTACTCTATCTATTAAACTGTAAGTCCATCAATTACAGCATATGCTGGGAATTGTGGGAATAAGTGAATTAGGATGTAATCTTTAAAGATACATAGACTTAATTTTGTAAAACAAATTGTGAATTAATCAATATCACCGTTGATTGGTCTGTATCATTAAATTGATCTACTCGTAGAGACCCAAACCTTATACTATATTCTGCTATACCTCTTTGTTAGTTGAATTGAATGTGAGGTTAAGTTGTGTTCTAAATACAATCATTAGAAAGTTAAATAGACATTTAGTTAAATGCTTCTTTTAATTAAAAACCAACAGCCAATTTCAAGGGGCAACAAAGAAAGGCTGGGAAAATTTGCATTTAATTAAAAGTTTACTTCAGTCAAATAAAATACTTCTTGGCCGGTTTCCCCTTTATTAGTTGAAGCAGTGACTAATTAATTCAAGAATCATCACTTTACATTATTGCTTCATTGTCTTGAAAAATCAAGGATACATTTTAAAATGAAAATATAAACAACTATAAGAAAACAAACTAATGACTTGTTTTAGCAGTGATTGATCGATACATAACTGCATAATATTGCAAGTGTAATATGATAGACATATTGAATTAAAAAGTGTGATAAACAGATCATTATTTATTTATTCATAAGACGCCGATCGTCAAGATATGGGCGAATATGGATTTCGAATGAGTGTGATGAGTGTAGATGAGCGAATGTAGTCATTGTTACTAACTAAGGCCGACTATTCCTTAGAAAGTGTCATTAATTAATAGCCCAATGACAAATGAACAGCCGCTGGTTATCAGCTGATCCTTCTCAAAATGTATTGACTCTGATTGGGATCGAACTGAGAACCTTTAGCACATGAAGCTGGGATTGAACCAACTACGCTACCGACCCATTAAAATAATTGCTGGAGGAAGTTTATTTTATATTCTCG
Source organism: Stictocephala bisonia (assembly GCA_035578905.1). Classification (NCBI taxonomy): domain Eukaryota; kingdom Metazoa; phylum Arthropoda; class Insecta; order Hemiptera; family Membracidae; genus Stictocephala; species Stictocephala bisonia. Next base: position 563,497 of record JAQJVL010000078.1, on the reverse strand, counting down.
ACTTTATTTTCACTGCCGATTTATTAGATTACTTAAAGTAAAAATAGGGATATATAAATATATTTATGAAAATAAATTTATTGAGATGGTAATTATAGTAAAACCGTACTATTGTGGACACTTAGTGCACATAGGTTATGATAGAGTGACATAACCATAGTAATGACTGGTAACATAATCATCAGTTGGCACTGGTGGCGCAGTGCTGTAAACTAGCTAGATGGGGACAAAGTGTTTGGGAGATTGTAGGTGATAGGATGGATGCTCGGTCCTCTCAATACCGGCATGGCGTCCGCTTAATGGTTTCTATTGGCGTGGACACTACTAGAGAAGTCTGGGGTGTCCATGTTGGATGGTAATCATTGTACGGATGTTGTGTGGGGGAGATAACTGAGTATCAGACTTGTCAATTAGCTGAAAATCAGACCAGCACTACGTGGTTTGGATTCCACGTAAAGCTGTAGGTCCCTTAGTTGCCCTGGCTGTTGGGCTATTAATACAATGACCTTTCTGAGGAACAGTTGAACTCAGTTAGTAACCAGACTTCACTCATCCACACTCATCCTAGACTCAAATAACCATTCATATTCAACTTAAAATACCAATGTTGTGTTGGCGACTCATATGTAAGAATTAAGATAACTACTGGTGACATAGCCATCATAACTATTTGGGATATAATAATGATAACTACTAGTGAAATAATCATGATAACTTCATGTGACATAAACACCACAATTACCTGTGATACAATCATCATAATTACAGGTGACAATGCCATGATAACTACTGGTAACAAAATCACTGGTGACAAGGTCAACATAATTACTGGTGACATAATTGTCATTATTCAGTTTCTAGTTTTCTGTATTATGTCTGTAGTAGGTTAGTGTTAAAGTGGTCCTAACATTACCTCTGAAAGTAGAGCTATTTTCATTTCATTTATGCACTTTACATAGAATAGTAATGGAATATTTGAGTCAGGTGGTGCATTAATTTCATCAAGTTTTACAGTTAAGTATACAGGTCATAGTAAAATTTACCTGTAATAATCCCAGAGGATGAATGTTCAGTGCATAAGCTATAAAATAACTTAGACGAAAAGACTTTTAAAACAACAAAAAGAAATTTCATTTCAGCAAGGCTGAAATACACACAAGCGAGACATCGTTTATGTGGGAGTGGAGCAAAACTTAACCCATTATGAGACTCTGAGCTGGTATTACTTTACCCTCCTTAGAGACAGTCTTAATGGCTCTTGTGAGCTCTACTCTACTTTGTCTGCTGCGCCAAGTACATCACAAAGCATATTTTCTAAAGAAATTTATTATTTACAACTACATATTTTCTTCAGTCAGTGCTTTTCAATTATTACAATCACTTAATCAGCCAAAGAAATTAAGAGGAAGTTTATGTACTTTTATACAACTGAACATGATTTAAATCAACGAAAATATCCCATGTGTATATGGTTACTGTACAAAGAATGACTGGTACTTGGACTTAAAAGAATATCATTCTTCTATCTGGTTATAAAGAATGACTGGTACTTGGACTTAAAGGAATATCATTCTTCTATCTGGTTACAAAGAATGACTGGTACTTGGACTTAAAGGAATATCATTCTTCTATCTGGTTACAAAGAATGACTGGTACTTGGACTTAAAAGAATATCATTCTTCTATCTGGTTACAGAGAATGACTGGTACTTGGACTTAAAAGAATATCATTCTTCTATCTGGTTACAAAGAATGACTGGTACTTGGACTTAAAAGAATACCATTCCTATAACTTATTACAGAGATTTACTGGTACTTGGACTAAAAATAATCTCATTTGTTAAACTTGTTACAATGAATGAATGGTACTTTGACTTAAAGGAATCTTATTCTTCTAACTGGTTATAGAAAATGACGAATTTTCGCGTGCAAATGTAGAGGGCGCCCATCTTCAACTATCCTGTATTTTAAATGATTGGTTGTCAGGGTAAAATGAGTAAATAATTCAAAATAACATTGCCCTATCTTGAACCATTTTATGTCTGAGGGTTTCTGCCTGTATGTAATTAAAAAAAAAAAAATTAAACTACCCAGACAGTTTGAGATACAATATTGAAATTTGTTATGAAAGTTTATCTTAAAATGCATGTTTTACTCTAAAAGTTAGTATGCCTAAGAACATATGCTTCAAAAAGATGGTTGTTTAAAAACATGTTGTGTTCAAAACCATAAATTTCACAAAAAATCCAAAGAAACAAAATGTATGGACTATTTATAAAAAATGTAATGATATATCCTTTTAAATATTGCCTGATAAATAATAGTGAAAACCCACATTTGTGTTTGGAAGTGTGACTATCCCAAATAATCTGCATACCTATTACATAGATTACTCTCTCCTTTTAAACAAACGAAAAATGCCAAAATACTGACGTTTTGTTACATTTTCATTTAAGTACTCATATATTTTTTGTGTCATCATTGTATTTTGTGTGTGGTTAGATCTATTCATTAATTCATAATATTGTTATATTTTACAAATTAAATGTTTAAGTAATATGTTACTACAAAATGATTAAGTAATACATAGTTTTCTATCAATTAGCATAGAGCTAGATGGTTTACATGCACACTGCAGAAATATGTATTAGCACTTGCGAAATAAATTGAATTGAATAGATAGCCATAATTTTGGTAGCAACATTTGATACATATCAGCCAATCTTTAAACATTATATACTATTGACGTTGTCATAAAGTACTCGTAGTCCACAAATGTTGTATCTCATTTAAAAATACAAAAATGTTTATGGTGGTGTGCTGTAATTAAGGTAACTGAGGGTTGATTTATAAATTATATGTCCTGTTCTCGGCCCTCTCAGCGTCCACTCAATGGTTGCCATCTGTGTGGACTCTACTGGAGAAGTATGATGTGGTAATGTTAGATAGTGGCTAAGGTTCAGATGCTGAATATAGCTTGTCAGTTTATTAAAAGTAGGCCAATACCACGTGGTTCAAGTTCCACACTAAAAAAGTAGGTCTCTTAGTTGCCATGGCTATTAGACTATTAACATATGAACCTGTCTGTCTAAGAATCAGTTAGTCTTAGCATTGTTTTTATATGCACACATAGATTTCTCAAGCAATTTTACATTTTATGTCTCAAATTATCAGCTGTTTTGAGTGCAGTTGTGGAGTGCAAGTGTAGTTCCATGTAAATGTAATGCAGTTTAAACCAGCTGTAGCTGCGGGTCTCACTAACTAACCAAATTACTGGCACAAATATTCCTATTAGATAAGATATCTATTTTAGGTGTATATAATCAAGGGTCTTAGTTAGTAACAAAACTACATTAGTAGATCTATAATCATACTTATTTGCAAGCAATAATATATCCTATATTTTGAGATGGAATATTGATATACATTTTTATTGATAAATAAAAATAAAATTATTAGATACTACATAAACTAACAAATCATACAGGTAGTTTGTAAAAAAATATATGAAAAAATATATAAGATTGAAATTGTTTTATTTTAACAGAAAACAGTCATATAACCTATAAAGTACTTACTTAAACAGCCAATTACAGTAATGAAGGAGTAGTTACTTATTGTTACTGTCCTATATTGTTCTAAAAATGTCCTAAGACCTACTTTTAGCAAGTCATCCTAGGAAGATGTGTCCATTATATTAATTGGTTTTAGGATTTGTACAAAACGTTTAGAAGATTTGTGAGTTAATTCCACAGAGAGCTGTGATCCTAAGCCCTCAACAGCTTAGAGGCTTAACTGTCTTACTAAAAGACTGTGTAACGCTCTACTCTGCACTCTTTGAAATTGACTTACACACTCCTAATACCGGTTTCATTAACATATTTCTCATCACTTATATATAAAATTATCTGAAATAACTTTTAATTTAATATTTTCTTAATTCAGCTATCATTTAAATAAAATGTTAGGATCTTTTCTGTTAATTCACTACCGTTTGATAAATATTTTATTGCTCTAAAAACTGTTCTCCACTAAATTTTACGCCAATTATAGAATTCCTTATCCACTATGAATTCAATATCACTGGTCTTATCTTATCACTTTTCAAGAACTTAATCATGGATTCTCTGGTAAGTCTATAATTGGATTTACCAGTTTGTGATCAACTTTAGTAGCCACCTAACCTAACTTAACCTGACCTAACCTAACCTAATCTAACCATAATTGTGATAAAAAAAGTAGTGGTAGTGAATTAATGGAAAAGGTCCAAATACTATTTATTAACATCTGTAATGAAACATTTGCTCTAATTACTTAGTGTCTAATTGATCTGGTTTAAAATAAAACAACAAATCATTAAAATAAATTCTTATCACACATATTGTTTTGCCTGCAAAGGAAGGTCAATAATACTTTTAATCGGTAATGCTTCATCCACTTTTTTTTTAACAGAAATGGAACTCCATTGCTAATATCAAACCTTGTATCATTATTCTATATAGACATGCAATTTTAACCTAAGAAATGCCAGAAAAATTAAACCACTGTACCAAAATGAAAAATAAGTCAATTCATTTGACAGACAATCATCACAAAAATTATAATTTTGTAGTATACTAGCTGACTGCTAGTGCTCCCCTAGGTGAAAGAAACGTCAGACGAAATTGTTAAATATTAAATTTGGTATCAGTTATCAAAACGGAAATAATTTAAAATTCAAAAAATTGCCAATAACATTTTTTATTTTCGTGAGGCTTTTACCTACAAGGTAGTCATCATAAGACATTATCAAAAAATAATTTGAAAAACTCTTATAATACTTTAAAATTATGTCTTTATTACTTACATAATTTTAATTACAAAAATTGCTTAAATATTTGTAAAAGAGATTTTCCTTATAGATTTTATACATTTACTTAGGCTTCAGGTTTTGCAAGGGGCAATTCTAAGAATAGAACCACATTTTCTCTTTTAATGTAAAATTTAATTTTTGTTATAAAAAGTTATATTTCAGTGTACTTGTATTTTTCATAATATATAATTTACTGTACTCAGTGCTTATAATGCAGACAGAAAAACCAATTAAATAAAAAATAATTACCTCTTTAAAGAGACAATAATTAAGTATCACCAAGTTAATTATATGAAGTTAGCTAAAAAAATTTTGAGCATAGACATACAAGCAGGTCATTTCATGTGACAAGTGAAGATTTTTTTATAAAAGTATGCTGTAAAAATAAATTAAAACACTCATAACCTTAAAAACCTAATCAATCATAATATAGTAAATTATACACATTGTAATTGAAAATTCTTTGTACACCCATTTCAGCTATATAAAAGTTGAGTTTTCTTTCACATTTAATACATTTTTTTCTAGAGCCTTTATTATTCATTTGACGAACAAATAAAATGATTAGTTATTTTATCTCTTTTCAGCATTGAAATAATAGACAGTCTGTTTTATCATTGTAGTTACTTTCAGCTTTGTTTCATACAAATAAACTATCAACCAATTTAAATGAGGTAAATTTTGATTTTTTTAAATTTTTAGTATACAGTTTTTTTAACCAAATCTGATAAAATGATATATTTAAAGGACAGTTAATGATGATTTTAACCTATAACCTCTCTATGTTTGGTTTTTATGAAATCAGGAGAATTGCTATTTATGAAAATCTGTATCATAATTCTATACAGGCGTGAATGTTTAAAGCTAACAAAATATCTTGAATATACAACTACTGATACAAATGTCAGTAAATTAAAGAATCAATAAGTCATCATAAAAATAATGATTTCATGCTTTTATAGTCAATAACTTAACAAAAAGTATAAATTAAACATGAATAAATGAATTTATTTCCTTCAAAGAAAAATAACAGTTTTTACAAAGTAAAAAAATGGAAAATGAGTAACTACTGTAGGTAGTCATGTAGCCACTAGAAAAGATAAACTTAATTTAACTGAAAATTAAAATAAAAGAAAATATAGTCTAGCTCGTTTGATTGTAAAATAAACAACTGATTACAATAGAACATAAAATATAGATACAATCATAATTAATTAGCCACTAACCTGAAGTATCTGCTTTAAAATAACATGTTCTTGACTAACTTAAAGTGTCGAAATAGATTTAGTGAAAAGTAATAAACAAAAAACGTTTAAAAAGAATTATGATGTGGAAGAGGCAAGATTCATATTAAGCCTATGTTCACTATTAATTTCACTATTTTCATATTAAGCTGAAGTTAAGAAAATCAATATCCGGATTTGTCAATAACCAGTTAGAAGGAGTTTTGCAAAAAAGTCTCAAGGAAGTAATATTTATATCATTAGGAATGTTACTAGAAAGATTTAGGTCCCAAATACTGAAAGGAACGTTTGAAAATTGATTTATTCACTTTGGGCAACCTTAATGGACCACTTATAGTAAATCTTGTACAATAAAACATACTCAAAGGTGTCTCTCGATTACCACTCCTAATGTAAAACAACCTTAAAACCTTGAAAATGAAAAGGTGTTGGATAGGAAGGACATTTAAAGATTTATAAAGGGGGAAGAGATCTACTCTTCTTGAGGATAATACGTAAAAAATTATTTTGTGTTACTCTCAACCTGTTGATTAAAGTTTTGAAAGAACCATCCCAACATATTAAACCATATTGCATCTTTGAATTGATCAGAGTAAAGTAAAGAGTGTGTAACAATTGAGTATCTCAAACATTCAAGAAATAAAATTTCCTAATGGAAGTTTGTATTTTAGATTGGAGCTGAGTTACATGATTTTCAAAAGTAAATTTTGTATCATGAGTGATACCCAAATATTAAAAATGTTGAATCTGCTTCAGAGGCTCACAGTTACATGTAACTAAGTCACACAAAGGTAAATGATATGTCAGTGGGAAAGGATTGCTGAAGCCAACAAAATCAAAATTGACAAAATGAGACTTGTTACTATTCACTTGCATTTTGTTGATTATACACCAATCTCTCGATAAAAGAAGGTCAAAGTTAATGTAATTACCAATTGTTTCAGAATCTTTTCCAGAATAAAATTATGCAACATCATCCCCATAATTTTATGCAACATGTAACTTAGGACCACTTTCAAAGAGATGTAGCATTAATGTTAGAACGTTTTTTATTCATTTTCATTCATAGTTAGTCAGCTGTTTGTTATAAAACCATTAAAAAAGAAATAAAAAAAAGAATAAAATACTAATACAATAACATTATAAAAAAAGAATTCTAAATAATCTTTTAGAAACAGTTTTTATTAAAATTGAACATAATGTGATTAAAAATACTTAATTTAAGCCTGTTACCTCACAGAAAAAATACTGACACTATTTTCGTGTTTCAGGGAGAAGTCAAAGTAAACAAGATGAATACGATAGTCATCAAACATTCATGTGGGAAGTATTTTGAATAGAGATATTTGAAATAAAGCCATGCATCAACAATTCTGACAGTTCAATATATCCACAACAGCTTCCTGTATCAATAAATCAATGCCTGTCATTCCTTCAAAATACAGTTCGTTTAGAATTTTCCATTCCAAACAAATTGGACTTATAACTATAAAATTATTACATGGTTGTTACAAATTTACCATCCAATGAATCTTTTGGGCTTTTTAAAAGTCTAATAAAATAATGTTAATGTTTAAATAACTTCAATTATGTTTAATTTGTATTTATTTGGTAAACATCTTACAGAAGAAATAATTTTATAATAAAATACATTTGCACAAATTATCTGGAAATTAACATTTGATAAACAATCAGTTTACCAATGCTACATTTAAAAATGGCTTTTAATTGGTGGTGTGAGGGTGCAAAGTTTCAATAAGTTTTTTTTATATAGAAGTAAGCAGCCAAAACATATAAGCGGCGACTTAACATATAAGTGAAGATCCAAGTGGTGAGTTTACTGTACAATAATCCTAATCTTTGGTATATTTTTTATAGGTAAGATTGACATGTATAACTAAAATCTGGTGAAAAATTAAATGTTGTTTTAAAGGTTCTTAGTGTTGGTGAAATAATAAGATTTGAGAAACAAAATCTAACGCAAATTAGTTAGAAATGTTGTTGATGAATCCCAGCTTCTTAATCTACCGGAACAAAATTGGTTCTCAGATAAAAAAAAAAAAAAGAAAATAAATAAAAAAATTGAATATGACTAGCTTTCTTGTCAATAATTATTGGTTTGTATTAATGATACAATTGTAGTGAAGTATAGTACAAAGACTACATTCACTTTCCTGGCTCATTCAGAATACGTATTTGTCCTTGTATTAGAATTGCTAGTGGCTAATTTAAAAAGGTGAACAATAACTAATTTAACTAAGCTATCGAACACGAACAATTAATTAAATTTGTATCGGAGCCTATTTCTCTTATAAATGTTTATTCCGAATTTAAAGTTATAATATCGAGTGAATTATTTAATGTTTAAATTTGTGTTAGATTATTTAGAACATTTATTAATTTTAGTTTAATTAGCTCTTCTGAAGAGCAAAGTATTGGGTGATGTATGCTTTTAATATCATTTCATTTTTAACAGGCTGCACCTTTTATTTTTTTAAATTTAATACTGTACCCTAATTTTAAGAAATAATTTTCTGTTTTGATTAGTTAAGTAAACTAAAGAACTGTAAAACTACTTATAGTCCTCGAAGGTATTAAGAGGACTAAGAACAGGCCCTATCACCTACAGTCTGCCCCCAAGTAGCTGGGTTACAGCACTACGCTACACTTATATAGTTGCTCGGATATACATTTTACATAATGTAATAATTTGAACATTTGTTCAGATATTATAAAGATGATCTGTGTTATTTGTTTCTTTACTTCCAACGGCAAAGGAACAATTAAATAATAATGTACAGGTATAACATAGATAAATGACATAAAGTAGCCCATGAGATAAATAATAGGTTAATGGATTTAAAGAATAACAAGAATAACTATAGGAAAAAATAATAAATGCTATGCTGGCTGTATTTGTATTTCAAGCAATACTGATAACAGAAAAATGGAGCTTTCATAAGTCAAACAACGTAATTATATTACAAATATGAGTTCCCATACGTTTAGAACTGACGGACTTTCCAATCTACGAGTTTGCCAACTTACAAGATCTTTATTAAAGTGGTTCCAAAATGACTCTGGAGGCCATTACATTACCATATATATTAAGTAGGCTGAACAACTGGAGATTTATTTGACAAAACCATCCAGATAGTTTGATCATGCAAATACAAAGTGTCCCGGATTACAAAAGTTTGTTCATATTCAACCCATTGTTGTGAAGGAAATAATTCATATGATTTCCTTTTTAATTTCCGTTTTATTTCAATTTATATTTTGAAACTACTAGGAAAAAATACATGCATTATATTAGATATTTAATTTTAATATTAGACATTGTATTTAAAGATAAATAAATGAATAATGTGTGAATGTAGGATATATGTCGTCTAGTTACTAGCCGAGGTCAAATTTACTAAGAAAGGGCCTAAATATTTTATTAATAGATACATTTTCCGGCCAAGTAAGGGATTTGATGATGAATATAGAAAACTACATGCATTTTTATTTGCCTTATTATCTAGATGCCTCTGTATTGGCATTGTGAAACTACTCTAACAGACTACAAAAAATCTGAACTGTGATCGTGATGTACTGTATAATTTGGAGTAAAGCCAAATTAATTCTTAATATTAAAAAGTTGGAGATACAATTTTGACATTTCAAACATGAAATTTATATTTTATTTAAATACTATTAAGTATTAGTTGAAAATAGATTATTTATAAATAAACGTATGAAACAAAATTAAAATTTAGGCATAATAATTAAAATTAATAAAAAAATAATAAGAATGTTGCAAAGAGAATGTAATTTCTATTTTGGGACCTAGGCATAACTTGTGTGGTTACCAGATGTTCGGAAAGATAAAAAGAATTTAAATTATTGAACACTAAAATCTAAGAGAAAAAAAACCTAAACAACTACATAGCATGTTATGCAGTTTTCATCAATGCTTTTATCTAAATGATAAAGACGACATTGACATTATATTGTCTATAAACAAATCTCCAATTTTTGACTCTGAAAATAATTGTTGTGGATAGTTTATTGGTTTCCTTTTTTCATTTGACTTACTTTAAAACCTCGAGTCTCCAAACTTAGGTGGGATTTTTAGATGTAGGTTTCGTGACTAATAATTAAATTTGTAGTTTCTTTCAATTTTAATTTAGCTTCTTTCAAGCCTATGTACAGCCCATCGAATAAATCTATACAATAATCTTATGTATTGTATAGATTATTATTGTATTATTCACTAACACTGCATTGATATATATATATATATATATATATATATATATATATATATATATATATATTTTTTTTTGTATTTCATGTGGAAATAAATTGATTTATTCATTCATTCACTCACTCATTCATTTAATTAAAACGTATTCTATAGTAACTGTTAAATATAATTACATATTACACAGCAGATAGATCAGCAAGAGTTTAGGTGTAGTCAATTTTAACCTAAAAAAGTATAATGTTGTTTAATTTAATCTTTAAAAATAATGCTAAAATCAAGCTGATGCCACATGGCGGGTTCTAAACCTTCTTAGGCAATAAAATCATAATCAGTCACTGTGAAAGGTCCTGCCTTCCAATTGGTTTCCTTATTTTAAAAGTATTCATTACTATTCATTATTCATTTATAAGACGCCGATTGTAGAGATATGGGTGAATATGAGGAGTGAATGAGTGTGATGAGTGTAGATGATAACGAGTGTAGTCATTGTTTCCATTTAGCTTAGACAGGACTATTTATTAATAGCCCAATAGCCAGGGAAACTATGGGACCTACAGGTTTACGTAAAATCCGAACCACGTAGTGTTGATCTGATTTTCAGCTAACTGACTAACCTGAAACTCAGTTCTCTTCCCTACACAACATCTGAACCTTGACTAACATCAAACATGAACATTCCATACTTCTCTAGTAGTATCCACGTCAATGGCAACCATTGAGCAGATGTTGTGTCTGCATCAAGAGGACCGAGCGTGGAACCTATCGCCTACAATCTCCCAAACACTTTTTCCCCAAGTAGCTGGATTACAGCACTGCGCTACCAGTAAGTCCTTATAGTAGTTGGTTTATGTGTTATTGTGGATAGTACCTTCGGTCCCGACACCACTAGTTTCGCTATTTAAGTCGCAGCTTCCCACCCACTACTCCAGGAACGTAACATGGGACGATCTTAGGTCCGGAGACGAGTTATGTACCACTTCTATACTTTTTGACATCTTATATTTGACTTTAACCTATATAACCAGCTTGCATGTGAGTATGACTTAATTAGTGAGTAGCTCGTATGGATTTGTATACTCGGATGGATGTGTTATTCCATCAGTTACATGTAGCTCTTTCACAGTGTCTACAGAGACTAACAACATGATGGTATTTAGATTAGACTAGCTGTACCCGCCCGCTTTGCCGGTCATAATATTGAGTTTGATTTAGAACCTAATAGCTGAAAGAATTCGAGCATTTTTGCTTCTTCTACCAATATTAGATTTTTTAGTAGGCATTTTATAAAAAGTAAACTGCAAAACAAATAATTATTTATTTTTTATTTTCACGTTTCACCACATGTTTTAATTACGGAGGAAAAAAGGTTAACACCAAATACAGATCACCTGATCAAGTAAAAGTAGTGTGTGCTACACTCTCAAGGTGAAATGTAGAAATACAATCAATCAAAACATATACAGTACTGTTGTTGTGAGAACTTCAATCTACTTATGGCATGTGAAACTACATTAAACCACACAGTCATATGTTTTTTTGTAAACAATTCAGATTCTCCATTTGAATAACATGGGATCTTTAGGAGCCCGTGGGGCGGGACCATTTGGACGGATCTGCATCAAACTTTACAGAAACCATCTCGGGAGTATACAGGACAACATCCTAAAGTTTCATGGCGATCGGTTGGATGGTTTGGCAGCGCATAAACTTCAAACACACACACACACACACACACACACACACACACACACACACACACACACACACACACACACACACACACACACACACACACACACACACACACACACACACACACACACACACACACACACACACACACACACACACACACACACACACACACACACACACACACACACACACACACACACACACACACACACACACACACACACACACACACACACACACACACACACACACCACACACACACACACACACACACACACACACACACACACACACACACACACACACACACACACACACACACACACACACACACACACACACACACACACACACACACACACACACACACACACACACACACACACACACACACACACACACACACACACACACACACACACACACACACACACACACACACACACACACACACACACACACACACACACACACACACACACACACACACACACACACACACACACACACACACACACACACACACACACACACACACACACACACACACACACACACACACACACACACACACACACACACACACACACACACACACACACACACACACACACACACACACACACACACACACACACACACACACACACACACACACACACACACACACACACACACACACACACACACACACACACACACACACACACACACACACACACACACACACACACATATATATATATTTATGTAATTGCCTAATGACAATAACATCTTGAATCTGTCAATTATAATGTTTACTTTGGATAAAAAAATTAAAACTGTCACTCATTACTTGTATTGCAATTACAATCTATATTTATAAAAGAGAATGTTTGTATATATATATATTGTATATATATATATACATATATATATATGTATATATTGTATATATATATATATATACATATATATATGTATATATATATATTGTATATATATATATATATATATATATATATATATATATATATATATACAAACATTCTCTTTTATAAATATAGATTGTAATTGCAATACAAGTAATGAGTGACAGTTTTAATTTTTTTATCCAAAGTAAACATTATAATTGACAGATTCAAGATGTTATTGTCATTAGGCAATTACATAAATTGACATAGTCACAAAATAGCCAAGGGCTTTGTCTGAGTAACAAAACATGAACAATAACATTAGGATTATAGGATAACCTGTCTCATTGTGGCAGGTTTCAACAACATTTTAAAATATACATGAAAAAACAATGAATAAATAATAACAAAACATAGATTTAAAAATAAAATAAATAACAATAAATAAATAACATTATAACTAAAGATGTCAACAGAAAAAATTCGGGTTAAAATAACATTTAAATGTAACAGACTAGATTAAAAGAAAAAAAAACAAATTCACAACTATTAACCACTACAGCAATAAAATAAACAAAATTAAATAACATTATAACAACAAATGTCAACAGAAACAATTTGGGTTAAAATAAAATTTAAATTTAACAGACTAGATTAAAAGAAAGAAAAAAAAAAACAATTCACAACTATTAACAACTAGCAATAACATTTCACTAAGTATTAGTTGCAGTTTTACATGATTCAAATATTACATTAAAATATTAGATTATTGTTATCAAGGAACACCTCCACAGAATAAAAAGGATTCTTTAAAAGCCAATCATTCAATTTAGACATAAACATTTGCAAACTATATTTCTCAAGTACTATTATTAATTGTATACCTTCCTTGATAAAACAATGTATTTATATTTGTACTTAATCTACTATAGTTAATACTTATATTTCTTTTGCTTTTAGTGTCATAAGAATGAACAAGAATGAACAAGAATGAACTTGTTCTTGAAGTGATAGGTTTGGTTACGTTTTTGTAGCATAGGTAACAAGATCAATTATATATAAATTTATTACAGTATTAATCTCTAATCTGACAAAAAGTGGATGACAATGTTCCAAAAGGTGAGAGCCAGAAAGAATCCGAATAACCTTTTTATGTAAAATCAGTACTTCATTAATTCTGCTAGAATTACCCCAGAACAGTAGGCCATACTTAATTATAGATGGAAAAAGCAAATATAGATTTACAATTCAATTTTATAGAATTATAGAGTTGAAAATAAATGCTCTCCAAGATTCAAATAAATAAAGTTCTATTTTAATGAGGATTTTGCTATCCAAGATAACATCAGACATAACACAACTGATACAAAATAATAAATATATACTTAATAAAAAAAAGATGTTTAAAATGTAACACAATTTATTAATTTTACTATTCAACAAAATATAAAATAATACTATATAGAGAGTAGGAATAGATTAATATTAAAATATTTAAAATTTAAAAATAGGAAATTTTCAATGGACATGACTAATTTTTCACATATATGTCTTCACTGTTCATAAACATGTAAGCAATTATCGTCATTTACTTCTTTTATTAAATTAATTTAGTAAAAAATATGTTTGATCACAAAGCATATTTAGCAATAATTGATTTTTGGATTTTAGTTTTTGAAAAATATTTTGAACACATTGTTTCTTGTCTTGATGCAGAGAAAATACAAAGTCAAATCTTCACACATGTTTCATAGAGTTATATAAGTTATTTTGAAAATAAGTTATGTATTGTGTACAGTTTTGAAAAAGAAAATGTTTAATCTAGTTTAGTAATAAAAACTGAAAAAATTATGTTTTACATAACTTTTCCTATGTTTCAAACTATATTTTTTCATATACAAGAGAGTAAATAAACTATATGTTTTTATAATTGAAAAAATAGCAGGTAATCATGATCTTGATTGTTCACAAGGCGAGATAGATATTTCCAAAAAATGAAGAATAAAGGTACAGATGAACTTAAAAGGCACCAACTAGTTCTAAAATGCTGATTTTGGTTATAAAATTGTTATGAATCCAAACTATATGTTTACTATAAAAGTACACTTTAATGCCAGTTTTTAATTAATCAATATTGTTTTTTACATTTTCGAAATTCTTGTTTACAATTTCTTGAGTCTAAATGTAGAACACGTCACATTTCAACATTAACACGTCTCATTTCAATTATGACGTCAGACTACTGAACATTTGGGTCACACAATTAATATTAGAATTGAAGCTCAAGCGTTATGTCTGATTGCATGTTTAACATTCATTTGATTAATTAATTTTAACATGATAATGAGTATTATTAAATGAATCCATAATTACAGTATTATTAAACAATAGATGTCAGTATTTTTTGTTGAATATTAACTCTATTCTTTCTAATAAATTCTTATTCCCGATTTAGTTGAATTAGGCACAAGAATATCATCTGGAAAAAGCTATGGTGGGTGTAGCCCAATCAACGGTCCCATTCATATTTGTATTAAACTATAATTAGAAACAATTTGAAATAAATAAATGAAATAAATGATTTATTTCCACAATTAAGTTACAAAAATATAACAAATAAATTGTTTGGAAACAATTTATTTGTTATAGACAAGACACTTAATCTAGTTGTGTGGCCAGGTAAAATAAAATAATCCATTAAAAATACATATATGAATAAAAAAACTCCTGTGGTGTCTGAATAGATAATATTGCAAATAAAAATACTTTTACATATTTAGGTACATATAATTCGTTATTTATTGCCTGTGCAATGTTCTTAATGAAATTCAGAAACAGTTGAATTTATATTTATACATCATATTTTATATTTTTATGAGTACAGTACCAACATTTAAGAAAACTTATACTTCCCAGATAACATCAGAACTATACATATACATAAATATATACATACATATATATACACATATATACATATATCCATACACACACACACACACACACACACACACACACACACACACACACACACACACACACACACACACACACACACACACACACACACACACACACACACACACACACACACACACACACACACACACACACACACACACACACACACACACACACACACACACACACACACACACACACACACACACACACACACACACACACACACACACACACACACACACACACACACACACACACACACACACACACACACACACACACACACACACACACACACACACACACACACACACACACACACACACACACACACACACACACACACACACACACACACACACACACACACACACACACACACACACACACACACACACACACACACGCGCACGCGCGCGCACGCGCACACGCACTCGCACACGCACACGCACACGCACACGCACACACACGCGCACGCGCACGCGCACGCGCACGCACACGCACACGCACACGCACACGCACACGCACACGCACACGCACACGCACACGCACACGCACGCACGCACGCACGCACGCGCGCACACACACACACACACACACACACACACACACACACACACACACACACACACACACACACACACACACACACACATATATATATATTTATGTAATTGCCTAATGACAATAACATCTTGAATCTGTCAATTATAATGTTTACTTTGGATAAAAAAATTAAAACTGTCACTCATTACTTGTATTGCAATTACAATCTATATTTATAAAAGAGAATGTTTGTATATATATATATATATATTGTATATATATATATATATACAATATATATATATGTATATATTGTATATATATATATACATATATATATATATGTATATATTGTATATATATATACATATATATATATATGTATATATATATATATATATATTGTATATATATATATATATACAAACATTCTCTTTTATAAATATAGATTGTAATTGCAATACAAGTAATGAGTGACAGTTTTAATTTTTTTATCCAAAGTAAACATTATAATTGACAGATTCAAGATGTTATTGTCATTAGGCAATTACATAAATTGACATAGTCACAAAATAGCCAAGGGCTTTGTCTGAGTAACAAAACATGAACAATAACATTAGGATTATAGAAATTAAAAAGTAAGTCAAAATAGTCTCATTGTTGCAGGTTTCAACAACATTTTAAAATATACATGAAAAAACAATGAATAAATAATAACAAAACATAGATTTAAAAATAAAATAAATAACAATAAATAAATAACATTATAACTAAAGATGTCAACAGAAAAAATTCGGGTTAAAATAACATTTAAATGTAACAGACTAGATTAAAAGAAAAAAAAACAAATTCACAACTATTAACCACTACAGCAATAAAATAAACAAAATTAAATAACATTATAACAACAAATGTCAACAGAAACAATTTGGGTTAAAATAAAATTTAAATTTAACAGACTAGATTAAAAGAAAGAAAAAAAAAACAATTCACAACTATTAACAACTAGCAATAATATTTCACTAAGTATTAGTTGCAGTTTTACATGATTCAAATATTACATTAAAATATTAGATTATTGTTATCAAGGAACACCTCCACAGAATAAAAAGGATTCTTTAAAAGCCAATCATTCAATTTAGACATAAACATTTGCAAACTATATTTCTCAAGTACTATTATTAATTGTATACCTTCCTTGATAAAACAATGTATTTATATTTGTACTTAATCTACTATAGTTAATACTTATATTTCTTTTGCTTTTAGTGTCATAAGAATGAACAAGAATGAACAAGAATGAACTTGTTCTTGAAGTGATAGGTTTGGTTACGTTTTTGTAGCATAGGTAACAAGATCAATTATATATAAATTTATTACAGTATTAATCTCTAATCTGACAAAAAGTGGATGACAATGTTCCAAAAGGTGAGAGCCAGAAAGAATCCGAATAACCTTTTTATGTAAAATCAGTACTTCATTAATTCTGCTAGAATTACCCCAGAACAGTAGGCCATACTTAATTATAGATGGAAAAAGCAAATATAGATTTACAATTCAATTTTATAGAATTATAGAGTTGAAAATAAATGCTCTCCAAGATTCAAATAAATAAAGTTCTATTTTAATGAGGATTTTGCTATCCAAGATAACATCAGACATAACACAACTGATACAAAATAATAAATATATACTTAATAAAAAAAAAATGTTTAAAATGTAACACAATTTATTAATTTTACTATTCAACAAAATATAAAATAATACTATATAGAGAGTAGGAATAGATTAATATTAAAATATTTAAAATTTAAAAATAGGAAATTTTCAATGGACATGACTAATTTTTCACATATATGTCTTCACTGTTCATAAACATGTAAGCAATTATCGTCATTTACTTCTTTTATTAAATTAATTTAGTAAAAAATATGTTTGATCACAAAGCATATTTAGCAATAATTGATTTTTGGATTTTAGTTTTTGAAAAATATTTTGAACACATTGTTTCTTGTCTTGATGCAGAGAAAA
This sequence comes from Stictocephala bisonia, assembly GCA_035578905.1. NCBI lineage: Eukaryota > Metazoa > Arthropoda > Insecta > Hemiptera > Membracidae > Stictocephala > Stictocephala bisonia. The sequence continues at coordinate 545,020 of JAQJVL010000078.1, read as the reverse complement.
TACAAAGTCAAATCTTCACA